>OZ001647.1:12844521-13278743 GCA_963924145.1 Pyrausta purpuralis | reverse complement strand
AACTCGTAGCGCAATTGTAGGAGCGCTGTGGTAGTGATACTGAAGTGAAGCAACCGACAGTGCGGTCGTGTTTGGATGGGTGACCATTCCGACCATATAAGTGACGTATATCACGAGCATTTCCGTGCCTCGGAAGGCACGTTAAGCCGTTGGTCCCGTCTAATATCGGTTGATATTAGTCGTTAAGCCTAGTCAGAGGCCTTATGTGCCGCTTGATAACATCTCACAGCAGGGTTAGTCACTTGCCTTGCAAACACCCTTCCACCAATCCGCACTGAGCCCACGTTGTGGAATATGGCTCGTACGACCTCATAGTTGAGGCTTTGCCCAGCAGTGGGCGGTTACAGGCTAACTTTACATGTTTAACTCGGATGAAAACACCGATTTCACTCTTGAATTACATATTAACGCTCTCAAGAGTGAAATTAGGCGCTCTCTTCCGTTGTATAAAAATCTACTTTTAGTGCAAACCACAAAGTTACTCACGTTCAGGTTTTGAAACCGGTGCGACTCGCAGAGGGCTCGCAGCGGCGGAGGCAGCTGGTCGGTGCACCGGCTCCAGCATGTGTCCTCCTCGTCCTCCTCCTCATCGTCAGTGCCCGGACCGCCGCCACCCTCAGCGCCCTCTGTAACAAAAAAAAAAGATTTACTCGACTCCACTCATACTCTATTCAACCTTAACTTATATAATTGGTAGTCTTAAAAGGCTAAAAAGTCCTTGACTTAAACTTTCTCTCTGTCTAGCCAAGGAAGCAATTTTCGAATTCAAGGTACCTTCCGAGCTACATTGATGGAATCCTTACTTGTCTGATATAATATTTTGGTGGAAGAAAAGATTTTTAACGTTACATTGAATATTATTATTCCAAAGATGGTATTAGGACCGTGCGTGACGTAAGTTACTATTTCGAACACTTTTTCACATACCTGTTCAACATACATTTATTTAAAGAAAATCATTCTGAAAAGCATAAGGTTTACATTAATATATAATGTTACGTGGATCTAACAGCGCAGCGTTGGCAGCGCTTGGGTAGTAATTACCAAAGTAAGCAACCTACGGCGCGGTCGTATTTGGATGGGTGACCATTTCGACCATTTAAGTAACGTACTTCACGAGCATCTCCGTGCTTCGGACGCACGTTAAGCCATTGGCCACGGTTAACATCAGTTAATATTAGTGGATAAGCCTAGTCAGAGGCCTTATAGGCGGCTTGATAACATCTGACTATGGTATTTTTATAAGGTAGTAACATCGCACGCTTGCCTTGCAAACACCCTTCAGCAAACCCGCATGGTCAAGTATGGCTCAAACTTCCTAAAAGTAGAGGTATGGCTTTTTCCCAGCAGTAGGACGTCACAAGTTAACTTTACTTTTACTTAACTAATTACGTTGGAATTTTACCAATATAAAACAAAAATACCTCCTTTAAATCAAATCCGTGCAATTGAATGAGCTATGGTTAAGAGACGAAATAACTGTGAGTGCTTTAACCTCATAAGTAGGCATAACAAACTACCACATGTCCTCAAATAAACCAAGCGAGTGCAAATATTATCACGGACACATTCAGACTCGTGTCCAATCTCTTGTATGCCTGGCGGCAAGTGCACCGTCTGTGAAAGCGTTTTGAAATGAAAATGTAGTTTTGATAAACGCCATCCTTATACTTAAACGAGCATAAAAGATCCTTATCTCGGGCCATTCTTTTGCCGGTCACACACATGGCATGGCAGTAAAAAAGAGAGCAGAAGTTTTACAATGTGTAGCGAAATGAATTGGTAGATGCATCATATTACAATGTTGGGCTCTACAAGATCGATCCAGAAAAATCACTTCTTATTAAATTTCAGTAGCGTTTGAATAGGATACAACAAATTAATATTTCTCTTCATCATGCAAGTATTTTGCCTCTTAACACATTTTTATAATGTGCTATATAAATTTCTAAAACCATCCCCCCGCCTCCCTGCCTCTCCTAATGTGGTACCTCAAATAAAATTAGGCAAACGACCTTTTGCCTGTTACTCGAAATGTAAACATAAAACATAAAACCAACGTAAAGTTTTATGTAGTCCGTAAAACGAAAGTAGGTATTAGGTGCCATTGAGACAGTTTCGTAATGGTTGTTGATTGTTGTTACCCGCGAGTACAAAGTATGTGTTTTTAGTATGATAAAAACAATATAATAGTATCTACTTGAATTAATTAAAGACTTTATTCAACTAGAATACAAAAAAACGGGCCAAGTGCGAGTCGGACTCGCGCACGAAGGGTTCCGTACCTACTATACAGGGTATTGATTTGGTCAGCGACAAGCGACTCAGGGGTGGCTGTACAAACGATACTGATGCCAATAATATATATATATATATATATATATATATATATATATATATATATATATATATACATATATATATATATTGAAATGGAAAAAACCCACGAATCATTTTTTTTATGCGGTACAGTGATCTAGTCAAAACTTTCAACACCAGGTAGCCTCTTCGTAGCTACGGCGTAGTATTTCGTAGATAAACTCTAGCTACGCGCTAGGGTGCGATTTTCCCCATTCGTTTTGTATTTTTTTTAATGTTGTGAAGAGGGTTTCTGGTATAAAACTTACTCAGAATTTATCATCCCTGAGTTAGATGTCACTGACCAAAACAACACCTTGTATATGTACGTAAGTGCTTTTATTACCACAAAAATCACCTGTATAACATGATAAATATTGCTTTATAGTAAGGATTGGATTCCCTTTTAACATCAAAATATTCGAAATTTGGAGATAAGACCAGTTGTTACTGTTGATGACTCATAATTTTATGAAACCATAACCAAAACTTTTTTTTTACAGCTAAAATAGACAATCAATACCAATATTTAACTACAGTTTCAAATCTTCACGCGTTTTAGAGGAAAACGAAAATTTACATGAAAAATATTTTGCTTAATGTTTATAAACCACAACTCTGCCATTTTTTAACTTATCATAGCATTGATAGTTTTTCTTTAAAATTAATTGTATATGCTAGTGCTGTAATTTTTTTCACGTATCCACATACTACCGTTTAGTTGGGTGAGGGTGGGGACGTTGGAATGTAACAAAAACTTGCTTTTTTTAAACGGAATGTTACGGAAACAAGCGAGTTTATTGAAACATGATGTTAAAAACTCACAATAATTTTAAAAGACCTATTTAACGATACCTCTCACGATGGGTTTGGCAAGAGAAAAAAAAAACATCCCCACGTTAATTGTATGAGAGGTACCCAAAAAAAATATATTTAAAATTTTATTTTACTACTTTGGCGGAGAGATTAGTATATATATCTATACGACATTACAGTTTTCTATCACCTTAGGTTTTTGCGCTGCACTGTGGACGGGCTGACGGACATGACGAACCTATAAGGGTTCCTTGTCGGACTACGGAACCCTAAAATGTATTCAAGGGGAAATGTACTTCATGCAGTTAAAGTATTGAAGAGATACCTATAATTAAATTACCTTTGATTAATTCGAAACTCAATTAAAGTAGGTACGAGTACATAACGTTGCATGAGACTACTTTTCCTCATTATGTTTGGTGATACGAATCAAACCGCGAACTGCGAATTGATTAGACTAAGTAACCCAGTATTTTGGGAGTTACCCCCTTAGACTACTTTAGATGTTTTCCAGGAGTTATGAAAATGAGCTACCTTATAGATTTTGAGTGGAAAACAACCCAGGCAAAACCACCAATTTATTGGGTTATAGAAGAGAGCAATAAATTTTCTTCCTTACGCTTAATTTGGTCGTTATTTTAAACACAGACGCAGGTGGCGATAGAATTAAGCCATCGCAAATATTGAATGATACTCGAGTAGCGGATTATCGCATCGTGCGTACCGTTGCGATTACTTGCGATTTACTGCGAACAGATGGACCTAACGACCGGAAAAGAAGAGAATCGGGAACGTAAGGGCTGTACATTTGATTCTCGTTATTACGTCTTTACTGTTATGCTTATTTTACAGTCTGCAGTGGCAGATAAAGGGATATACTTTTCGTAATTGTCTGAAGATACAGTAAACATCCAAGGGTAAGAACTTCCTTCTTTATAAAGTCCTTTACGGTAATTTTGGTTGAGTTTTAACTGTCTTAAAAAAAGGTTATAATTCGGTTTTCTGTATCTACGTTACCTCATATCTCTGTCATTTGTTGACTGTTTCGAAAAATTTCACCTACCCTAGCGCCTTTTTACCCACCTAGAGCATTCTTGTTGGTCCCATTGTTATAAAGTCGGGATCTCATTATGGGATCTTGGTACAATCGAGGGAAAACCTCGAATTTAAAAGGTTCGTTTAGTGCTATCGTACTAGAATCTCTATAAAGAGTTATTGTTGCGTCTTATAGTCGACATTGTGTGGAGCTGAGCTGATGGTGGAACTTCTAAATGCTTTGGAGTGTAGTGATTTTAATGACAGAACTTATGAAAGGTAATTTGTAGCTTATTCTTTGAAAGAACAGAGTCAAAAGGTGCAGCCCCTTATATTCATAAAAAAAATGCAAAGAAAATAAGTAAAAACCAACTTCAAAATGTAAATGCACTAAAAAGGCTTAAATATACCCTTTAAAGGAAAGGACTCCATTTTAGGCAAACAATTTCAATTTGGAGTCGTTGCCATTACTTTGACCATCTCAGCATCAACTATCTGAGCACTGATTCCAAAAAGAAATTGTTTGCTTAAAATGGAGTCCTTTCTTTAAAGAGTAAAGAATTAATTTAAGACTTTTTTTTGCATTTAGGTTTGGAAGTCGTTTTTTTTTTAAGTCATTACAGTTAAAAAGTTATGTACAGAATTTTGAGGATGTTGAGTGGATTAATCACAAGCGTAACTTTATAACATCAGGCATATTACATTACAAGACATATAAATAAAGCGATGAAATAACAGCATTGCAAGAATGCAGTATGTGTTCTGAAACAAACGCGTGTAATCAAGTCGAATTGATTAGTAAGTGAGCACTCGTTAGCGCCGACCCAATGCTTCTAAACTGCAAACAGTGTCATTAAAGCAACAATAGCTTTCAGAATACATGAAGTCATTACCGATTACATATCAGGGAATCGAGTTTGGCAATAGGCCTGCTTGTGCTGAAACAATGGTGTAGTACAATACAAAGGCGCTGTTTGGCTAGCCTGCAACCGGCCAACGTTAAGGGTTTCTCAGATTGGCCGGCTCGAAGGCGAACTCACATTATGTTTACTTGGGTGGAGCTTCAGACGTTTAGCTTACATGGTATATACGACAAGGCAGGAAAGATGATCGCTCAGTGAAATGGACGCAAGGCTAAGTGTGAAATCAAAATGTTGATTCTTTAACCAATGAGAATGGAAGTATGGAAGATGTATGGAAGCCCCTCCTTAAATATCATTTATTTTTTTATTGTTTTTGTATAAGAATCGTAAAGCGGTTAACAGGATACAACTACAAGTGGCTGTGACATACGGACGGACAGACAGACAGACAGACAGACTTGACAAAACTATAAGAGTTCCGTTTTTTGCCATTTGGCTATGGAACCCTAAAACTGACTTCTTAAACAAAATGTACTTAAAAGTTTTAAATAAACTCTTTCCTCTTTTTAAGAGAAAGGACTTCAATTTACTGATGGACAATTCTTGAGATGGCCAAAGCGATGGTGCTGACTCCAAAAATATGTATATTGTTCGCCTAAAAAGAGTAAAGTGTTAAAATATCAGATCATCGCATTTTAAGGCAACCGCACGAGTTTCAATATTTTTGGGAGTCCACCGATTAAACCAAGATCTCTAATACATCCTGAATTTGCTAAAGGTGACGATGAGACCAACTAGATAGTTTATGTTTTATATTAATGGTTTATAAATGACTGAGATAATTTTGAGGTGCCCCCTGAGAGAAAAATTAAGGATTTATCATCGAATAAACGCGTAATGTATTTATTCCTTTCAATTTTTTAATCACATAAAAATACATTAATGACAATGTTTATTGTAAGCAACACTAGACACTACATTGTTCATCAGAGAACACAGTTTTTAAAATATAAAATTCGTATCTGTGATACCAATCAAGCATCAAATAGCTGTTTTACGAAAATATACTCTCGTATTATTAATGTTTTCACAACACTCAGGGCCACATGACAAAAAACATTTTTGTTCTGTTTAATTAAGCGAAGTTATAAAATTTCCAATATGATTATATAAACACATACTCTTAATTTGATATGGTTAACTTGAAGAGACTTGAATGTGGCTGTATTTTTTTGATGCTCGTAAAAATATGGATGAAAGCTTTTGATCAAAACCTTATAAAAGCCCAAATTAATTAAACGCCTGGTTAACTCTGCCCATTAAAAGTCACGAGGTAATGAACAACGAACAGTGCCTACGAAGGAAAATATACAGGATGACTTTGAAATTGACTCAAAACTAGACGTAATTTATACTTTTAATTACCGTGTTTAAAAAAAAAATCATTAAAGTTAAGGAATTCTGTTTCCCTACCGAAAAGTATCAAATTAATGTTTTACCGACTAGAAAAGGATGTAATCAATTCAATGTGTGTCAAATATTTTAGTATGTTGATATAGAAAGGCTTCCAAAATTTCGTAAGTGTATGTATGTTTTATAATTATATTTACTGTCTACGGGTTTCTCAAGACCAAAAAGTCATAGCAAGATGATTCCTTTGTAGTTAATATATTTTTGCTTAGGGTCCTGTGTTAGTTTCATCAAAATAGGTCCAGTAGTTTTTGAGATATGGGTATATAACTGAAATCATAAAATAAAAAATAATTTAAACCGTCTATAAAAACTGACTTAAAAAGCTTGGAATAACGCATTAGCCATTAACTTAGGAGAAAGAAATTTATTTGGAGTCGGTGCATGATGTCAAGCTTACCTACACCAACAGTCTACACTCATCATGCACCGTCTCCAAATGAATTCGTTTCTAAGTAAATGGCTAAGGCTTGAGGTGTTTTTTTATAATAAAGATAAGCTTTAGTAAATTCTGAAATCCCTGCTTGGGCTCCCCAACTAATAATGAAATAATCCGCAATTGCCGTGCTACTGTATCGATACTGCATTGATGGTGAAAAATCCCTGTACTACTGCAAAAAGCAGTGTCTATAGGATAATAACACGTTTCGTTCATGAAAACGTTAAAATAAAATTCTCATGGCCATCTACTTCTACCAATGTTCTCTCAATGGCCACGCCTTCTTTTCACGAGTGCGGGGCGCTGCCCCGACCAGCACACCAAACAAAACATTTTCTACTAACTTCGTCTTACAAATTTTTTTTCATGTATTACTTAGGCATCTTAGTATTAAGGTATGAAATTCTCTTGAATAAGAAAAAAATATAGACGTTTATTCAGTACCAGCACCAATAAGAAAAATATTTTGACTGCACCTTTTTCTAAACACTTGTTATGATAATTAAATGTGTTTTTGTGTTACTAAAGCCACCTAGCAAAACCTTCTTAAAACTTTTACAAAACGGTTTCCATAAAACAGAATACATGATTTTTCAACCAAACGTTTATCAAAAGAACAAGAAACGCATAGAGTGGCATAATACTACCTTCACTCCTGTATTTTTGACAATATCTTTACTTTTGAAATTAAATTTTATGTAGCTATTTGAAACTTGTATTTGTTTTTTTAAACAATTGCAAGTCGGACTCGCGCAACCGTACAAACTTGTTAAGTAAAGTAAAAGTTCACCCATCACGACAATCGAGCCATAGTAATGTTTTTTTTTTCGCTAAATATTCATTTTTCCACCGATGCGAAATAAGCTGATGAACATATTAAGCTTAGGTATGAAGGTATAATTTGGTAGAACAAGGACCGAGTAGGTACACTATTGCGCCCTGGGCAGACAAGGACTCGTAAACCGCGTCGAAATAAGAATAAAAATGTTTTGAACCTGCTAATCTGAGGCCGTAGTGCGAGTCAGAGCGAGCGCGTAAACGTGAATTTATATGGGATTGTTTTAGTTTAAACGTTAGCCACTAGACGGCGCCGCTTCAATCCCATATAGATTCACGTTTACGCGCTCGATGCGTTTGATCGAGTAAGTCTCGATCCGTCTCGCACTATAGCCACTGATAAAAGCAAATGAATGAGTTGTGTAAATGGTGAGAAATTGATGTCGTTACCAAGAAGTATGTATCGATTATTCTAGATGGCGCTGCCGTGGTCACACCGTAAAATATTTAAATACAAACACGTATTTTTTTCAAAGCGGGAAGCCCTTTATAAATCATATCTGGGTGATTGGTATTGTATAAAAAGGGAAACTTTTTCAAAACACAATAAATAATAAAAATAAGCCACAAATAGAAACCCGGGTTTGAACCCAGGTGCCCGCGTTCGATTCCAGCCTGCTTTACCAACCGAGCGCGTTATTATAACGTTATCAATGGTGGCGAAATTTCCGTTTCCGTTCCGTTTCTTTAAAAATGTGTGTGCTTTAAATAAATATTGAATGTTTCAGTTTGTGGTGTGTTGAAAAATAAGTTTTTGAAAGAAACTTAATAATTTTTATACTAAAATATCTGATAAACCCACGTATAATAAATAAGACAACAGAATTAAATTTCTGATGTTATATCAAATCACGAGTTTAGAACTGAAGAAATCAAATGAGTGTTTATAAGAATGAAGTACTCATATACTGCAGGAAATTTGAAGTTATTTATTTGAATTATTTCATTAAAGTTATTTTTTAAATAAAGTCTTAATTAAACTTTTGTAGCTGACTGTACTAAAAATATGTAATTTTTTACAGTAACAGTCCCGCGGAATGACGAAAGCTTTTGTATCAAAATCAAAATGTGCCAACTCGCGGGACTCCGCGATTTTATTGCCCGCGAATTGACGAATGATCGCGTGACGCGTGACGAGTGAGACCGCAGAAAAAATCAGTATTAAAGGTCTTACGAGTTATACGTAGTAGGCAATATTTCTCTTTTATAGGGGTATCAAAGGAGAATGCCCAAATCTGCCCCACTCTAATTAAGCAGAGTATAAGCATGACATATAAACCAAAATTCGTTTATTATTTTTATAATTCATATTTGTTTGTTACGAAAAAAACTTTTGTGGGAATTTTATTTTCATTTTAATTGATTTTTCAAATGACTAAATCCTATTTTGAATACAGTTAGCAGCACGTCAGGTTATACGAAAACAGCTTTTATTTTGTAAGGAATAGAGGCGGTTTAAAGGTATAGTCTGTCGTGCGGCCATGTAAACATTTACAGGGACAGTTAAAGTCTAAAATCATCACTGTTGCTTTAGTCATTGCGTTGCAAAAGCAAAATGCCTATTTAATAAAATAGATAACATTTTTTTTGTTTATTTTTTGTAATGAATCTGTGGGTATCGGAAATATAATTATCTTTACATGATGAGGATCTTATAGGGCAATCGGCAGTATGCGTAACAAGCCCCGTAAATGGTATAAAATAGAACTATATCCGTCCGTCATCACGTCATGTCATTATTGATACAATTCAATTAGGTGGTTTATTTTCGTTGTTCATTGCTTTTTAAGAAATGCAAAATGTTTATTCCTCCACGTTAAGATTCTGTACTCTTTTGTGCAAGTGCTGTGCTGTTTTTATGACGAACGTTCATACGTCCACAATGCCAGTGCCTCGCTGTGTAAACTGTTCTCTTGTTCTAAGGCATACGCTGCCTTACCACCAAGTGGGTGAGGCAAGCGATGATAGGCTTAGTATTCTACGCTCCTGGATAAGCATGGCCATTGTAAGTAATATACACTTTTGACTGCTGTTGATAGTAATTGTTAATAAAATGCAGTCTTTCTTGTGACATGCTTAGTATTAAAATATAGTGATCATATAAATGGACCTGTATATTATTTGGGTGTATAGTATTGTTATTTTTTCAGATCACTGAAGACAATCATCTCTGTCAAGAATGTTTTGTCATACTATGTAACGAATCTGCGACCTCCTCTTCCGGAGGTCCAGTAGTAAAGGCTTATGGGCACCCACAAGTGTGCCATGTATGTGGAAAGTCCATTATAAAAGCCAAGATAGATCAACTTCCAGAGAATAGTCTAGAGAGGGATGTTATTATTTTATGCATAACGTCTCATCAGGTAAATATTTGCTTTGTTTATAAATTAAATGATTTAATTATAGAAATATGTATTATGAGTTAATTAAAACATTTGATTACAAAAAACAGTTTTTAATTTCAGATTAACCCGGCTTGAGAAAGTCTGTTTACCCTATTGAACAAATGTCTATAGAAGTGTGAAAGGACATGCATTAGTCGACCCGAGTAGACAACAAGAGGTTGTACTAGAAGCAGCTTCCACATCTAATCAAAACTTGGATGCTTCTATGTCTTCATCGAGAACTTCCATGGAGTCACCAATACAAATACCACCTCCATTACCAACATTTCAATCAAATGTTATTACTGGTGTCTGCGCCAGCATTACTTTTAGACAATGTTTTTTATAAATATGAAGATGATGAATAAATCATATAATTATAAGAGTTTCAATCATTTCTTTTAATGACTTAACTTGTAATATAATCTAGATACAGCAGGTATTGCAACAAAACTATCAATTATTTTAAGCATTCATTATACAATTGAAGGCAAAACTATGTATTTCCACACTTTCATTTTGAGTGATTTTATTTCTTAGACTACTCACAGTTGGAGTTGTTGAACATTATTTTAATATGTTTATGCGCATTTTTTCATTAATACCTATCTTATTTACCTCATATTACCTCATTTAGTACATAGTCACACCTAACCTCAAAACTGAACTTTGTTTTTAATTATTAGGAAAACCCCACAAACAATAAGTTTTTTTTCAAGTTCATTTTATTTTATAACATTACTTCTCCTATATCACCAATTTTGGTAGTTATAAAAAATCATTTGTTGCGCAACCAAGCTCCATAGTAAAATGGGCATTCTCCTTTCAAAACTATTAAGTGATTTAGCTATTTTAATAAACAAATTAAATGTTTTTTTCAGATTTTATTGCTTTTTATTTTTAAAGTTAAATGAAATAGAATGACAATTCTTCATTTATTGTATTTTAATTTTTTAAGCACTAAAACTAACACTAAACTACCCTAACTTAACCTAACTCATTGAAATACGAGGTGGTCCGCATCCCAATGCTCAACAAGGAAGCTAAGCGCAGGAACAGCGATCCGGGTAAGACAGAGCGATTAGAGCTCGCTTGACCATAATTCTCACTTTAACTTCATTGCTTTCTTCAAAAGCATAAATTATCATGACAATTCCACCACACAATCACAATAATTGACCCGAAAAAAAACTAAAGTGATGAAATATGATCCGTCCTTCCCTTTTCGTTTCCCGCGCAAACCTCTTTAGTGTTATTGCAGTGTGTATTAAACGTGAAATGTATTTTTATCGAATATATCAAAGTAGTTCGTTCGTAACATCCAACTTCTTGTACTTAAGCTCTATTAGAATGGAGAGTTTGAGCATTAAGTTCGCCATTTGTACTTTATTCTTTTAATGCAGTAAAGAATAAAATATGTAAATAAAAATATACCAGTAACTTTATTTTTGAAGTTCTTTCAGGAAAAATAGTTTAATATGCATACATACTGTTACAATTAAAAATAAGAAAGATATTACATTTGAATGAATTGAAATTTGAAGAAAGATATTACATGACAGATTCCAACTGTCATTTTTATACGATTGCTCATTGTGTTTTCTAATTTTACCGCCAATACATTTTATAAAATTTTGCGATATTAAAATGGAATGGGGTGATAAAGTGAACCGAATCGCTATGATTGCATTACACAAAGTTGGTATGGAGCCAAATGCGATTTTTAAAACTCTCCATACGCTTGGTATTAGTCAAATGTTTGTGTACCGGACATACTCTTACTAATCTGTGGTGTACCGGACTATCAATAGGTACAATGAGACCTCCTCTGTTTGTGACAGAAAAAGATCTGGCCGTCCACGTAGTGTTCGTACGAAAAAGGTGGTCAAAGTAGTATGGGAAATAATTCGCAGAAATCCTGTCCGAAAGCAAAACATTTTAACTCGGGAGATGAAGATAGCATCCAAAACCATGTCGCGTATTTTAAAAGATGACTTAGGACTTGCAGCCTATAAGAGACATTGGTCTGGTCATTTTTTAACTGATAATTTAAAAAAGAATAGGGTGGTAAAATCGAAAAAACTACTGAAGCGGTACCCAAAGGGAGGTCACAGAAAAAATTTGTTTACGGATGAGAAAATCTTTACATTTTAACATACAAAATTACCGTATTTATGCTATAAGGAAGTTTCCCAATTAGTCGGCAGAGTGCAACGTGGGCATTACCCGACTTCAGTGATGGTTTGGTGGGGTGTTAGCTATGAAGGAGTGACCGAGCCATATTTTTGTGAAAAAGGTATCAACACATCGGCACAAGTGTATCAAGATACCATTCCTGAGAAGGTAGTTAAGCCCCTTAACAATACCATGTTCAATAACCAAGCATGGTCTTTCCAACAAGACTCGGCGTCGAGTCATAAAGCTCGGTCCACGCAGTCTAAGTTAGAAGCGAACGTTTCGGACTTCATCAGAGCTGATGCCTGACCGTCGTCTAGTCCCGATCTTAATCAGCTGGATTATGATTTATGGTCAGACCTAAAACAATCCATACGATTGGCAGTGAAGAATTTTCGCATGGAAAGAGTGCGTGCTTCTATTGATAACTAAACTCAACGTTTAAAGGACTGTATTGAAGCCAATGGAGACCACTTCGAATAAGCTTTTTATATTTTAAATTGCTTTATATTTATGTATAAAACATTATTTGCATATTTTTTTTCTTTGTGACAATATTTATGGCAAGACAAGGCAAGGTATATAGTATATTTTGTTTTAAATTTTCTCAATTCAGTCCGTGAATATTTTATCTAAAATAGACACAGGTCCAGCGTTTGCAGTAGCGACTAGGGGTATGAGAAAATGGTATCTCATTTGAGAAAAATATTAGCAGTTTTTTTGCTTGCAAGTAAATAATATAAAGCGTCAAAGTCGTAGCGCGAATCATTATTACATCACACGTGTATCAATAAATCTGTATTTTGTTAATACAAATATTCATTAGAACTGGAAATATTACATTGGTTTCTTAAAAATATCTTGATTAAAAAACAATAGGGGGAAATTGCTGCTTATTAGACTGATGACAGAAAAAAAAAACATTTCTTTGCCTGTGCCGTTACCATGAGTTTACGGCGGTTTGACTCGCTAGCGACGACGTAAAAATTATATGAAAAATTGCACAGCACCTGTAGCGGTCACGTGCAGTCCTAAAAAATCCATATACTTTTATTAAATCGTCAATAGCGAATAAAACCATCGTAAACTCATGGTAACGGTACTGAATATAACATCGATAAAGCCTTGAAAAAATTCATTTGATTCATGGCTGGGATCCTATTTATGTGTCTTAAATTTATATTTTTATGATCATTAGATCCTCACATCTGTATAGCCTAAGCAAATGAAGATTAAGGGTACCTAAGTCAATATAGGTCTATGAAAATGTTTTTAGATATTTTGATATTGTGATCTAAATACCGAACGTAATAATTCTTAAAACATGTTTATGATAAGAACGGCAATCACAACTGAAATATGTGTTTTTATGCTTTTTATACTTAAATTTATAAGTTTGGTGGTTTGAAAACTACATTAGGTACTACAGCCATAAAAAAGGGGCTGACTTTTAAGGTCAAGCATTATTGTCAAGCAAACTAATTACAATCAATGAATGAAAATGAAAAAAAATACAATCAAATCAAAGTTGTGAGATTTTAGATATTTCCAACCACAATTTCTTTTTTTAGTAATCTTCGTCTGTAACATAATTAAACGGTTTCGTGATAAAAATAATTTTACTTTATCTTCTGAATCTATGGGTATGCTATTTTCAATTAACACACAATTGAAAAAAACCTTTGTCAAGACAAGGGTAACGAGTATTTCGTAGTGTTGTGAGATTTTAGGTATTAATTCATATCATTATGGAATATCTGCCTACAATCATCAGGAAAGTGTACTCAGTCAACTAGGGGTAAGACAAAGTTATGCTTGCTTTGGCAACTTAATGAATATTCAGTAGATTGAATTGAGAATATTCACAACATACCTACCTACCTACTCCTTCAACCATGAACAAAAATATTAAAACTTTGATAGGCTGCGTAACACAAACGTACTTTATTTATTTATTTATTTAAAGACTATGTTGCACAAATTTAGTGTACAAAGGTGGCATGCATAAAGATGGCAACGGGTGCAGTAAAAAAAACAACAAATGAAAATAGGAAAATAGTAACAAGAATCTAATAAATATATTACTGAAATAAATAAACTAAGTAAATAACTATAACTATAAATAAATCAAGTACAAAATATGTATAAGTATAAACATAAACATAAATAAAGCATAAATACATACACATAATTATAATATTACGAAATTATTTACTCTTTTAGAAATCTACGAACTTTATTCTTGAAAGACAACTTTGCATCGGTTCTCTTCATATCCACGGGAAGAGAATTCCACAGTCGTGTTGCCGTCACTGTGAAAGACTTGGAAACGTACGAGGAACGGATGGCCAGCGTGCCTAGCCGGAGATTGTCAGATGAACAGAGAGACCGATCATGGGTTTGACAGAGATATGGAAAAATATCTTGAAGATAAGAAAGAGAATAGGAGTTATAATTAATAGCATGTAGAATGCAAAGAACTCGAGATTCCCTACGTTGACGGATGGTAAGCCAATTCAGTTGTGCTCTGTAACTGGAGACATGATCGTATTTACGGAGGCCGAAGATGAATCTGATACAACTGTTGAGGATACGATCGAGTTTATCGATGAAGGCTTCAGTGAGATTAGTAAAGCACGAATCAGCATAGTCAATGATAGGTATTACAAGAGTTTGTATAAACAGAAGTTTTGTCATAAATGGGAAAAAGAATTTTAAGCGGTAGAGCAATCATGTGACAACCTTACGGCTGACCTCTGCCATGTGATTAGTCCATCCCAGCGTAGTGTCAATGATTAGACCCAAGTTATTGACACTAGAACAGAAAGGAATTGTCGTGCCTTCATATGTTATCGGGTCAAGATCAACGGAACTAAGCCTAGAGATCAGTCCTGGACTGCCTACGATGATAGCCTGACACTTGGTAGGGTTATGCATAACCCAAATGCATAAAATTTACAATGCCTTATGTCAGACAAGTCCCAACGCAGATCATGGTTAAAGATGAGTGGCTCTGGATACTATACAAAGCTCAACGTTTTTGGGAATAACCGTAGATCATAATCTTCAATGGGGTCCACATATCGAGACCTTGTCAGGGAAACTTAGTTCGGCTGCCTATGCAGTAAGAAAGATAAGGCTTTTAACTGACGTTGAAACGGAAAGGTTAGTTTATTTTAGCTATTTTTATAGTATCATGTCTTATGGTATCTTGTTATGGGGCTCGACAATATTCATACTGCAAAAGCGAGCATTTACAATCTCAAATCTGACGACTCTTTAAGGGATTTGTTTAAAGAAGTCAATCAAGATACTTACAGTATATTCACAGTTTATTTATGAAAACTTGATTTATGTTCGTAAAAACTTGCACTTATTTCCTTAAAAAAAGTGATTTACATGATTTCTATACTAGAAACAAAAATAAACTTGCCGTTCCAAACTTCAGACTTCAGAAGGTTAATCACTCGTTTATTGGAAGATGTATTACTTTCTTTAATAAATTGCTTTAAAATATAATTGAATTACATTTACATAAATTCAAATCTTTTGTTAAACAATGTTTAATGAGTAAAGGATATTATAAAATAAATGATTATATGAACGATAACAATGTATGGTCTAGCTTGTAAGAACATGTAATTGTAATATTTTTAAAAGAGGCATTGACAATAGTGACTGAGTTTGTTGCGCAGCTTCTTCTCAGCACTAGCCCACAATTGTCCCGAAGCTGTGGTAGGGCCAATGTTGGGACGTGTATAAGTGCTAGCAATAGCCTATGTACAAAATAAAGTAATTTTGAATTTTTTGAATTTTGGTTAACTGAGATTCCAAAATTATGCGACCAAGATGAAATGTATTCTAAAGTATCGTAGCTGTATTGCAGTAAATATGCCAGCAATTTCAGATTCACATAAATTGAAGATCATCTGCATACAAATGATACGAGCAGCGAAGGTTGAGAGTTCTTTATCACTAGATACATTTATATTTTTCTTTATTTTAATAAAATGTGGCTGTGGAATGTAGTAACGATCTTAAGAACCGTTTTGTTTTTATCCTAAAATACCTAACAATATATTTCTTACAATGAAGTTAGCTGTAATTTGTTTGCAGGAAGTACCAGAAGCTCCAGTTTCTAACAAGTCGACCGTAATGTATAAAATCAATAAACAAAGCCGATTTCACGGCGAAGATTAAATTATACGGAAAATCTAATCACGCGCAGCTCAGAGCCGCCTTGGAAGTCGATAATGGTTAATCACAGTGAAAGTTGATTCAGAAAACTTGGCCCAGCTCTTCCAGCACCTGTTACACTCGTATAAAGAAAAAGTTATCGCTATAAGTTAAATAATCAATTTCTCTCGAATGCATCGTTCTGATTGCCGTAGGAGCTGTCAAAAGATCGACTTGAGCCAGAGTTACTATTTGAACTTGTTTAAAAATACGTATGTTAAACCTGCCCCGCTTTTGACCCACTGCTCTGCACAATTGTAAAATTTCCCTGAAATAAAAATATTTTTTTAAAAAAACTTTGTTCCATTACATTATACCATTTGTACAATAGGTTAAAATCCTGTCGTGCTCTACAGACGTGAATTAAACAGTTAATTCAGTTTCGATAGTAGGATTCACGTGGATTACTGGGTCCATTATTTCCTTCAAATAAAGTTACTTATCACTCAACTGGTCACCCAAAGCAAAGTTTTCAGCACCCTTTTAATAGTTGGGGCAATTTAGAAATATAAAAAGTCTGAAAGTTAACTTGCCAGTGAACTTAAAGTAGCTCACAGTAAAAATTCTAAACAAAATAACTTTTAATACATTCGTATTCGATTTTACAATTAACCAAACTGCCCAAAGAGCACAGTATGATAACTTCGGAAGCGTTAAATAATAAATCATTCGATTCAACTATTCAATCGTTTTCGACTGAATTACTCCTACAAAAATATCTAGACACATGCTACATACTTTATTACGTCAATTGTTTTAATGTCACAATATTCCAAAAAAACTTATTTTCGCCCAAATTCGATTTGTAGTCCAAGATGTGTGCTTGGCGGAGTTAAGCGTCGGAAAGAATGATAAAGAAATGTGCGCCTTCCGGACAACACACCAATTATCATGATTTCTAACTAAGGACTATTGAACCGACTTAAAAAAAGGACGTACTCAGTTCCAACTACATGCTTAGTGTTTTTGTTAAGGTGGTTCAATAAAGTGGTTCATTTCTGTTCTTTCTTGTACTACGAATACTAGACAAAGATAATGACTTCCATAAATAATTAAATACATATGAACATCCAATATTCAGGTACATGACTCATAACATTTGCCCCTTGTGGGATTCAAACATGAAATCAGGAGTGCTAACTACAACACCAAACGCGTAGTACCTAATTGACTGCAAGCTACACCAACCAACCCCTCATTCTAGGCTTTAAGGCACAATGAAACCCTACTTTTAACTGAAATTGTAATGTATAAATGTAACAAAAATTTTATTATTAAAGGTTTCAAGCTGAATGAGCTCATTTGTGCCCATGTGCCTACTCGACCTGGAAAATTTAGATAAAATATATATTTGACACCAATTACATACATTGTTCTGATTTCAAAGTAAGCAGTGTTATGGAAACTTGGCACAACGGTGGTACCACAACACCCAGACCCGAGACAATATAGAAAATTTTGATTTCTATATTGACCCGACCGGGAATCGAACCTGGGACCTCAGAGCGGCGACGCCTTGAAACCAGCGTGCTTAGCCACTACACCACGGAGGTCGTCGGTTCTAAGCAATTACTTTACTACATAACCAACTTGTGATGAATTTATCAACAACCCCTATTAAAAACAAATTATTTAATAATAAATTATTACTGTGCAGTATGTTATCCCAATTACACGTGTGGACCTTCTGGTTCCATATTCATTGCGAGTAAATCCTGTGCAACGTCCACGCGCTAAGACTGGTCCTAATTGAATCTCACAATACATTTCCGAGTTGCGAGCATGTTTCCACTTCAATAGTCGGTATATGCCCGCGTACGACGTCGAGCAATTGAATTTACTCTTGTTTTTTTTAAACCATGTCGAAGTGTGAGTTTGCGTTTTGTATTTCATCTTTGTTTTTAGCCACGTATATTATCTGTGGTCACGTTTCTGAATAAATAGGTTTCCTTTCAGATATGTATTGTGACGTAAATGCTAAAAACGGTCCGACGCAGGTTTTTTAAACAGGCAAAAATACAAGGTACCAGTAACTCTGTGGGCAATACAGCTCGGTGAATATTTTTGTCACCTTGTCAACCCCTCTTAATGAAAAAAACCGGCCAAGTGCAAGTTGGACTCGCGCACTGAGGGTTCCGTGCTAACTTTAATTGAATTAGGGAATCCACTTACTTCCACTTGGTAAAATACCAGTTGACAGCAAACATAACTTTGATTTTCTTAGTGTTGAAAGTATTTGTTAAGTTCTACCTTACATTTTTTTTTTCAAATAAAGTAATAGTTTCATGTATGGGAGCCCTTCCCCCCTTAAATATTATTATTTTTTATATTTTGTATGAGAATTGTAGAGCGGTTTACAGGATACATCTTCCTACTAAATTTCAAAAATGTGATGCTTATAGTTACAGAATAAAGTGACTGTGACATACGGACGGACAGACAGACAGACTTGACGAAACTATAATGGTTCCGTTTTTCGTCATTCGGCTACGGAACCCTAATAAGCTAACTACAAGAATTGCCATTACCTATAAAAATTAAATTTTGGAACGTAGAGTAGCTTAAAATCCGCATAAAGATAATATTCTGAACACATATATATATATACAGGGTCATTGGAAAAAAAAGCCTGATCATTTTAAAAGGTTATAGGGGAGCACATTTAGCGATTAACCCTTTTGTATTATCCAAAAGTCAACCATTACAAAACAAAATATTTTTATGATGGCTCTGTAGTTTCTTAATGGATACAGACTGTAGTGATTTTGGAATTCATAATTAAGGACTGGAAAATTTGTAGACCTTATAAAATGAACAACTTGAAAAGCTTATTTTTCGGTAATACATTTTATGGTAACTAATGAGTTTCCTTATCACTTCTTAAAAGGGGGATCTGGTCTTTTTACCCACGACGGAATGGAGAAGGTGTGTCTGCAAACTAATATTCCCATGTATCGCCAGAACTGCTTGACTTATTGACATACAGTGGGATTGTAATATAATATCGGCGTTGGTTTTTAGATACGCATTGCAGTATTAAATCTGCTGTAGTAACATTTTTTCGGATAAATCTCTGGGATGGTAACGTTGTTTTTGATGCCGCTTTCAGTGTAATGAGGTACCTAATTAGATGTTTAGAAAATGATTATTCTTAAATAGTTGTAATAATAGTGTTAACGCACCAAGGAGCGCGTAAATATTTTTCAATTTGTCACTAATGTGGTGTATCTTTTGTTGCGGCAAATTATTGCAAAAATGTAAAATATAAATCAAAATTAAAAGGTGACGGTCGAGACCTGCTGCAGAGTCGTTTTATGTTTGAAAAAGAAAAAACAGAGTTGATACCTGAAAGCATTTTTTATCTAGAATTTGATACCATAGTTAACCAGTCATACCGAAAAAACAAAAATCGTTGACTTGTTTGAAAATGTTGCTTAATTTTCATGCATTTTCTGAGTTATTTAGTCTTATCCTAGTTCTTATAAATATTTTTCTGTTAATTTGCTCACAATGATTTGAGCTATCAAAATATTATTGTTAAATTATAACGGATATTCAAGTTATAAAAGGGCCAAACAATACAAGTTTCACATAATATGCCCTTACTAGGCTTATTTACAAATATTTATTTTAATATTACCTTTCCTGTATACACATTTATAAAGAGTTATCTCCGTATGAAAGAAGTAAAATTCTCTTAGTGTTCGTTTCAATTGGTAGTTTTGGTCACGATGGTCACCTAAGCTTTTTTAGCTCTATACTCAAGTGGTGCCTCCTTTGACAAGTCTCAAGGTCTAGATCACCGTAGACCGTAAAGGTGGTGTTTGGTGTAACACGAAGATGACAAATTCATTTTAAGAACAATACATAAAGGTCATAATAAGAATAATAATAGTAATAGTCCCCCTAGCCGATTTCGACTACGGTGGCCAGTCACAACGACTAGCCAACTGCGCGGGACATATTATAGTGCACAAGTGTGTGCGCAAACACAGGTGCACTCTCTATTTCTTTCACTCTCATAGCCCGATGGGACAGCAATCTGACACGATCGGAGAGAGATCAGGCGCAGGACCAACGGCTTTACGTGCTTTTCCGAGGCACGGGGGTGAAACACCGCCAACTTCCAAACTCTGGGCTACCCTAAGAATTTCTGAACAGAAAACTCAGGTATTTTTTTGGCCCGACCCGGGGATCGAACCCGGGACCTCTGGCACAGCCGTCGCTTTAAAGTGCGACCCTCTTACCGCTGCGCCACCGAGGCAGTTAATAAGATCGATAGAAGTATTTCTTTATGCATGCGCCAAAATGAAATGATTCACACTTACAATAATAATTTAGTATTTAAGAATATAAATAGTCTATCTGCGGAAAAAAAATGTATCTACCTGAAAGATAACGGATTCATAACGCTATTTGGCATTAAGATAAAAATCACGTAAAAACATAAAACAGTTCGTAAAAAAGGGCCTCATCGGCTTCAGTCGACTTGATCACTGAATCAGAAACACAAATAATCATATTTTTTAGTATTATAAATCAGCCCGAATAAACAGATCAAAAGTTTATGATGCATCTTGCCATAAATTTTACATAAATTCATTTCAAAAACAAAAAACAGCAGAATGATAGTGATATAATGATGGTCACGTGATATTTAATATAGCGTGACCATCATTGTATCTCTATTTTTGGCTGTCACGCTGAAACAAACGAAGTGTTTGCTGACCTAATTTTGGTAGGACTCGGCAGATCCTAATTATCAGTGCCAAGATGAAGTTATCAACAAATGTTTTATTGATGTTCATAATATATTATGTCGCCAAAATAGTCCTATTATTCAGAATTATTTTACCTGAGCTATATATTTTATACGTACTAACTTATAATACTATAGTATTACTAAGTTTTGATGGTTAAAAATATGTTTGACTAATTTGAGTCTGGGAGTTTTCTTATTTGAAGGTGTGCTAAAATAGCACATATGTTTATATAATTTTTCACAATTATTAAAAAAACAATTAACGTTCCAGAAGTAACATCACAACAATTTTCTAAATCGTAAAGAAGCTGTGTCACAAACACAGTGGTCTCACTAATTAATTTCGAGTTGCTTACGTGATAGCACGTGACCTTTCAAGATTACGTTATAATCAAAGTACGAACTTCAAAGTACAAATAAATTAGTTTGAATTTAATTGAAAGTCTAAAAGTTTAATAATATAATTTGCAATGGTTTGTTTGAAAAGTAATTTGGGATCAGTACACTATAATAATAATATCCTTTGGACATTCCCACACATCGCCATCTAGTCCCAAAGTAAGCTACTCAAAGCTTGTGTTATGGGTGCCAGACAACGGATATAATACTTAAATACTTTTTGTTTGTAAATACATACATGATATACATAGAAAACACCCAGACCAATACAAACAGACATGTTCATGCACACAAATGTTTGTATTGTGCGGGGATCGCACCCGCACCCGCTGCGTAGTAGGCGATTTCTCGACCACTACACCAGACGGGTCGTCAACTGATTTTATAATTCTGCTATATGCAAGAAATATTCTGTATTGGTTTAGCCTTAGGTTATTTATGGCATTGAGTCATTGCGACTGCGGAACCTATGCGGAACCACGAGGAAGTAATGGAAACAAGTTGTACAGTTATACACAGCAGAATATTTTCATAAAGGTTTTCTTTTCAGCTTCTTAAGTAACATTTCTGTAATAGATTCTGAATATGTTTGCCTGAACACTAAGATTTAGGCATTTTCAAGACAAATTCTAGTTATATGTATTTATCTAAACCTCAGGTAAGTCTATCAAAAGCGCAAAGCAAATTCGAACGAACACTCAAGTAGCTCAACGCTATAGTTGCAGGTGATTTTTGCGAAACCTGTAGTTCACCTGTACAACTGTAAGAAAAAACACAAAATCTCCACGTGCATAATACAGGTACGCTTTAAATCAGAGCAGCTTTCTAGGCAAAGCAACACAGCAAGAAATAGATGCCTGCAGATGGAAATTCGCATTTACCTCACATGAGTAGGTACTTTCTATTGGTCCTTTAAACGAACGCGCTCCACATACGTTTTTATTAGTATAAAAGGGTTTCATTCAGTCCCCGACGGGGAGCATTACCTTAAAGGCATTGGAGGAAATATTGACCGATTGTATACACCTGCCTGTAACGAGACATTAAGGATATTGCTATATTTTATATTAATAACCATGAAGTTAATCAGACTGCATATGCATATAGCGAGCTAATCAAATGACGATTATTCGAACGACGGCCTCTTGTAGAATTAATAGAAAACAAAATTACTTGAAACTGTAAATTCATTTTGTGCAACTAGGTGTTACAAATTATAATCAAATGTTTAAATTGGTTCAGTTCATGGTTTTCATTCAAAAATTAAAAAATGCTAAAGTTGTGTGATTTTATGTTATATTCTTAAAGGTAATTAATAGTAATTTCATTGTGATAGTTTCGTGATGCTACATGTAATCTAGTTCTTTGAAATCGCAAATTAACTACACCGTCTTAAATATACCAAACTCTCATAGTGAAATAGATTTCATAAAACATAGGGTAAATAGATATATAATTAAATTAAGAGAACTTATATACAAGATTCAGACCAGTTCTCAAGATTACCAGTTTAAGTTTAATGTAAGTGAGAACTTGCAACCATTTGCATTTCAATGGAATTTGTTTCAGAAGATAGTTCTCAATATATTTTTTAAAAGACAATCACTTTATTAATGGAAAGTATGACGGATTAGATGGTAGAAAAAAAATGATAATCTACCTATGGGTAGTGGGTACTTCCTTAACAATTGGTTACCTACTTAACAATAGCATGCACGATTGTAAGAATAAATACGCGCTAAAAATAATGTCGTTTCGGACGAAATGTATCTATTCCACTGTATGTATCACTGCATAAATAAGTAAAAATAAATAAACATCATCAACAACTCCTGCAGCGTAGCGTGTAGTCAAATACAAGAACAAAAAAACAATCAATTCATTTCGTTTTACGCAATCCAATCTATGTAAATGAAAATAAATTTATGTTCGTTAGTCTCACTAAAACAAACACGGGTGGGTTGATTTGGCTCAATTTCGTCTTAAATTATGAAGAATTTTAGTTTAAAAAGGTGTGAAAATAAGTATGAATTTGCTTTAATATTATGCTTCTTTGCCTATTAGTTTGTCTTTGTATTTTTCTGTCTGCGGTAGGAATAGCAGGATATATATTCGGAATAGCAGGATATATAAATCGAAATCGTGATTAAACTTAATAATACCAAAAATAATTAATTTGCCTAAAGTAGATCCAAGAGTTCTTGATCTTTTAATGAAAAAAGACTATACTTAAGAACCTTTTATGAATATTTAGTGCATTTTGGTTTCGAAGAAGTTATTTTCTTTAATTACTCCTGTGTGGAGCTGAAACTGAAGATCTAATGTTCTTTAAATTATTACAACGAAATGGATGCTATGTGTGTTTTGCACCAAAGATGGAAAAAAACAGAAAATACAGTCTTAGTGGCTCATATTTGTGTGATGTTCAAATTTTATTTCTTTCGCATTAAAACTAGACAAACACTTATTTTTTTACCAGCCATTTAACATTTTGAAGTCCGACGGTCTAATAGGTTTAAAGTCGCTAATTACTAGAACTATTATAACCGATTTCATTATTAACCGTTAACTAAGTTTTCGTATACATTGCATATTACACATGGAACATTTCTGATACGAGTTCGATTTGTTTCCGAATTTCATCCGGCATGCCCAGTGGTATAAGATGTCTTATTACGTCTAGATTATTTTGTATTGATAATATGGATGGATGCGGGAGCACCTTTGATCAGTCTTTAAACGGTATTGGATTACCGGCGAAGGCGCAAAGGCAGGCTTAGATAATAATTGAATCAGAGTTTTTTATATTTGAATCACATACTTGAATATGGCGTATGATTTTAGTTTCCAAGCAAATTAAAATTAATGAAATTAACGAGAAATATAAACGTTAGTACGCACTAAATTCAGAGACCTTTTTTTAAATCAACACTTTTTTTAAATTGGAAATTAACCAAAGAATTTCACTTGCTGTATTGACGCCGATAATTTAATAATAGGTGCCCAGCTCTATTAGACTCTCTAGTTTGAGTGATTGCGCTTTAATTACTGCCCAGCGCGTAAAGACTTTGAGAGCGCTGGGGGCAATTAAATTAAAAATGTGCGATAACCTTACAGATTTGTACCACGTGAGGGGTAAATAAGCAATTTGAATAACGATTTTACTTACACATCTTGATGACCTGTAAGTGATATTACTTGTTGCTGAGCGCTAAGTACAATTGCAAAGACGTGGTAATGTATGAAAAGTGATATGCAAAATACGAATAAAATAATAATTATTGGGAATTGATAATATAATAATGATTGAAAATTACCCATTTGTAGTAGTATGTAGGTTTTCGACGACATCGCAACAACCTGCGACGCCAAAAGCTAAGTAGTAAAGTAGCCAAGAAAGAACCGAGAACCACATAGAAACTGTCGGAAACACAACGTAGCTGCAAAAAGCTGCAGCGACACAATTCACACATGCCGCTAAATCTACTTCTTATAATTGTTTGCGATTCGCCTTAAGCTTTCTGTAGATCATCATATCCTAAATTTTTTAGTCGTCGTGTCAAAAAAAAAGCATGACAAAGACAAACAGGCATTTTTTTCCATTGATTAGTTATAAATGTGGAACCACATTACCAAATTCACTAGCCCCAAGAGAAATAGCAAAAGCTTATACGCTCGTTACATACGCTCTGACCGGAACAGTTCAGTGAATGTCTGTAAAAACGGAAGTTCGCAAACTAAAAAGTTCACTAGTGACTAACGGAAAAAGTTTCCTCGCTGAAGACTAACTATGTCAACAGAACCGAGGCTGTGTACAAGGAAACTATCACATGTTCGATGTAAAATGTATATGCATCTACTGAAGTTTTGCTAAAAGTATACGCTCGGTCGCACCATCTTACTTTAACCGTCTCATATGTATTTACTGGCTTTTGACAATTTTTTGAAGTTTATTTTAGTTAAAAGGTTTTGTCGCGTTCATGAACGTACTGAGTCATGGATGTTTATATATATTTAAGTATTTATGGGAGACACTCCCCTCATAATAGTTGTCTGATATTCGTAATACAACGAAGAAAATTCCTTAACTCGAAATCAAGACAATTGATGTGTTGCCCGGCACATATTTATTTATTTTAAATCAATTTTTTTACCCGATAATTGTTTGTCATTCCCAAACACAGTTTCTCGATCATCCTAATGAATACAGAGGCGGAATAAAAGCGATCTTGAATTACTTATCCATGAAGATCCGAAGACAAATAAAACCTCTTTAGATTTTTTTAAGCAAATGGGGTGACTTTAAAAAGGGGATCAGCACATCATTACAATAAATTCCTTTTATAATGTTGGAAAGTTGGGGAAATCTCGTAACGTTTTAAGTATGTCATTTTCATTTATTACCTTGTGTAACTTTTGACTATTACAGATCAAAGTAAACATAACCAAATAATTCTTATCAATTAAGAGTCAATTTAACCAACGTCAGGAAAAACTTAAGGATGATTCATGCTACATCGTGCCGGGTACTTTTAAGAACCTCAACATTATTTACACACATATAAACACAATCCGCTGTGATCAAATATTTTCTTCTCTCCCATACAAAGTGCACTACTGTGCACCGTCAGGCGTGAATCATTTCATACAAAAATATTGTTTGACTGTGGATCGGCCGGCGTCTGGCAGGATGCGGCCCGGCGCAGGCACGGAGTAGCGTGGATCAGCCTTTATCGGACCGAATTTATAATGTCATTTTTACGTAAATGATTGGTGACAAAGTGGTAACGTTTTCGATTTAGGCGTTTTGTATTTGTTACCAACATCAGATAACGAATATTCGTTGAATAAAATACAAAACGCCTAATTTAAACACGTTTTCTATTGCATCTTTGTGAGCATCATTTATGTAAATGTTATTTTAAAATCGGTCGTATCATACTAATTCACTCGGATAAGTTCTATCTGACGGTAAAATCGACTTCAAGTTGTTGACTTTAATCTAAAATAACTGAACATTTAAAATAGCAATTTTAAAATACAAACTTTCAATTAGTTTATGTTTGAAGATTACTGCAGGCTTTCATTGATTATGGCAGTTTTGTTGGTGGCTATAGAGAGCTTAGTATTATTTATTATTAGATCAAGGGACGTTTACCAAAAAATACTTATAAAACTTACCATCATCAATCACATAAATTATGGAAGGTGTAACTTCTTCGTCATCATCAAACTCAGAAGGAGTTGTATCGGTTGATATTTCCCACTTCACTGCTGGCATTATTTTATTTGTTAATTAAAAAGCTTTTTAATTTAATTGTAAAAATTGTAATTGCCTGTTAGCTGGCTCTTTTACGTGGTAATAATGATTTACTAAACGTAATTTGATTTATAAATATGAATATTTTTATAAAATTATTTAATAAGGTTTTATTTTAACGCACTAACTCAAACACCTTAGATGTTAAGGTGTGCCATTAACTATCTAGGAAGTGAGTATCACGGCGTGCGAATTGAAACTATGTTAATAGGGATATCAGTCACAGTACTTATCACCCATTTAAGATGAGTAGGTATGACAATAATTGCTATTGACGAAGGTCAAATAGATGTCAGCCTATTTTGAAGAATATAGATCAATTATGCGAAGGCTGCCCTTGCACTTTAGATAACAGATCAGTATTTTCGCAATTGAAAATGTGCATTATTTGCCATTTACGTTTCAAACACAATGTAATATGTAAAAACATACCATTCTGACACAAAACAGTTTTGCACGCAACTTTGTCGTCAATAGCCATAGATCAAATCGCTGCTTTGTGTTTGTAACAATGTTGTTATAATTTCTAAAGAGTCCTAAATCTAATTTTACTACATTAGAATTTAAATGTAAGTAAACAGGATCTTCGAGTAATTATTTAGCAAATTGAATACTCAAATGCATTTATTATTTATTCATATAAATATTGTAAAAATCTTATTTTATTTTTTCACCCTTATTAAATTTAGTTTTCATTTAACTCATACGATTTATCCAAGAAGAAAAGGTTGCAAATATTATTAAAATAACTTAATCGTTTTTTACTTCACTTTTTGCCCTTAATGATCCCTAAGGTAGGTACTTCGAACAGAAACTAGCCAAATTAAATCTCCATTTAATAGTTTCGTACACAATAATACTTCTTTAGTGGACACTCATATCGTATGTCATATCAAATAAACGATGTACGTTATTGTTTTTATCTTTCAGCGTAACGAAACTTTGGTAAGTAAAGACTCTCGTCCATTTCCAGTAGATCTCAAACTTTACTAAAACATTTATAATCACATGGTTATATATTCTGTTGATTTTCGTAGCGTCACTGTTCCTACTTAAACCTTGGCCAAGACAAGTTATGCATGATGAGGGTAAAATTATAGAGTTACTTCAAAGGGATGGGAGGGCAATATAAGTTAACTTTTGCCTTGTCAGATTCAGACGTATTTTAATTAACTGGCCAACTGTTTTATTCAGTTTGTGAATCAAACTCATTTAGAATGACCGACTCTTGAAAGGCAGGTTAGTTCTGTAATTTAGATTAGTTAGTTTGTTTTTTATTTTATATCTGACTCGTATTATGGCTTTTAGAGCTGTAAATTTCTATTCCGTTCAAATATAACTTATATCTGATTTTGTATGTTGCATTTGCAAAATTTAAAAGTCATCTCTTCGTGTCACCATTTTGTAAAAAAAGTTTGTAGGTACAGTCACCAGCACATCAGGCTAAACATTTTTGTTGAAAACTTATTCTTATTACATCTGAATAAGATACCGTAGTGTTTACCTTAACATGCTGTTGTACATGAATCATGAAGGGGACAATTCTCGTGCAATTCATATACGAAAAAAGTTCACACCGATTTAGTTTTCTGTATCGAAGAAAAAAACGTTTTTGATTTCTCATGGTCACAGTTTCTACGTATTGTTCCTGCGATAGTTTTTTATGTTAAGATATTTTACTTGATTTTTTAGGTAGAACAGTTAAACACGCCATCGAATTACCACACGAAAAAAGTTCGATTGCCGCGATAATCGGCCTCCTGGATAGTATGAGTAACGTCAAACATTACAACAATGACTCCACAGTCTGCGCTACTCGACTGTCCGCGCTGTCAGACTATGATGTGGGAAAACTGTCCGGCGATATCGCGTGACGCTTGCATGATAAAAACGATTATATAAAGAAAAGTATAGTTGTGATAACGAAAACAAAAATACTGGTAGATAGGTAATAGTTATAAATATATAAAAAGTTGAAAATATATACTTACTATACTATAATATATACTATACTTAATATATACTTTTCGAGTGGTGGGCACTGTAGTACCACGGACAGTTTACCGTAAAAAGTAAAAACCGACTTCAAAACCAAAATGCACAAAAAGTCTTAAATAAACTTTTTTTTTTTGGAGTCGGTGCTGTGATAGTTGATGCTTGATGGTCAAAGTGATGGCACCGACTCCAAATAGATATTGTTTGCCTAAAACGGATTCCTTTCCTTTAATGGTAAAGAAGGGGGGTCCGTCATTATAATTACTGAACTCCTAAGGGTTAAGGAGTTCCACAATCAGCTCAGCCCCACAAGATGTAGACTATCAGACGTAAAAACACGTCAACATTAAGCTTCTAGTAAAGAAACACTATACGTGCCTTAAAATTTGAGGGTTTCCCTCGATTACACCAAGATCCCATCATCAGATCCCAAAATGGAAAAAATGAGACCAACTAGAAGGTACACCCTCTAAGTAGGTGAATTTTTTTTCGATTCGGACGACAAACGACTGAGATATGCGGTAACATACATACAAAAAAAAAACATACAATCGAATGGATAACCTCCTCCTTTTTTGAAGTCGGTAAAAAAAGAAAATGGCACTGTGGTGCCAACGGACTGCAGAGCGTACCATAGTACTATACATGCCATAGTTACAAACTAATGAATCCATATATCGACGGACGAAAACGAAGTTGCTATAAATGTCCGAAACCCAATTTTAGAGTAGAGCCAAAAAACAATTTGAAAAATGGTAAATACAAACTTAACTTTTTGCCTATCAGTAATAGAAAGTATTTTTTTACACAATTTTATGTAAAATGTAAGCACACAAAGCAATAATCAATGTAGCCACTAGCGTGTGGCCGAGGCTGCTAAAAATTCGCTCACTCGTCCACTCGCAAAAATTATGCGCGGCGATTTTGCACTATTCGCGGTGTGCCGCTTAAAAGCTTTACTCATATATCTTAATATATTATTAGGTTTACAATAAAACAAAATAATGTATGTATAGCTGGCACTATCGTTATCGATATTAATGAATATTTAATTACAATACTCAAATTACAGTTCTTGGAAAAAATATTAAACTCAGTTTCACCGTCAAATTAAGAAGGACGTAGGGTCCATTTTACAGTTCCGTAGCTGAATGGCAAAAAACGGAACCCTTATAGTTTCGTCAAGTTTGTCTGTCTGTCCGTCCGTATGTCACAGCCATTTTATCATGTAACTTTAAGCATCCCACTGTTGAAATTTGAAGATGTATTCTGTTAACCGCTTTACGATTCTCATACAAAAATAAAAAATAATGGCATTTAAGGGCATTTTTTTTAGTCAAACCTATGCGGTCTATAAATAGGTGTTTGAAAATGGCATATAGGTTCCAGAAAGCATTTTCTTTTAAAGTCTAACGTTTCATAGCTAGACGCTTCCAAAGTGCTAAAACGGGCGTCCCCCCCATTTAACTTATAAACTAAGCGAGTGTTAATTTTGAAAAAAATATATGATTTAGGTCTTAACAAACACTTTCAACGAAAATTAGTAAGGACGGGATCGAACGAGAAGTTTTTGAGATATAGCACATTTTTAACAACCGCAAACATAACTATATACTTCATACAAACACTATGAAAAACAAAGTTATATTTGCTGTCAACCAAATATTGTGGTATTTTACTAAGTGGATTCCCTTATTCAGTTTAAGTTGACACGGAACCCTCAGTGCCGTATATATATGTCCATGAGTATTCGGACTTTTGAGCGAAATAAGTTACTGTGATAGTAATTATTAAGTAAGTTTTAAGTGGGTAACTAAAGTAGGTTTCTAAAATTAACATCGCGTCCTTTGTTTAACGCTCACCCACATTTCCCCAGAAGCTTTAGCAAGCAGGCAGCCTAATAGAATCGTAAATTACTTAGTCTAAACTTTCATCCCCATTGTTGTGGCCAACTGTCCTTCTGCATGTCAGCGGTTACTGGACATAAACCGAAACTGGCGATGTTGGAATTTCACGAGTTGACAGGAGGCGTAAACTAACCATTAAAATCAAGATAACTACATTTATTTATATAACATTTATAAGGTAACAATGTGTTCTAACAAATCGTCAACAGTCACATTTCACTCTAGGATATAATTATGACGGCCTGTGGGCCTGAGATGCGCGCCTATTTATCATTTATCGCTGCAATCGATAAATTTCAAACGTCATTTTAATCATGTTTAAAAAGATTTTTCCTTACTTTTATGTATTCATTTGTTTTTCAAAGCAATTAGAATTACCTTTTAAGTGATAAAAATATGCGAAAACAGACGGGATAAACGGTATCGAGGCGCGCATGTTAGGCCTACTGCTTTACAATATCCTAATAAATAATCAGTTATATCATCTGTCTACTGACTACTTCAAACGTTAAGACCTTCCTTATTTGAATTAATCGTTGGTAAGTGCTTATAATCGCAAATATTTCAAGTATCTTCTTAATGATACATAAGTTTGTACCTTCTCACTACCAAAATAACAATCATTCCATTCACAAAAATCTTCACTCAACTATGATTCACTATTGACACATATTTTATTCTTTAGCTTAACCGAAAAAGCCCGAATACTAACTGAACGAGTATGAGCATATTATATTTTCCATGACATTGCTTATAAGTTTTATTTTTCTGATCTAGTTCGTGACTAAACAAAATCTTATACTTTCCCAGCCTTTCAAATTACTCAAACACAGCCCCCACGTAAAACGCCCCGTTAAATTATTTTTTGTTTCACAAGAGACTCATCAAATCGAATTAGATAGCAATTTCGCAAAGCCGGCCCTAGCTAAGAATTTGTCATAAGAATGCTTCAAATAATGACCAAGGTAAGAGGTTTTAACTTTAAAGGAAATTAGTAATTTTCTCAAACAATCAGCTACTTTCCGACGATTGTTGTGAAACTTTTAAGCAGTACTTTGATGATCAAAGAATGGGGCAATGATGTAAAACGGTTGTGCGTAAGATGTTTTGTATTGCTTATTATTTATTAAAAATAACAATTTGATGAACTCTAACAAGTGTTCTTTAAAAATGTAGATACTAAAGTCTATACTAAAGTACCTCCGTTATTAGACTAGCAAAAAAAACTTTTCAAGTACTAGGTGTAGTATCATATTAGTGTAACCGGTCGCTGTGGAAAGTCGTGGGGAGGTCTGTCTGTGTTCAGCAGTGGACGTCGTTTGGCAAATAGTGATGATGATGATAATTATAGGTATATAATGATGGGTGATAAAATGGTTAAATTGAACGCTACCAGGGGCCTTATAATGGGCCTATAAACATACACATTCATCAGTTACATGTTATGTCGACCTTAAGCCTTTAGTACGTAGTAGTTTACATCATTCCTGACTAATTAAATTGATGAATTCCCTTTTTAGGGTTCTGTAGTCGAAATGCAAAAACGGAAACCCTTTTAGTTTCGTCAAGTCTGTCTGTCTGTCCGTCCGTATATCACAAGCCACTTTATTCTGAACCTATTCGCAATACGTGGATAAAACTTGGTAGGTAGGTGAACATTGATAACCGCTTTACAATTCTTATACAAAAAATTAAACAGAATGACATTTGAAGAGGCGACCATACATGGAACTAAAACACAAACAAAAATTTGCTCTGTGGGGTGTCTATGGAGGTCTCTTAAAATGAAATTCTGAAAGTCTAACGAAAGATAGACGCTTCCAAAGAGGTAAAATGGGCCAAGTCTAAATTTCAATGCAAGCTTTCAACGAAAATTGGTTTGAATGAGATTGAACTAGTGGTTTTTGAGATACAGCACATTTTCAACAACCGCAAATATAACTTGTCTTTCATACAAACACTATAAAAAACAAAGTTATTTTTGCTGTCAACAAAATACTGTCGTAGCTTGGCTAAGTGGAAGTAAATGGAAGTAATTTAGTTAAAGTTGGCACGGAACCCTCAGTACGCGAGTAGGACTCGCACTTGGCCGGTTTTTTTGTCTATTGCCCTTTTTTGTGTTATGTGTTTAAAATTTGTTTTGATTTTATGTGTAGTAGATTATTTGTTTTATTATTTCAAACACTAAAATTGCAAGTAACTGTATGAACTAAGTTATAGTACACGTTCGAATGTTTAAAAATATAAATGAATTTGTAATACGTATTTTCTCTTTGTAAGATATTTAAAACAAAGCCTATGACAATTTTGCTGCAGATGTGCGTGAAGATATCTACGGTTTTTTAGCTTTCTTTTCGATTTGATCCGATTATTCGTTTCTTTGGTAAAAAAAAACATTGCTGAAGTGCTACCAGGTCAACACGATGGATGTCCCGCGCACTTCAGAAGAAGTTTCAGAGATTGGCTAAACACTAAATATTACAATGAGTGGATCCGGAGAGGAGGAACTACACCGTGGCCAGCTAGGAATCTAGACTTGACCCCCATGGATTTTATGTGTGGGCATATGAAAAGAGGTTAGAAATTATTTCCATCCACACATTAAGGCTAAAACGTTTCTGTGATTGCTTTAACCGTTTTATATTGGGATCTCCTTAAGTTTTTTGAGCCGGATAATGAGCCGTATGGTAAATGGTTACCCCATCTTGATCGATTCTCAACTAAACAGTTCACAAGATGCTTTTAAGAAACGAAGGATCTCCAGATCTGCAGAAGACCAGTCTCCTCGAAGGATCTGCTTGTAGGCGTGTAGTAGTAGGGGTAGAGACCAGCAGTATGCTCCGTAAACCACACTTTCCACTGTGAGTGTCCATGTTCTCGAGCTTCTCGTCTTCATCGTCGACGTTCTCGATATTGGTTCATGCAGTCGGATCTTGACGAACTGCTATCTCACTATCTCGCTTTTCATCATTATTATTAAAACGCGGTCTACCCAGGTCGATTCGTCGCCTCAAAACAGAGCCAGAGCAGTATTCGCCGGCCTGTACAACATACCTACTACGTATTCTTCGCGAGCTCGTAAAAATACACAGCTGCAGTACCCATAACTTATCAAAATATCGGCATATTCCCTGTTTTTAAAGGTTGTCATCTTCAACAGGTCCAAATTAGAAGCACAAATCAAAGTCCAGTTTACAAGTACAGCCACGAATAGAAGCCAACAGTCCAGAAACAAGCCAAATCGAGGAAAAAACGAAGGGCAGAAAAACAGCAAAAATATTTTCAGAAAAAAAACAAAAGACATTTTTGTCATCAAAATGAAACATGACATTCACCTGCCAGTACGACCAAATAGAAAAATATTCGTCTGTTTTCCGACTTCTTATGCGGGTGCAGAAAAGGCACTGATAAACATATGTTTTTAAAATCCGTTCGTCATTATTTGCTCTCAGTGTTTTTGAGTCGTTGTCAACTTTACTTCAACTGCGAACGTTCAGCAAAAAGAGCTTAAACGAACATGTTTGGTTATTGTTTTGTTACTGTTTTTGGACAAGTTTTTTGTTACTGTTTCCTTAATAGGCAGTTTTCACCCATCATTTACGAGTACTCACACTAAATGGCGTTAAGGAAATCTTTAGTAACCTTTTTTATTTATGTCGGTATATAAAGGGTTTTTTTAATGTTAGAAGATAAATTTAGATACTTATTATTTTATATTTTAGTAATTTTAAAGCCATTTTTTACTTTACGTAGGTATGTACGCATTATTGTGATTTACTTTAATTATTAACGTTGGCGAAAAGCAATTACCTTTTGGTATAGCACATAAACACAATTTAAAAATAACTGATCGCAAGAACTTTTTTTGTTTAAGTAACCGTCAGAAGTCAGCCAAAACTTGAAACTCAGGACTCATTTTTTTTGCTGGCCATACTAGAACGCTTATTACTACTTTTACTAGGTTACACTGGGTACTACTGTTTATTGAATAATTTTGTATGAAACTCTGAAAAACTGAAATGATCCTTAATTTTCCGGAAAACAAAAAGAGCACGGTTTATATAATAAACTCAAATCGATAAACATAAACTTAATTCACTCAATCACTCTAATAAATGCTTACATGGGGTCAAACGAATACAAGTAGGATTTCACTTATTTCATTCGAAGGTAACTTACCATATTTTTTATACGGGAAAGGTATTTTACAATAAAATGTGATTAGCTCAGCTAAGCTTAGAAATGACAGATCGTGTGAAAGTAAAGCAAACACATCAAACTCAGAAGGTACTCAGTAGTTAAGGTAGTAAATTGAACTTTGTTGTTAGACACTTTCTTAATTATGCACGTGAATATGCGTGAAAATTTGGCTTTAATTTGAAAGCCTAGATCTTTTCATACCAATAATATGCAAAATAATGATATTTAACTCAAAAAATTAATTGCAATAGCTTACTTTAAAACCTTTTAAATGAGGTATCATTTGTGTATGTGGGTCACGGACAGTGAAAATTAAGCGAGTTTGAATGAGCACCGAAAGTTTAGGTAGTTGTTATAGTTTTAGAAGTGTTCCTTCGGTCAGACTCCAGCACAACACACTTCAAGAGTACCCTAAGGCATGTAAATTAAACATCATGATCAAATATTGAGTTTGAAAATCTTAGCCAATATACATATTGTAACCGCCTTCACCGCGTGCAGGTGCTCCCAGGTATGCCACTTTTGGTAGTTGATGTTATGAGAGAACCGCTGATATTGCAGGTACCTGATAAGTCTCAAATGTAAGCTGAGCTCGCTCTCAGTAGCTAATTTAGTCTTCTTTAAATGTATTCATAGTATCTCTACTGGTCAGACCCTTCCTTCGCCCTTCCTTCAAGATATTGAGCAAAAACTGTAAAACGACCCAAAATTTAATGTTTTCTTTGGGTACAACGCCGCTAGCACAGGACTTCGGAAGTTGTAAATCTGATATTTTCATATTGGTTTGGTCTTAAAAACATATAAAAAAAACAGAATGACCAGATTTTTTGCGCACCTGACTCTTTTTAAACACGAATTTTATTCGAGTGCATTATTTGTGAAATTTGACTAAACGGCAAAACATTTCGATTGACTAGTCTTTTAGAGGTTCAAAATCTTTTTAAAGCTCTTTATTTCATACTGAGAACAAGTTTAAATAAACTAACAAAGGCACGACTTACAGAATCTGTCGATGTAATTTGAAATATAAAAAACTTTTCAAAGCTCCAAGGGAACGCCGACAACAATATTTGTCTGATAAATTATTTTCAACTCAATAAGAACCTAGAGGTCTTGAGGAACAAACAAAAGAACACGAAGTGATCGGATAAGTTTTTTTTTCTTGAAGAGTTACGGAACAAAAAGAAGAAGACGCAGACTAAAAACGAATAGTTTCATTACCTAGAAAGTTACATTACCCGTATACCGTGGGGACAAATTGGTATTAAGTTACTGCAGACGAGAGTTATTAGAGCTAGGACGTATACAGTTCCAATTTACCGGTATTGAATGCGGTTGTGTGTGTCCTGATGTGGAAAGGAATGGAATCTGATGGTGTTAACGAATAGGATTGAATATGTTTTGTTGTTCCATTCTGTTTTTCATTGGAACTTTTCTTATGATTATAAGATAAAACAGATAAACTTAAAATTTAAGCTATTTTATAAAAACCCAGAAACAGGTCGGCCCGAACCGGGATTCGAACCTGTGACCTCATGGGTAGTGACCAGCGAACTAACTACTGCACCAACGAGGTATCATATATACTATAACAGTATTAAAAATGCAAAGGGAATTTCACACAAGCATATACTTAATTTCGGTTCGTTTATCCTTAAAGGCGACAAAATGTAAATTTACCTTCCAAAAGATTACTTCCATCGTAAAACTTTACACTCAGGTGCAGGTGGAACCACTGTCTTATATAGGAAATATAAAAATCTTTTTATACAGGACGGCACTAAATGGTAATATATAAATAATGTATATAAATAAATATATGCAAGATAACACACAAATGTCTTGATTTAGAAAGAAGGATTATTGCTCTTCTGTTACGAGTACCAGACAACGATTATGACGGGGGCTTAACCCATAAATACTGACATATTTACAATGACTAAATATCTATGACTTAGGTTCAAATGTTCGTACTCATTACACAAACATATGTCCTTTTCAGGATTTGAACCTGCGACCGCTGGCTGGTAGTCGAGCGCTAACCACTTCATCAAACGCGTCGTCATAATAATTTTGTCCTTTAGCTTGATATCATTACTTAGGCGATTTGAAATTAGCAATTTATACCAACATAAGCTTAAATGCACAAAAACTTGTTAATTATATGGATATTTAAAAAGAAGAAAATTTCAATGACGTTATTCAGACGTTGAGACTGATAATTTAATAAAATCAATAATGCTGGAGTCAATATAAATTAAACGTTTTCACGAACAAGTTCTAAAACATATTTAATTCAACGTCTTATTCAGAGCACCTATCATAGACAAAAATATTCTAGACGTTTAAAGTACAGACAGCCTATTTCATTGCCCTTAAGTGTAATACAACGGTTCAACGTCTAAAACAGACAGGGTGGGAGACCGAATCTTCACCCACCTTTTTTCATTCGGCAAAATGTCGCCTTTGGCTATACCAATTAGCAATTCAAATAATTCTCTTTCACTTTTCTTTCTGATTCGACTTTGGAGACCAGGCGGGCCTAATGCTTGCGTAATAAAAATGTATTTTACTCCCTTACGATTAAAAGATTTATACTTGAGAAACCTTAAGCAAAACCTGTGCAATTTTATTTCAGTGTGTCCTCTCAAGATTGCTTACTAAATTTTGCGAATGTTTAAAATTACATTTACTAATACATTTTCTGACAAATAGGTGACGTTTGCAAATTAGGCGTATGTATTCTCGGCAAATATTCATTTTCTGACGTTGGATAAATAGGGTCTTGCCAAAATAAGTCCATAAAACTAATTCTGTCACCTCAATGACATGATTTCATTTTTTTATACTCTTTCCCTATTCCACCTGCACTTATTATTTGAAACTACCACCCATAACTATGTTCAAATGTCGTGGCCAAAGCTTAAAATTGCTTCATCATGATATGCTTGAGAATTTCACGACTTAGTTACATTCATATTATATTTTAGGTACATTTTATTTTTATTTTATTTGTTAAGGTCAACCAACAAAGCATACACGACACATTTCATCATTATCAGCCAAAGGACGTCCACTGCTGAACATAGGCCTCCCCCACGGCTTTCCATAGCGACCGATCACTAGCGGTCTGCATTCAGTTTGATCCTGCGATTTTTTTAAGGTCGTCTGTCCATCTTGTTGGTGGATGTCCTACACTGCGTCTTTGGTCGAAGGGTCTCCAATCTAGAACTTTCCTGCCCCAACGGCCATCAGTTCTTCGCGCTATGTGCCCTGCCCACTGCCACTTAAGCTTACTGATTCTCAAGGCTATGTCCGTTACCTTGGTTCTTTTACGTATCTCCTCGTTTCTGATTCGATCTCGTAGAGAAACACCGAGCATAGCCCGCTCCATCGCTCGTTGTGTAATTTTGAGCTTCTTTATGAGGCCCATAGTTAGAGACCATGTTTCGGATTCGTATGTCATCACTGGTAACACACACTGGTTGAAGACTTTCGTCTTCAGACACTGAGGTAATTGAAACGAGAAAACGCTCTTGCGCAGTTTCCCGAACGCTGTCCAGCCGAGTTGGATTCGTCGATTGACCTCTTTCTCAAAATTGGACCTACCCAATTGGGCACTTGTCCCAGGTAGACGTACTCGACGACACATTTACATACTTAAAATTAAAGCATAATTTTACAGTTTTGTCTTACTTATCGACTGCCACGACATTCACAATAAATACAGCTGAAACAGATATAATGCTAAAAATAATTTTGAAGAACAAGTAGACAAAACAGCTTGAAAGTGTTAAACAATTTACAACCTTTCAACTGTTATTGTTTCCATGATTGTGGACTTAAATTAACGTAGCGAATAAGACGTGTCAACACTGGCATCGGACGAACGAGAAAGTTTACTAAATTTGGATTGAATCCATGACATGAATGGCGGAAAAAAATCCTAAATTAGTCCTAAAAGTATTTGCCTTAATCTGGATAACCGAGCTAATTTCCTTGGGACATTGTAATTAATCCTCGACAAGAGGTGAGCACAAACAACTTAATTATAAAATAATTTGTAAATAAGCATAAAGATCCATATTTTTCTGCGATTTTTTAATGATAAAAGTTAGAAAATACGTACTGACATGGGATGCTTATAGTTTATTGCTAATAGTGCTACTTGTTTATGTGTGTTCGCACAGTCGCACTAAACATTTACTAAGCCGAAATAGACAACCACAAAGGTTTGCCATATGCATAAATATTTCAAGCGGGAATAATTTATTACTACTATACCAAAACGGTTTTATTGAACGAACAATAGCAGTTTGCTTCTGTTGTGATAGTTTCAGTGTGATATTACATAAATGCACATACTATAAGATAATTCGGTCGATATATTTGCATAAATATCATCCATTTAATGTTAATAAGTGGAAAAATGTTTTACATAAACTAACCAGTAGTTCATGTTAAAAAATTGTTCGCTTCACTGATTCAGCAATGTTTGATTTACACGTCACATGATATTGACTAAAAGTGATTTTGCTCACGGACCGAAATATTGCATAAAGATCCATCGCGGCCCATGTGGTGTCATGAGATTTGAATTAGGAAGACGACCTCGTATGAATGATTGAAAAAATCGAGATGGCCACGCCCCTCTCTTCAGAGAAATAAAACCGGCCAAGTGCGAGTGCCAACTTTAACTGAATTAGGGAATCCACTCAGTAAAATACCACAATATTTGTTGACTGCAAATATAAACTTGTTTTTCATAGCGTTTGTATGATGTAAAAGTTATGTTTGCAGTTGTTGAAAATGGGCTATATCTCAAAAACTTCACGTTCGATCTCGTCCATACCAACTTTTTGTTGAAAGTATTTGTTAAGATCTACATTAAATATTTTTTTTCTAAATTTACATTCGCTTATTTTAGAAGTTAGTTCCCCCCCCCCCCCCCATTTTACCACTTTGGAGGCGTCTAGCTTTGAAACGTTAGACTTTAATAGAAAATGGTTTCGAAACCTCGATGTCATTTTTTAAGACAAAGACATACGCATAGGTTTGACTAAAAATTTTTTTTTTTTGGGTTTTAGTTTTAAGCGGTGAAGGCGAGTGGCGGCCTTTTTATGTTAAAAAATTTTAAGAAGCCAAGTGAATAAAGATCTAAGTACTTACGAAATTTAATTTTATTTATATTAAATTGTAACATTATTATGATTAAGCGCATTCGTGCCTATAAAAAATAAATTGCCTCGCAAAGTGAAGTGAAAAGCTGAGTTACTTTAGTAGGTGAGTAAGTTAATAACCACGGGAATAAATTTTTATTCTTCTTGGGCCAGTTAAAAACCTGTATTTAAACAATATTTAATATAGAACATATAACACAAATAATATATTGGTAATTTTTCTTACTGATTGTGGGCTTGTATAGAACTCTTACGTTGTGTCACAATAAGGTAAACTAATGCCAGCAAAATTTGTAATTATTATAATAAACAATTACTTTACTATGTTTTCCACAATATTGTAGGTACTTACTAGGTATTACTTTTCTACTTCTCATTAAATTTAATAGACATAACCAAGTTGATTGAGTATAGGATAATATATCAAATCACCACGGAAGACTGGACACACATGCGTCCATTAATCTAGTTGGTGAAACTAAAAATGTATGGCACTTATTATTTCTGCATCTGGACACGCCGACATTTTTCGCGTGTCCACAGTAGTCAGTGTTAAGTTGGTGAAATACCGCAAAACACAATACAATTATATCTATCTATTTAAAAACAACAATCATTTTAAAAACAAGTAAATATTTAATAATCCATGGAATTGGTACATTTTGAGTTGCATCAAATGGGGCAGTTCTGATTTTTTTATATGTTGTATATAATGAGGTGGTAATGACAAATATTATTTTTCCACCTTGAAAGCCTTCCGGAACATTGTAAAATACATGAAAAGCCATTAAATTTTTGATCATTTTTCAGTTTTTGCCATTTTTTACCAACAAGGATCTGTTTTACGGTAGAAGTCACTATGAATTCTTTTAAAGTAGACTAAATTTGCAAAAAAATGAGAATATTTGGGTCTCGATAAACTGAATGGTTTCAAAGATACAGCTGTTCAAATGTTTGCAAAATTTAAGAAAAAAATTTTTTTCGAGTTTTTACTCGTTCTCGTCAATGTGGTCAATTATTGATATATTTCACGGCATAAATTCATATACGTTTTTAAAGAAGTCATTTTTTTTAACAAAAGGAGACCAATTTGATGTATGAAGATCTAATAGTTCCCTAGCTACAGCTGTTCAAAGTTGCTGAGGTGAGTGAACAAAATGAAATACGACTTATGAAATAAGCAATATGATTTTAAAAAGAAATAATTACAGCATAAAAATTTAAAGAATGTGTTTTACATATTATCTTTGCATGTGGCGGTTGAAGTTGAGGTCGTCACAGGAGTTGTATTATTAGTTTTTCTTGTATATCTTTGATGGACCAGGCTGAACCTCTAAATCGACGGTACACCTTTTGGGAGCTTGCTTCGGTAGCATTTCATCAACGACCAGCTCAGGCAGGTCGAAATCGTCATCTGATGATGGGTCATCGATGGTAGGTTCATCAATGTCATCACACATCAAACTCTAAATTGTATTATTTAAGAAATTTTGCAAACATTTGAACAGCTGTATCTTTGAAACTATTCAGCTTAACGAGACCCAACTATTCCCATTTTCTTGCAAATTTAGTATACTTCAAAAGAATTCCTAGTGACTTCTACCTAAAACAGGTCCTTGGTGGTAAAAAATGGCAAAAACTGAAAAATGATCAAAAATTTAATGGCTTTTCATGAATTTCACAATGTTCCGGAAGGCTTTCGAGGTGGAAAAATAATATTTGTCATTACCACCTCATTATATACAACATATAAAAAAATCAGAACTGCCCGATTTGATGCAAGCGAAGACCCCTTTTATGGTACGATTTCCATGGATTATAATGCTAAAACTACAAATCGTTGCTTCAGACTGCCTAAGCTGCACTCGTCCAATACCGTACACGGTCGTTTTGATAAAAACGAAACGATCGTGCGCGAGACCGAAAGAAGGCACTTATGATTTGTTTTCTAACAATTATATTAGACAAATACCAGGCCTTCAATGTCTTTTTTTAGTGTGTTCAAAATGCTTAGAAGTAAATGCGAGACAATTCTAGTTCTTGCTTCAAGGCGATTCTAGTAATCCACGTCCCATGCCTCACGCGATCGCTTAGAGACAATCGCTTAGAGACGATCGAGTGCGACAAAAAACGGAGATACTAATCTGGATGCGTGCAGATCTCCAGGATTAAGATTAAAATATCAATTAATACATCCATAAAACACTATAATGATACAGCAACTACTAGAACACAAATCGTTTTTTCACGTATATCCGTTTTACCGTCACGCAGTGACCGTATTGGAAAGCTTTGTTTTCTATAACTTATTTCTTGATGTATAGGTGAAAAATCGATGTGTGTATCTTCTATGACAATCTAAGAAGAAGGAAACATCAAACTAAACTTGTAAACAAAGTGTGTTAAAAACACATGATCGTTTAATAACAATCATGTGCGACACAGAACGAGGACACCATTAAACGTTTTGAGTGCAGGTCTTCATGTCTCAAGTTAAAAAGATTTTGGCAGGCAAATGAAAAGCACTTCTGTATTCTTGCGTCATGTTGCTACTGGTGTCTACGTCGAATATCACACTCGATCGTTTTTTGAACGATCATGTGCGACATAAAACGAAGACACCTAGCCACGTCATTTGTGCAGGTCTTCATGTTTTTTATGCAAGTAAGCCTTATAGGTGAAAAAAAAAACTGTTTTAGTTTTTTCTTCAAGGCGTTACTAGTAATTCATGTCCAATATCGCAGATGATCGTTTTTGTCAATCGTGTGTAACAAAGAACAGATATACTAATCTCGAGGCGTGTAGATGCCCAAGATTAATGACAGAACGGAGACACCATTTACTGTTTTGAGTGCAGTCTTCAATGTCAAGTGTTTTTTAAGAGTGTGTTAGTTTCGAAATGCTAAAAAAATGCGAGTAAAAAATGATACTTCTAGTTCTTGTTTCAAGACGATACTAGTAAACCACATCCAATGCCGCACGCAATCATTTAGAAACGATGTGCGACAGAGAACGGAGATACTAATCTGGATGCGTGCAATATCCAAAATTAAAATATACAATAAATATTGACAGTATTATGCTATGACACAGCAACTACGAGTAAACAATTCCTTTTATTACGTATGTCCATATTACCGTCACATGATCGTCTTAAAAACGATCATCTGCGACACAGAACGGAGATACCAATACATCTGGATACGTGCAGAACTCCAGGATTTAGATTTAAATATCAATAATTACAGCCATAAAACACTATAAACAGCAACTACTAGAACACAAATCGTTATTTCATGTATATCCGTTTTATCGTCACGTTGTGACCGCATTAAAACGCTTCGTATTATTATTTCGTGATGTATACGTGAAAAATCGATGTGTGTAAGTACTTTCTATGACAATCTAGGAATAAGGAAATATCACACTAAACTCGTACACAAGGTGTGTTAAAAACACATGAAAAACAATCGTGTGCGACACAGAACAAAGACACTATTAAACGTTTTGAGTGCAGGTCTTCATGTCTTAAGTTTAGAAGATTTTAGCAGGCAAATGAAAAAAAAGTACTTCTGTATTCTTGCGTCATGTTGCCACTGGTGTCGACGTCCAATATTGCAGATGATCGTTTTTTTTGAACGATCGTGTGCAACACAGGACGAAAACACCTAGCCACATTATTCATGCTGGTCTTCATGTTGCTCATGCAAGTCGATTTAATAGGTAAACAAACAGCTTTTAGTTCTTTCTTGAAGGCGTTACCAGTAATCCACGTCCAATGTCACACATGATTGTTTTTAAAACGATCGTGTGTGACACAGAACGGAGATACCAATACATCTGGATACGTGCAGAACTCGAGGATAAAGATTAAATTAATGAATTACACCAAATAACACAAAAGCCAAAAAACACTACTATAATAAAGCAACTACTAGAAAACAATTCGTTTTGTCATGTATATCCGTTTTACCGTCAATCAGTGACCATTTTAGAACGTTTCATGGTCGACAACTTCTTTTCTTGATGTATACGTGAAAAATCGATGTGTGTGAGTATCTTCTAGAACAATCTAGGAAGAAGGAGTTGCTACTCCAAACTCGTATACAAAGTGTGTTAAAATCAATTGGGCAATGTCGCACATGATCGTTAAAAAACAATCGTGGGGACACAGAACAAAGAAACCATTAAACGTTTTGAGTACAGGTCTTCACGTCTTAAGTGTAAGAGATTTTAGCAGGCAAATGAAAAGTTTTTCTGTATTCTTGCATCATGTTGCCACTGGTGTCTACGCCCAATATTGCGAATGATCGTTTTTTTTGAACGATCGTGTGCAACACAGGACGAAAACACCTAGCCACATTATTTGTGCAGGTCTTCATGTTGCTTATGCAGATCGATATAAAGGTAAAAAACTGCTTTTAGTTCTTTCTTGAAGGCGTTACCAGTAATCCACGTCCAATGTCACACATGATTGTTTTTAAAACGATCGTGTGTGACACAGAACGGAGATACCAATATATCTGGATACGTGCAGAACTCCAGGATTTAGATTAAACTAATGAATTACACAAAATAACACAACAGCCAAAAAACACTACTATAATAAAGTAACTACTAGAAAACAATTCGTTTTTTCACGTATATCCGTTTTACCGTCAATCAGTGACCGTCTTAGAACGTTTCATGTTCTACAACATATTTCTTTTATACGTGAAAAATCGATGTGTTTGAGTATCTTGTTCTCTACAAAATTGTTAAAAACATATGTCCAATGTCGCGCATGCTCGTTTAAAAACAATCGTGTGCGACACAGAATGAGGACGCCTTAAAAAGTTTTGAGTGTGGGTCTTTGTGTCTCAAGTTTAAAAGATTTTAGCAGGCAAAAGGAAAACTCTTATGTATTCTTGCATCATGCTGCTACTATTTTCTACGTCCAATATCGCACATGATAGTTTTTTAAACGATCGTGTGTGAAGCAGAAGTTTTAATCGGGAGTTCTGTTTTTGGATCACTCGCTTGGATATGGCTCGTACTTTTCGTCCAAAGCGGACTAATAAATCAACGAAAATCGAGCAAAATATATATGAAAATAATCACAAAATTTTATCACATTTATTTTAAATCGATTTTGTGTGGAACTAACGAGTTTGTCATCCAAAACTCAGACAAGAATCAATAACATGCTATTTTGACGCGAGTGATTAAAAAATAGGGCCTCTGAACAGTGTTTCGTAAAACAGTTTTATCAACTTCGCAAGACAAACTCTTTATAAGTCAATCAAACATTGTGTACATTTTAATGAGTTTGATCATGCTGCAAAAGTCTATCATGGTGAACGCATATGTATTTGGAGCCAAATTAACTAAAACGATCAAAATTTGTATATTTCTATGAAACTTTGCCTACAAATTTATCTGCGCCCAACAAGTTGTGTCTCGTACATTTGAAGTTTGACAAATCGGCTCCAGAAATTATGAAAACACGAGGACAGCAGGCAAAACATATGAGTAACCAGGGTAAGCACTACGATTACTGTAACAAAATTATAACAGCAACTTTTATAATTTTGTAATAATAATTTATATTTCTAATTAAACATACAAAATTTAAATATTAATATTATTAAATCGACACTGACGCTGATGCACAGTTATAGGAAGTGATAAAAAAAAGTTACTGATAACAATACAATAATTTAAAATACTATTTCTTACGACAACATGCAGTTATTTTGTTTTGACTATAAATCATTACTTAATTTTTGAAATCTGATTGCGATAACAATGTGTTCAGAAAGATCACAAATACTTCCCATACATACAAGCCCATATTCAGAAGAAGAGTCTTGTCATCCGATTATTACAAAAAAAATATTGATAAATAAAAACACAGTCATATTATATATCAATTATCATAGTATTTAACCCATGGATTTAAATTGCGGATAGTGTTTGATTGCACATCAACAGTTACCCAAAAAAATACTGGTTACTTTAGAAAATAAATGTGGGATACTATTATCACTGTGCTTGGGTAAGGACTACTTTTTTCTTGTCACTACATATAATTTTTGAAAATAATCTAAATCATGCTTATTTCACTGAAATCAAGAAGGAGTTTTATGAGTATAAAATATCAAAAGTCATCGGGAGAAGTAACTTTTATTCAGCAAAAGGTATTTGATACTGATCAAAACGGGCAATGGACGTATGGCTCTCATAGAACGCTTTGCACCAACAGCCTAAGGTGATATGTTCCCCACATGTTTATTTTCCATTTTTTATAAAATCCCAAAAGTAGTCATTTGATTCCAATAAGAAAACTCAAGATCTCTACATATTAACGCACTTGCACAACTTCTCTTATTTCTATTCATGTGGGTTGCATAATGTCCGCGGCCTGCTTAAGAGTTATTTTACACTAAGACGACTATAGCAGCCTGACGGTAGCGCTATTATACAATGAAAAGCGATCTAAGGGTTAATTTGATCAAAATAAACACCTTTACTCGTCGTTTAATTGTTGAAGTGGATTTAGTTACCCTGTCGAATTAAAATATATTAATACTTGTGCTTATGACATGTTTTTTTTTTTCAATAAAATTACATCTTTTTATCAGAATTCACTCCGAAACGGTTAGATTAGACAAAGCTGAACAATAATGGGCTCTCAGAGTTAAAGGGGAAAATCCACGTTACAAATTCCCCTTGCCGCAGCCTTATTATCAATATTTTGCAAAAAATAATGACTACCATTTTCGGGGTTTTCGTATATAAAAAGCGAAATCTCCTATTTGTGGAAATTTTACTAATAGGAGCCATTAAGTTAAACATGGAAATCACAAAATGGTAAAATGTATCATTACTCGTAACTAGCGGACTCGGTAAAGTTTGTTTCGCCCCCGGCCCCGTAATTTTAATAATTATTATCTTATTCCGGACGGTGAAGAATCTGACAAAGTGAAAATCATGAAAATCGGTCCTTTGCCCAAAGTTTATTTTTTTTCTTTCATAAAAACCTTCTCCTGAGAGTAACAAACACAACAAAAAAAGGATTAGCGAAATCGGTCCAGCCGCTCACGCGTGATGTCTTGACCAAGAGACTTTTAATATCAAAGATTAATCACAAACTATGCAGCATGCGGTATGCATCAATCCGTTTATTATTTAGTTCCTGCGCTTCGTTACAAAGATTTAGTTTTGAAAACAGAAAGTATAATACTTTCATATTCATGTCTTTGCTGGAAATCAACTATGAATTCACCTTTACTTTGAAAGCAAGAGCTTGTCCCGTCCTGTTTATAATGAAACTAACGGACCCACCGAACTTTGTTTTCCCCCAGCCCCATCTCGCCCCGTCCCAATTCCGCCCAGCCCCGTAATTATAAAAGTTAAGCGGTCCCAGCGAACCTTGTTTCGCCCCAGCCCGGCCCCGTCGAACGGGATTAAAAGTATCCTGTGTCTTTCTCCTGGTTTTAAGCTACCTTCCCACCAATTTTCAGCCAAATCAGTTCAGCTTTTCTATAGTTATAAAAAGTTTTACTAACACAACTTTCTTTTATATATACACGTATAGATATGTTATTGTTACCGTCATATTGTATAAACCGGGTGATTAAAATCTAATTGTTTTAAACCCATGCAACTATAATCTGTTAATTTATTGTTAACTGCACCGATGTACCGAACTTTTTTACATTATTATAACGTAAATTGAAATGACGAATCACTGCGAAATGTGGTGGGTCAGGGTCAGGTGTTAAGTTGATATGTAAGTACCAATAAAAGCGTAAATTTTGAAAGACAGATTACAATCTACCGGATTTTAAACCATTATTTATATCGTAATCTTCCGGTTTTTACATCATACGGTGATGTATATACATACTGATAAAACCCTTTTTTCATCATACAAGTCGATGTTTAAGAGTGATTCTCAAGCGTGTTATAATGTGTATTTTTTAAAGAAGGTTCCGAGCGGTCGTGATTTTTGCTAATCAGAAAGCAACATAGCTCCTTTAAATGTTGTGGCTTTAGTAAACGTACATAGCAGGAAAAACCTCAGTAGCTATCCTAAAAAAAATATTAAGAATCTAACAGTAGTAGTACGCGTAAGTGGGCTCTTGCATACGGTAAAATTTCCATTTTATGAGAATGTTGTGAGCAATATTAGCCTAGGAAGGAGGTACTAACATCGTTTTTATGGTTCTTTAGCTGAGTGGAAAAATTGAACCCTTATGGATTTTTAAAGTCTGTCTAGTCTGTCTGACTATCCGTATGTACTTCATTCCAAAACTATCAGCATTACACAGTTGAAACTTGGTTGATAGATGAAGGTATATAAAGGATCCTTGTACAGAAATATGGCATTTTGGGTCATATGTTATATATCAAACTAACACTTTTTTTTTAAATTCACCTATAAATGATGTCTTTCAAATGACATTGAGTTTCTAAAAATTATTTCTCGAAAAGCCAATCATTTGAAAGCTAGACGCTTCCAAAGTGGTAAAATACGTCGGCATTAGGGAAGTGAATAATTGAAAAAATAATACACGATGTAAATCTTAACGAAAATTGGTTTTGACGAGATCGTACTAGTATAATTTGATGTATAGGTAAAAATAAATTTTCAACAACCGCAACAAATACTATGAAAAAATAAATGCTGTCATATAAAATTGTAGTGTTTAGGCTAGGTGAAGTAGTGGTATAAAACTTGAATACTTAGTCGGGCATTTCTTCAGAAAGTGTTCTTCGTGTCACCTTCGTGGCGAAAATTTATACTGATATTATTCAAATGAAAAAAAAATTGCATTAAAGAAGCTATCAAACTGTAACAAAATCTGTTAGTTCATGAAAATCGGTTCATTATTCATATAGATATTTAATATTGAAATTTCGTCAGCCACGAAAGTTACTCACCGAGACACGAAAGTTACGCAGCGTCTTTTTGGATAGATAATTCTTAAATTATTACCTCATATTGAACTGTATACATAATTAAATACTGCATTGATTATACTTGCTGCTAAATAGATAATTTGTCATAACATGAATTGAATGTTATTACCGGTTCAATAGCGTTTACAAACTTACGAACATCATAATAATAAAAATCTAAGTACATATCCTTAAATGTGACTGGTTATTTTACAGCCATGAGTATAATCATTAATTTAAATGAAGATGAAACAAAAAGTAACGTGTTTAGATATTACATATATTTTTAAAAAATCATGATGAACACTAACATAAGAATAGTTAGTACCTTCGACATTGCTACTATGTACCAAATTATTTACGAGTATCTGATACTGTCGCAAGTGCCATGATCACAGGGTACCTAAAACTGTTGAGAGTGTGCTGTTATTTGGAGACTTAATGGTCTACCCTCCTTCTTCCTTTATTGCACTCATTTGCGGTATTACTTAACTCAAATTCACTGTTTACTCGCATTTGTTCTCGACACATAACACTGACGGTATCTGCCAGCGATAGGATACTTTATTAAATTTTACGGTTCCACACTTTCAAATCAATGGTATTTTGACATTCGACAATTTAAACCCATACTCACGATGGAATTTTTAGTATTTTGTAACCTAATCACTTTCTTGACAAATCTTGGTAAATATTCGCATTCTGTCAAAATTATCTGGGGTTATAAAGTTAAGCTAAGGTACATGGTAGCAAATCTGTAGTAATCAACTCTTTACCCTCCAAAGTAGTGCCTCAAATTACATATAGGTAACCTTGCATTTTAGTAGTTAGATATTTGCCGGTAATTATGAGAAGAGTCAGAACTCATTTTCAAAGTCATATGCATAAATTTTTCCCCTCATAAACTTTACAAGCAACAAATTAGTCTTCCAGATATTTTTCTTGCCTGGAGTGAAACTATTTAGACTACTAGCTGCTGGATCATAGCTGTAAGAGCGTTCAAAATACGACCTTTTCTTATCCAATTAAGAATTAAACTATTTCTTTAGCATCTTTGGAAATAAACACCAGACGTCACGCACTTATTGTCAAACCTTGGATGTATAGTATCAGTTTTTATTGTATTTATCCCTTGAAACAAACTCATTATTTACATGTCTTTATCTAGTAGCCTCAAAGAAGACTCTTTTATCGGTCTAGTCGACAATTTCCAGCTTTAGAGCAGTCTCGAAATTTAGCCATGCGGCTTGGTTGATTAAATAAAGACGACTGGCATAAACTGGCATCATTTTTATTAGTGGAAAATAATTATTTTGAGGGTTTGTTTTTGTGATAATCATTATTTTCTCATGTAAACAACACAAATTGGGGTAATTACGAATAATGCACTGTATGTATGCTTTTTTTTAGAGTAACTTATTATGATTCCTTTACACTGTCATATAAAAAGTAAATATATTGATCAGGCGATTCAAAGCCGAATGAAAATCAATATTTAAGACGTCATGTTCTACATATTTTTCTAGTAAGCTACATTATTTCTGTAAATCATATCTGTGCCTCTGGAAACTGTCTTAGTAGAAAAATTCAAGTATAAAACGTTAACGAGGTTATTTTAACTGCATTTACAAACCATAAAATATAATTCCTAGTGAGATCAGTACACTTTGATAACCTTTCGTGGTATGATTTGTAACTTTCGTGGGCAATTGACCACGAAAGTTGTGCCACGCAAGTGACGAAAATTTGACATTTTCAGAAATATTAAATTAAGTAACTAACGCTTATGTAATCTAATCAGCTCAAATGAATCTCGACTATGAGTTTTATGATTCAATAGTAGACATTTATTCGTAACGCTGAATTATAATCTTATAACATCACCCACGAAGGTTACATGAACTAGGGTCTGAAGAAAAAAAAATGAAAAGCAAGGGGCTGTAATAAGCTATATCATTGCTGTGAGATATTAATTTGTCTTCTATTGGTGTTTTAACGCGTCTGAAGTTTCTGCGGACCTTTGGTTTGTGTCGATAGGTTGAACCTTTTTGAAGTTATGAGCATTTATGTGTCACATTTTCGAAAATTCTAAAATCGTGTGACCGACACAAAATTAATTATATTAAATTTAAATCTAAAGAAGGATTTTTTCCACCTCAATATAACTTATCCTGATTATATGTCCAATTTTTTGACATATATAATAATATTATAATGTAAAAGCTCAGCAAGACATGAGTGTTTAAACTGAGCGCCAACTCGGTGTGACGCGCGAAGAACAGCAGTTTTACTCCCGATTCCGATGGTAAAATATTTTTTCCTACAAAACTATAAATATTATTACACATTTAAAAGTGAATTCATATAGATAGATACATGATCAAACATACAAAATTTATTCTTAAACTAAACATTGAATATGTTTGGAATTACAAACGTGTGACCATCAAAAAACGGTGCTCAAATAATGGCCCAGTCGTATAAATGTTTTCAAAATAAATTACAAAACATATTTCTAAGGTGTAGCTCATAGCATAAGGTTAATTGTGCGTAAAACACCAAATTACGATGTTAGCACATCAAGATTAACTAAGTAGCCAACAGCTGACTTATTTCCTTGTCTGTCACAGCCAAAGTTGCTTTTGACAAATGCAATTTATATTAGTAGCCACATTTCACATAGGGAAAATGCCATCTGCTGTTATTAAAACACGTTATTAAATCACTCACGAGGGCTTCATTTCAAAAGATATCGAGGTGCATGCGAAGTATGGTAAGGCTGCCTGCTATAACCTCTACTTTTTCTTGTTGTTCTTGATACAAATATGCTTTCTGCATATCAAGATCAACGGCGTGGAAAAAAGTGGGAGCTAACCGAAGTCTTGGAAGACTTAGATTAAGCCGATGATCTCTGTTTGCTGAACTATACACATCGCGATATTTAGGGGACCTTAGACCATAAGTCACTCATCTAGAATACCAACTTGTCTTATAATAGTATTAGACGCATGATTTTCGTTTATTATGAACGTGGATTCTGTCTTTGATTATAGCGTTTAGAATGATGACCCTATGCCATGGTAAGCATATCACTACGCCTCAGTCGAATTCTCATCAAAAATACTTAAAGTTAAAAATATATAGCAAATTTATTTTCTTTTCATTGTGATTTCAAAATAAAAAAAATTAAGGTATGTTCTAATGTAACACGCTATGTATGTTTTTATCCGTTTTTTTGACATTTTAATTTATTAACAAGTAATTTAAGTTTGTTTTTTAAAATGTGTTTTTTCCGCTTTTATTTTTATTCACCGCAAATTGTCACATAGTATAGTAGTAGGTACATGTTACTATTCCTTGCTGATTACTCTAGTGGTTGGTTTCTAGACTCTGACCAAAACAGTCAGGTTGTTATTTGTACCTGAATTGTTGGAAACTTCCCAGAGTCAGAAAGATTGGGATAATACCTTGTCTTAAGAAACATGTAAGGCTCTCCCTCTGGTCCCTCTGGTCAAGTATGTCTGACTGACTGGAATATACAAGATGGTGCATAGAGTATTGCACAGACAGTAGTGTATAGGCAGGTTCGTGCAAATAGTTAATCTCTGTTCAGATCGGATGCAGCTTCCACATCCAGCAAGTAATGGAATATGAACGATGCTAATAGTGCAAATAAAAAGTATATGCAAATAACTTAAAATAAACTATGCCATGATCACACTTACCGAGTAGACGAGTCAGCAGAAATAAAGTCTTACTAAGCCAAAAGTTTGGCATGTTATTCACAAGGATACTAGAATATCTACGTGGCAAAGTCTAAGCGCAAGTTTACACTATCTTTATCTACTTGGTACGTGCGAAGGAGATGGCATAGGAGTTTTGAGCAAGTCTTTCAGGTGTGTAAGTCTTAAATTTTCTCAATGATAGAGGTACTGTACTGGGCATTAAGAAGCTTGTTGCAATGTACGAATATATGTTGCAGCCATCTGGTTAAATCAGCCATTTAATCAAATGCCTAGGCAGCTCATTTAAAACCGCCATTCAATTAATTGGTTAGCCCGGTGTTTGCTTTGACTAGAAACACTCAACGTTTGACAACTTGGCATATTTAAAGGTATTTTAAAACCCTTTTAATATAACTTATCTTGATTAAGCCAAATTATTAAAATTTATGCAGATATTTTAAAATGCAGCGTTACCAAACCAATGTGAAAAAAGGTTTGCCCCCCTTGTTCACCCTCTTGGGGGTAGAATTTCAATAAAAACTTTCTTATCGGATCCCTAAGTTAAAGAAAGAACACACCCTTTAAGTTACAAGTCTCTACGATCGGTGGCTTACGTTGTGCGTTGAACCTTCAGTCAGTCAGTCAGTCAGCAGTTCAGGACAAATCATTATTAAATTTTAGATAAATCTGTGATATTGTTAGAATTTGAAACTCTCAAAAAATTTTACAGCTTTGTCGCATTGTTGTGTAAAAAGTAATCGTGCTACATACTTTTGAACTCATCACCCTCTCTAAGCATCACATATACGTCTTTATCTATTTTTTAATAAATGACTACACGACGGTTAGGACCTAGCTAAACATGACTTGCCTAGTTGACTTTCAGCCATTTAACCGGATGCTGACGCTGAACTTACTTGGCATTCAATTAACAAGCTGATTTGAGAGATCGCTGCGACATACATACTTTAGTTAAGCGTTTCAAAATGCACAGTCGAGATTGTAAATTGTACTTGAAAAATCGACTGTTTAAGGTCTAATCGAATCCTATCAGTGATCGAGGAGTATGAATAAAAACTCTTCCACATCGCAAGCACTGCAACACTACCAATTATCGCACGTCATTACGAACTTTACTTCATATCTACCTTTAATCAATATGAGTAACTTAAAAGCAACCGATCGCCACAAGGAAGCTTGTGACCTATGTGAAGGAGCTCTAAGCTGCCACGTTCACGCAGGATGCACGATTTGGTTTCCTCGGACAGACGATTACTTCAAATGCATTTTATAATCTTTAATTTTAAGCTTATCTAATAGGAGTATAAAGACTTACCATCGTTGAGAAGCGGCAGCACATCTGCATCTGGCTTGCCGGCCGGGCAGAGAGGCAGTATAGGAGAAGATGCAGCGGCTCCTTTACCTGCCTCGACCTGTAGAGATGAACTCATTAATAAAATGTATAAAAACAGACAATTCGACACCTATACAGGGTTTAACCAAATTAACTGCATTCCTTTTTGGTGGTGATACTGTTGTTAAAATACAATAAAAAAAAATATGTGGCCCATATTGGAATCCCAAAAAAAAATACTTCTAACAAACTGGCATCTAGTATGGGAAAGTAAAATATATTTTGTAAACAAAAAGTTCTTGTATTTGAGCATCAGAACTAGCCCCACGAAGGAATGCAATAAATTTCGATAGACCCAAGATAGATATATTATATTAACTCGTTAATTACATCCTCTCCCGGAAAATTGCACGTGCTAGCGAATTCGGTATAACCACATTAGTTATGAGGGTCTATGAGATTAATAACCATGAATGGCATGGCTGGATTATGAGCTTGTCAATAAAATTTTGAACCTATCACCAAGAAGAACATTTGAAAGAATTGCAAGTATTATGCTTGTAAACGCTAACTTCGGAGCTTTTAAAACATGTTTCATAGCGTCATTAATGATTACTATCAAAGCAGTTGAGACTGAGACAGAGTAAGAATCACATTGAGATGAAACAATTGCATTTTTTTACGCTAGTACCTACGTACAATTTAAAGGTAGTGGTGTATGATATTAAAAAAAACAAGGTACAAACACAGGAAAAGAAGTAAGAAAAATATACATTTTGTTTCATGTAAACACTCTTAAGTTGACTTTTGACACTGACGAAGAAATACTATATGTTGTTGTAAATCAAAGTTAACCGGCAATACCTCTAAAATCAAAACCAGTCGATTGGTGAATAAAAAAAGACTTGAACATTGTAACAATATTAAGCTTTAAAATTATTCGTTTAGGGAAAAGTATGAACTCCTCGTAAAAAGGAGAGCAAACTCAAAGCAATTTCGTCGACCGATTTAGATTTTGAATCTTACATTTTATTTACATGTTTTTACAATAAATTTTTAGACGACCTTATTTATGTGTTTTTTGAATGTTGAGGGTTAGAAAAAAATAATAATAACTGGGTTATTTCTATTAATGATTAATTTATTAATTTGATTAGATGAGAATATGACATGTAAGGATTAATGTGTAAAAGTTTTGAAAATTAATTTCATGACGGCCCACTCAATTTTAACTTTAGTGCATTATGCAAATTTTTAAGCAAAGAGACTTATCACCACACCACTCTTTCCCAACTCAGCAACTCCAGAAAAGCCATGGTCTACAGACAGTCTAGCCTAATTGAAAAGTCTAGAAAAAAGTTAAGTTTTCAAATAAAGCCTGTAACCAGGCTCTAAAAGCATAATTTTTTTCTAGAAGAATCCCTAATAAACGAATGCCAAGACTCCCATTTGTGCATGATGAGTTACAGTCAATAAAACATGTTTTTGTATGTGATTAAGTATTATTTTTGAAGTCCACTCCTAGTACTAAGAGAATTACATACCTAAGTTTTTTTTAACATTGCTATAAATCCATGTTTGTAAAGCTTAGTTTTCAGGATAATTTAGCAATAAAGTTTTAAAAACCTTCTTCAAATTTCTGCATCCCCGGTACTTAAAAAATAATTTTAAAGCAAAATAAGTTTAACTGTATCAAAAGTTATCATTTGATTTAGTATTAGTTGGGAATTGATTTAAAAAAGGGCGATGTTGATACGTATAAAAGACGGTATTTACCGTTGCATTGGTATTAGTTTCTGGGATTGGAGTGGAGTAGATCACAATTCAGTAGCATTCATTAAATTTTATTGTGAAATCTTAGTATTTAATGATTGAATACTGATGGATGTTTATACAAAGAAAAATACAGTCGCCAACACATTAGATTAGGCTACTCACGTTGCCAACTAGCCCTTGTTACAACTGCATAAGATAAATCAATGTTTCTCTTGACGTGCCGTTATCCGTACATGAAACTGCTTAATTGTACTATTATTTTTTTGTTTTATTTACTAATTAGACATATCAAATGAGAAAATCTTCATGATGCTTAACACCATTACAGGTTACAGGTTAAATCCTGCATCTGCATCGTCATACAAGTATTTGTGGGGGCTCGTGACAGGTCGACACGAACGTGTTAGGCGATTTTAGTGGGGAAAGATAACCCCATTTTTTTGTTACATTTTTTTTTCAAATACTGAAACCCTAACGACCTGGGATATAAACGAAAAAAGTTCTCGTGCTGAAAGGGATACATATTGAAATAAATTAGAGCCACGAACATTGTGTTTACAGTTTGTTAACAATGACATATTTAGAAGGATGGCCTTCTAATCCTTGATCCTAGATTTGACTTGAGTCTGCTTGACGTGGTGCGATGACAACCGGAACCCAGACACCTTTTGATACTTTTCTGTGAGGGCTTTTGTGTTGAACTTAAGTTTACTTTATGTTAATACTCTTTCATTCGCATACAGAATTGTAGGCCTATCAGTTAGTGTATTACTGACAGTTCGTGCTTACAAGTATAACTCTTTGTACCTACCTTATAACAAAAAATAAAATTAGCATTAAAGACTACTAAAGTTATTAAGCATTAAAGACTTAGGAGTCTTTAATGCTTTATAATGCTTTTTAGTTATTAATACAATTCAGTGAATGTAACCCAACCTGTTACAGGCTTATTTTGCTAGAGGCCGATTTTTCCAACGTCAGATAGGACATATCCGACCGAATAAGTATAAATCGACCAATTTTTAAATGACACTAGCAAACCCGGCCAACTCCGTTTCGCCACCAGATGGCTTCGTTTTATGTAACATTTCGTTTGGTGATTAAAAGAAGAAGTTTTTTTGTTGTTTTATATTTGAATTTTCTTTGCTATAAACCTCACGGAGCCCGAGACCTTTCCAACTAATGTAAAACCGTAGAAATCGGTTCGTGCGTTATGGAGTTATGGCGTCAGGAAGGAAATTGCAGATAAATAGCTGAAATTTTAAATTAGGCTTATTTAATTTTATTCGTCGAATATTCGAAATTGAAAAAAAAACTTTCTGTTATAGGTAATTTATTTTTAAATATATGTTTAGCATATATAAAATATTCTAACTAGAGATGTGGTAAAGATTGATAGAACAATTTGCATGCAATAGCTTCTGAGCTTACTAACTCTGGTGGGTGCACACTTTGTGTTTGTGTTACTAAGTAATTTCAGCTTCGGATTTGAATTCTGGAATATCATATTTGATCGAGATTGATTTGTTGATGCAGGATTATACGTATAAATGTTTAGTCTAACGAGTAGTCTATGAGACATTGAAATGTGTACATAATATAAATTTAATATTTATGATGAGGTGCACAATAGATGCAGTGAGAATAAACATTCTTGCACATACTTCTTCAATACAATTATTTTTTCTTATATATTAGTAACTGCCATATTTTTATATTAATTACTCATAATTTTGTGCAATGTTCTTTCGGTGTGGTCTATTATAAAAAAATAAAATATATTTTTTTAGATAAGTAAGCATCTTCAGAAGAATGTAAAACGTAGTTATATCAACGTAAACATATTCTTCCCTGAATTGTTCGGTAACAATTCATAAAATAGGTTAACGATAATAAGCAAAATAACTAATTAAAATACAGACTGCTATAAAGTAGTGTTCACGCCAGAGAATAAGAAAAATAATATGCCTGTTAACTCGTAAATTTCTTAGCAGATTTCAGATTCCAAAGACGTACATTGTTAAGTTACAGAGTGCAGAGTTATGTGTTATTGATGAAAAAGGTTAAGAAAAGGTTGTTTTTCAATACCTGGTTCTTTAATGTGTTCTAAACCCATATTTAACAGCGTAGCATTTTTTTGTCCATCAACAATCGTCGAAGAGTCTAATATTAATGTAGACTAGTAATAAATTGACAAGAGATATTTAAAACTTGCCAAGCCACATTACTGAGTAGCAAATAACATAAAATAATTATAATTTTCAAAAATTCATCTGTAATACGATCCATCCATGGCCACTTAAACTTGATTTCCAGTTAGACCTCACTTCTTTTGCAAGGGAGCCCGTTAATCGAGAACTGAGCAGTCATTCACATTAATATATTTATAGTGAGATAAGGTTCACATAGGTTCTTAAATAGTGATATGGACAACAGACTAGGGAATCTCGAACTTGTGTACGCGCCTTTGACATGTTCAACCAGAACAATTATAAAACATTGTATTGCGTTTGATGACAGTTTGCATGCAACGCCACTTCTGGGCCTGACGGGTGGATATAAGGATTGTTCATGTCACCCTTCATGTACGAGCTACTGTGTTCCATCTATTATTACCTACATATACGTTATATATTTGCCTATGCACTTTATTTACCTAAACTCTGTTCTTTTTGCTTCTCGAATATTGTTAACAATCTTAACGTTCCATTTCAACGACATTATTAGTTTTAAAAATAAAATTTTACACTAAAACCACCGACTACGTATATGTAAATCAGCGTTAAACACTGAGATATTTTAAAATGAAATAGTAAATGATTTTTAAAATTAATAATAAGATTGTTTACATAACGAATTATGTTTATCTTTATTTTTTATTTTTTTCTCTGCTTTGCTTTTATTTTTCTCTATCTTTATTGTTTTGCTAGTCGAAACTAGCAGAGAAAAACTGACTCACCTTCACTAAAAACTGACTTATACTTGTGTGAGTATTATTGTCGGAGCCTATGTAATGTAATGTATATTTATCTAGCTATACCTCTGTTAGATAATTGTACTTAGTATAGCTAATGCTTACAAAATTTAATAATTTTAAAATTGGGAATGCAGATTTAAGGTACAGTACAGATGAGTGCTGCTGTTAATAAAATATTACTTACTCACAGGCCCTCGCTTAAAATAAAATTTTAAGAAAATGATGACAGGAATGTACGTTAAGTACGAGAAATCGGCAGATTTAGAGCATCCCTTTTCTTCTATATACAAGCAAACAACTGCTAGAAAAGTTCCAATACAAGAATATTTTTAATATTTTACCTAAAACCAACAACCTATATTGTATACATATGTGTATACTTAGTGCTATAACCCTATAATCGTTATCGAACAGACTTGTAATAGATCGCTCAGCAGATTAAAAGTATCATGCCAAGTAATGAATATTTTCTTTAAATTTTATACAATTACAAGACTTACATTTTTATCCGCTCGGTTGAGAGGAGTCATTTATGACGACGCACAAGCGGGTTACATTGCAAACCAAGTCAATACAAATACACATACCGATCGCACTTTTTACTAGTATTACCATTACTAGATTTCAAATTTATGAGTTCGCTAAAAATAAATATAAATCGCGGTGAATAATTCGATTCCGCATTCACAAATTTTGCATATAAAATACACTGAAAAATGTCACACAGACATGAGACATAGACACTAGTCTATAATTGGTTTTAAAACCATTAGACGGGATGACAACCTCATAACTGTCTGCGCGTTTTTTTATATGTTTTGGATTAATCATAATCGAGCTTGATGATGGCGAATTGTTTTTTCAATAAAACTCTACATTAGGGAAGAGAGTGTCGTAGTTTTCCCTCTTTACTTCTACACCGCATTATTGAATTGAAAGCAGTCTACTATTCACGATGGTTAAAATAAGCTTAGATAAAAGGCTTATAAACTTTTAATTCAGAATCAATGAAGATCTACAGCCCTACAGCCCACTCGACTGTAGAGACAAAACGCTTTTCTCATCGCTATTTGCGACGTCTTCACCCCTAATGATCCTTGAACTAACTATTTGACCCAAAAGCGCATAGGAGCTGATTTATCTGCAACTTTGACTTATAAAACGGTTTTAAAGCGAAATCGATGTTATTATGAAGGCGAAAATCGTGAGGGACGTGACGTGTAATTGTGGGTATTTAAAAAAAATATCTTGACAACGGTTGTAATTTAAATTAGTTTAATTAGTTTCATATCAAGAGTTTCGATTTAAATGGCTTAATTCGATTTTCACAAAAACTTTACTCTTGTTACACAGACTATTATAATCTAGTACTGATGCGTAGGTGGATTTCCAAGCTAACTACGCTCGTCAGTCATCTGTTGAGTCACACACGTAATTTGTGCACGCACTGTGTACAGATGAAAAAATAAATTGTTGTTTTAGCGCGAAATGAGCGTAAACCCTGCGTGGCCTGCGTAGACCAAATAAAAACATGTTCATACCCTATCACTAGATTATTTTTCTTCCAACTTGTTTGATAAAATTGAGAGACTGCAAGCAGCATGTTTTAGATAAACATTTAGTATGAAGAATAAGATACCGAGACGGACAACATTGTCATTAAATCGTCGGGTCGTCCCGCGTATATTTTGCATTTCCTGTAAAATATTTCAACGCAAGACACATATATCTTCATCGTGTTATCTTTGGTAGTAAGGGGCAGGAAACCACAGCGATCAGCGCAAGCGCATGTTGTACTTAATCGGAATGCTGCGAGCATTATTTTGGTGCATTTATTTTGGTATATTTTATTGAAATTAAATGATATCCATACCCGTGTGCATCAAAACACCTTTTAATAGTACATTATTTGTTGTCAAATTTTGAAACATAAAACAGTTTGTAGAGAATAACCAATATCAGATAGATATAATGCTGGTACTAAATTTTTGTCGAACTTTTAAAGCGGAACTATTTCTACATACATAATTATGTTTACGGTTTACGATGCGTAGGCAACGAAGCTTTCAAAAAGAATATTTTACCCCCGTTTTACAACACTTTTCATTGTTGCTCTGCTCTTTAAGTCGTATCTTGATGTTGAAAACCTTTTCAAAGTTGTCAAAACCTTTTCTCGACAATAAACTTATCCAACAAAAAAACAACATTTTTCAAATGGATCCGGTAAAAACAAACTCTTCAGTTTTATAATAATAGTATGGATAAATTAGGCAATTTAATACAAGAAAATGGGTACTTATCACAAAATACATAAATTTTAATGTAAATAATTATAATAGAAGTTTATATACTTGTACAACATCGACGTCGCATGTCGAATACACGCTGACGGCAGCGAAAGCACCTCTTATCAATGTATGTCTTGAACAAAACTCCGTTTGTATGTAAGAGTCATAAGCTGCCTCCAATCTGTTTAACCACATACAATTAGAATTGTTTTGGCTGCTTCGTCGTTACTAGGAGCTTGATTTTGACGGCATACACTCGTTGTTCCTCCCACATATGCAGTTGGCAGCCATTGTCAACACTAATTGCAAATCCATTGTGTGAGATAATTACATTTGCAATAATCACGATTTACCATAATCACACTTTTTCTCTAAGTAATTGTCTATTAACTACCAGTCCAACAGAATGAAACAATCTACATACTTATGTTCCAAAGTCAAAACTGAGATGGAAAAATATATATATGTAAGTATATGTAAATTTAATAATTGAATGGAAACTCTGGAAAAGGTCTGGTCTGGTAAGGTTTGTGGTGAATACACAATTATTATTAGGCTATTTTTATGCACCACATAACACAGCAATTGTCGTAAATTTTCATGCATCTGTTACGAAACAATTATGGGAGTCTCTAGCAATGTTCATGCTTATCACATGAACACTCGACCCTTGTGGGAATCGTACCTGCAACCGCTGTCATAGTAGATATAAACCCCTATACACCAAACGTGTCATCACATTTAATTTTAATAAATGCTTGATTTCTATTCAATATTATGAGCAATTTTTTTTTTATAAAATTGATAAATCTATTTGATTACTAAATACGTTTTATTCACTTTATATGTAAAATGAATGTATGCATAATACTTATTTCTACACCCCTTAGAAATTTAGATGCCAACTTACGGAATAGTTTCTGTTTCTTTTCAAGTTTACGCGATTTGAATCATTATTATTTTCAAAATAAGGTTTCACACTTCATAAATACTATTTTTATCTTCTGAGTTTGGCCAGGAATAATGCAAATTTTGTGAAAGTTAGAGTATACAAAAGTTTTGGGATCGCTTGAGCTTCCACTAATTTGCGATTACGGATCAACTTTATTATTTCAGGTCGAGTTACAGCTTAATTAAAATTTCACCTGTTCATTATTCCTTATGAGAAACACCCGGGGTGAAATAGATATACATCATTAAAAGTTACTAATTATTTCAAAGTAATTTAGTCATGAGTCGTCATTATTCGTTAAGTTTTCAATTCTCATATTTCGGTGGTATATCATGACAACACGGCCAAATGAAAGTGTTGCTTCAAAATTCTAGGTATACCTTTTCATGAAGATTATGTGGCTGGAATAGCTGATTATGATTATGATTATGAATGTAGTTTATGATGGTTATACCAATATTGTCAACATTATGGTTATCCATCACATAGCCAAAATTGCCCCTGTCAAAGCGCAGACTTTTCTTAATAACTACTAGCGACCCGCCCCGGCTTCGCACGGGTGCAATGCTGATACTAAATCACTGCTAAATTCAAAGTGCTATAGGGAAAACCGCGGCCTCAGATGCGCTTTAGAGGCACGCTCTTGTCGTACCGGGCGGCCGGCCCGGTACCGCCGCAAACGCTACGTCCCGCAATTTTTAAATCTGTAATATCTTCGAAAATATTCACTAAAATCATACGGTGTAAAGGGCCATATAGATCTACATTAAATGAACAATGTATTCAAGGTATTAAATTGGTTAAGGATTAATGCTGTATTGGTTAAAATCGCTTCCAAAATTAGCTATTATTTGTCGTAAAAAGTAAATGACAAAAAAAGTTATTGTGGGTTATCCATAAGAGATAGACATATACCATCACGGACTTTTCTGTAGACCTTTTCTATGTGTACAATACTTAGTACATTATTTTGATAAAACTCGTAGGGTTCAGCCTGCGTTGCCAATGTAAGCGGAAAAAATGTAGTTATTTACGACATCACATTAGAAACCTCAAAAATAACAATACTTTTCCACTATTTGATGGATGTTATTATGCATATAAATCTTCCTCTTGAATCACTCTATCTATTGAAAAAAACGCATCAAAATCCGTTGCGTAGTTTCAAAGATTTAAGCATACAAAGGGACATAGGGACAGAGAAAGCGACTTTGTTTTATACTATGTAGTGATTAAATAATGGTCAATAATACAAGCACTAATAAATACACAAACACTATGCATCAATGTTAGTTATAGTCAATATCAAATTTACTTAAAACCAATTCTCTTTACAAGTACCTACTTGATTATAATTTTGATTGGCTCTAAGTACTGGTTTTAATATTACGCACGGAATGCTTTAGCAATTACTTCCCTAGCGTTATTATCAGTATCTGACTGTAAATGTGATATCGTTGGCAATTGACATTAATGCGATACCACAATGCCTTCATATCACTCCCTTTACACAAGAATCGATTGAAGGTTTGGATTAGGTGATTTTACCGGTCCCGGGCTGCGATTCTCACGTCAATTAAACTTTTTTCGTGTGGTTTTTTTTAATTAGATGCAAGTTTTACCGTCTTACCTCGAAAATCAAGTAAATTATCTACACTGAAAAAACTACCGCATGGACGAAATCGAAATGCATAGAAATATTACGACTCCGAGAAATCAAAAAATAGTTTTTTTCGGCAGTGAATATTCGATCGGTGATCTTATTTCCTGCACAAGAATCTGCTCCCCGATTAGGTCACGCGAAATTGCTTCTAATACGATACTTTCAAGTTCGGTCAATAACTCATTTAACTTTTAACAATTAAAAAAAAAGTTAATCCGCAAACCATTATTCTCTTAAGTAACTAAATACGCTTTTATTTTTGTAGCATTTCAGAAATCATAATAACAGAACAATTGGTTCAAAGAATACTTTGAATTTTCTAAGAAACCCAGAGCTTGTGCGTGTTCATGATGAGCTTCATTAATTACGCGCAGTAGCTCGATGTGTAATTTCCGGCTGACCCAACAAATATGTACAATTCACGTGTACACTCACGAGTATTGAAATGTGTAAGATAAGATAAGCCTTTGTTTCCAAATTACACTTCATTAATTCACAATGTGAATGAAGTGAGGTGCTCGTAGCGCAGTGGTAGCAGCGCTATGGCAGTGATACCGAAGTGAAGCAACCTACGGCGCGGTCGTGTTTGGATGGGTGACCATTGCGACCATATAAGTGACGTACATCACGTTAAGCCGTTGGTCCCGGCTAATATTGGTTGATATTAGTCGTTAAGCCTAGTCAGAGGCCTTATGGGCGGCTTGATAACATCTGACAGCAGGGTAAGTCGCTTGCCTTGCAAACACCCCTCCACCAACCCGCACTGAGCTCGCGTGGTGGAGTATGGCTCAAACTACCTCATAGATGAGGTAAGGCTTTTGTCCAGCAGTGGGATATTATAGGCTAACTTTACTTTACTAATTCACAAAATGACCCAAAACTCGGTGTGCCTTTTGGCATAGGCATCCTCCAAATCTTTCCGTTGGACTCGGTCTGATACAGTTCTGTTGGACTGGTCCCAAGGTTAGCTTGAGTTCGTCTTACCGGGGGTAGTTCTTAACGGGAAAGCCTGACGTTTTAAATCTATTGCTCGTGAGTGTACCTTCTACTTGCAAATTGCGAAGGGTGTGTAATTAAATTGTAATTATAGTTTTGAATACAATACGCGCAAAAAATTGAACGACCTTTAAAAATTGGTAGAAACTGTGTAAGTTTTGTCGATTGTAAAATAGGATACTACTTTTTTGCACAAAAATTGAGTCTTCGCACGAAATCGACAAGTTTTCCTAACGGCCTTTATTTAGCTTAGTAACACATTTATTTATTCAAATCAGATTTGACTTAAGACTAAATAACTATAACTTAAATAATTGAAATCAATTTAACATGTAATCAAATTGTCTAGCACCGCCAATGGCTCTCTTACTGTTACTTTAGCATGTCGAAACATGACAGCACTCAGAACTACGTAATTAGTTCATAACTAGCCACTTCACACAATATGCCTGGAAGTTTGTCTAATGCATTACGCTTGCACAATATGATGTACAGTAAAATTGAATACACTCCCTATAATGTAGTTTCAAAAGTTACGAGTACGAAAACTAGGATAATTCCGTTTATGCTAACAACTTATGATAAGCTTTCGAGCTATACCAGCTCGAAAACTTGTGCTCTTTATCTTCGATTCGCTTTTTCTTTAACCTAGCATTGTGACGAATTCGTTTAAAAAACCTCGATAAATACACAACTAATTCCATTTTGAATACCTCGCATTGGTTAGTGTCTGTCTTTTGAAATATATCTGAATACTCTATTCTACTCGTGTTTTTATGTCGTGAATATTTGAGAATTACTCGTAGATGCATTTTGCCGCGAGCGATCATACAATTCACTGAATAAGGAGGCACTCAACTGTTAAGTTTTAAATTAACTGGAGTAGATCTTGAAGGCTCTTAAAGTCCCTTTGGAGTAATATATAAAATAGCGGGTTTTTCAATTGCAAATTCTACGACGTTTTAGCATAAGATGTTTTCGTTTCATATAATTTATGAATTAATTATGCACATTAGAATAGTTAGATACGGGATTGCTATTAAACATTAAATAATTATAAACAGTGAAGTCCTTTTTGTGATTTAAAGACATGTCTACAATAATGTTAAGACCATGTCACTTCCAAATAAGATGAGAAAAAATGCTAAAACGTTAATTATAAGCCTATGAATAGCCACTGTTGGGCAAAGTTCTCACGTCACATGTTACTGGAAAAACTTTCCAAGTGTTTGTTAGAAGGAAGATAATGTTTTTGTGACCTCAAATACCAAAATCGAGGTCGCGAAAGTACTTTCGAAACTTTTTTGATTTCACACCTACTCGTACTTCCACTTTTGTTTGACTTAGAATCTATTTTACCAACGTCAAATAGGACTTCACTAGGACGACCGAATATGTAAAAAACGTCCGATTTTAATATGTCTTTTTCATAAAATTAAATTATTGCTGTCGAATATTCGACAAATATTCCTTATTTAATCGCTTAAGCTCTCGTTATCTAATGCATTTGTTTAGTCACTCTTTAAATTGAAAACTACTTTAGTAATTAGGTGTGTAGGTCTGCTATAATTGAATTGAATTTGATATCAAACAAGTTATAATTAGATAACTACGGATAATATGCAAGAAGCGACGATCCATCTAGATAGGCATATCGTAGAAAAAAGTAATATTAAAATATTTTCTTTGAGAAATTTTGATTCATAGCAAAGAATCATTGTGGTTTCGCTGGTACATCCTTTTGAAGTAACACCGCAACCACCCTCACTCAGGTAATATTAAAGAGCAGCTTTGTGGACTCCTGCTATTTCATTTATTTTGATTGCACGATCCAACTTATCCTCTTTGTTTTGTTTTGTTATTGCTTGACAATGCCGACTAGGCATTTTATATTTTCGACGTAATAACAATACTAAATGTTGGTCTTTTTCGTTATAATATTCTGTCACTAAAACATGATTATAGTGATATCAAACACGGGCAATTATTCTTCTGCGGCAATAAAACGTGGGACTGCGACAGCGCATACTTATTTCTCTTTCACACTTACAACACTTATTGCGAATGCGGTGTATTGCGCCAGTGTAGTGTGGATATCAATATTATAAATATTAATTTCTGTTTTAAAATATAAGGAATGAATAACAGACAAAAATAATCATGAATTACATTTTCAAAAATAAACAATATCGGAACTATAAAGCTAAAAACTAAGCGTAAATTCAATATTTTAGTCACCAGAAAATATTCTCCATGTAAACCGAGAAACGTATAAATTATTAAGTACTACACAAAAAACCTAATAAATTAGATGTACGTAACAATTATTACGCGCTAGCTGCTAGCATAGGTGTCTAATGCAGCATTTATCAATAAGTGAGTCGCACTCAGATGATATATTAAAGAAGATGAAGGGTTATCCCCTTAGTAAAACCGTGGGTACGAAGTCTGGGGGCAGATTTTCTCTCATTCAGTTCGTAAATGAAATAAGTTCACCAATCGATTTTTTTTTGTTGAAGGAAAATTATATTGTAACTTAGAAACCGTGATCCTCAGGTCAGGATTCAGTGCGATAGCTTTTTTACATGCAGATATTTTAAAAACTATGAAATATTATGTCGAGAAGTCCAACACGGGGTTTTCTAATTTTCTTTTAATATTTTTAGATCATTTTGTTTTTAAAAGAAGTACTTAAAAGCCGTGAAAACATTTTACAACGTATTTGTAATAGCGGTTTTAAAAACGAGTTCACATTGTTAAATAATAAAGAAGACAGTCCAACAGTCGACGACAAACGGGCGCTTTGATCTTTTGTTTTTAATTTCAAGTAATTATTTCCGAGGACTACAAAAACCAGCTGTTTTATTGAGTTTAGACAAACGCAAAAATGTGAAATTCTGAGGTCTTGTGGTTTGTTCACCCGTATTTTCTGTAGCTTATTTCTTTGACAACCAGTGGCCGAAAATAAATACCATTTTGTGGCTAAACAATGTCTGCGTTTGTCGCCTTCTTTAATTATTTGACAAAATCTAATAAATTTTATGTATTATGTCATTTATTTATATATATTTATTTATCTCATATTTTATTTATCATGTTAAAGTTTAAAAAATACTTAATAATACGGTTGAAATGTGTACCAATATTTAAACGCAGAGTGGTCAATATTGGGTCAGCGAAAACGTATTTTCCTTAAAAGATTCGAGCTTAATGCACAACTCGGGGGAGGTAAGCAAGCGTGAGGCATTGAAATGCCTGAACCAATATGGCCACTCGTGGAAAATCTACTTTTATTTCACAACAAGATTACACTCGTAAATAAAATGTGAGCAGTGGTTAAAATCAAAACCTATGTTGTACTTTAGTTTAGTTTATCAAAATTCGTGCTGTTTTATATTTATTGATTGATATCATTTTTTGAACAAAATAAAACGAGACAATTTTTATTCTTTTAAAGATATACATAAGTTCTATTCTTAGCATTTTTCAAACGCGATCTGGTGTTCGTCACGTAAAACACTGTTGTGACTGCCACCGCTGAGGCTGAGATATCCAAGGTCTGGATACAGGCTATGGAAGAAGTCATTTTAGGAAATCATAAGATCGTATAACGATCGATAAGACAGAATGTAACCACTGTCGAGGAGCCCTTTCAATTTGCTCTTATTAATTAATTTTATCAATAAACTTTAGCGGCAATTACATATCATCAAGAACCAGTGTAGTTATAAGTATTATGTAAGTTTATTCATATAAAGTTGAAAATGTTGCATTATAATGTTTATAATTGACACCAAAAATGTGCCTTTTTTAGAAGAAAATTAATATTGATTTCATATATTTCCATTTCAAGCTTAAAGAAGGTAAAACACTTAAGCCCCTACAGTACGATTCTGTGGAGACCCATTCAAAAACTCGTTGAAAACGATTAAATCGTTATAAGCGGGAACCTATAAATCAGGTAAAAATACTTATTTATAAGATACAAAGACGAAAATCAAGAACGTCGACACATGCATTTGATAAATTCGTTTTAGGAGCTAAAATCATAAAATTTCAATGTATTGAAGAAAACATTGCATTAAGGAATATTATTTTTTGCCTTTCCAATACTTAATATTTTCGAATTTTCCGAATAAGTAAAGATAAATTAGCAAAATGCAAATACAAACGAGTACAAAAATACTAAATATTAGTAGAAATATGGACGCAACAATTCAAAATGAAGATTAGGGTTCTATTTTGCACCTCAAATTGACCATCAGACGGTTTTTTAGACCATTGTTTCCATCAACCATGACAATTTTCGACCAAAAGAATCGTGGAACAAATGTATGAAAACATACTCCAAGTTTTGAGCACTAATGACATTCTATAGCGTAATATGAGGAAGTCGTATTAAGTGGGGTCGTACTATTGACGTTCTAATGTAACTCTATAAATACTTACCTGTTTTACGAACTCTACTAGGTACTTACAGCACTTGGATTTCTAGTCAAACTAAGTAACCTAATTTTGCAAAATGATCACAGCATTTTTTATCAACTACTCAAATGCTATTATGCTGATACAGTTTTCAGTTTCACTAACTTCTTATCGTTTTTCAAAGCCATTTATATGCTCCTGTAGCCGAATGTCATTAATCACAGTAACAGCCACTTTATTCCTAATCTATTAGGTATCATTACATATTGAAACTTTAAAGGTATATGAATCCTGTTAACCACTTTACAATTTTCATGCAAAAAGTACAAAATAATGGCACTTAAAGGCAAAGGGCGATTTACGAAAAACAACTTAACTTAAGAGAGTGTGTGTTATTAAATAAATTCACAAAGCCCTAAAAATTGTTTTTATCTACAAATCAAACGTTTGAAACTTCGATGCTTCTAAAGTCCATCGAACTTTTGGACTAAGAAATTAAATTTTCTGTATTATTACATTGTTTATGGTGTGCCATACATTATATCTAATATTATAATGTAGATTTTGAGAGAAAAACAAACACTTGCAACGGAAATAGTTTTAAACGAGATCGAACTAATAGTTTTTAAGATATAAAACATATTCAACCACCGCAAGTATTACTTTGTATTTAAATTAACACAGACTACGGGAAAAAAAATACCGTCAAAAATTTTTTGTGGTATTTTCTCAACGTGGAAGTAACTTTTTTGAAACTGTTAGTGATTGTAAAGAAATACTCAAATAGTAGAAAATACGCATAATAATTCATGCGTACAATTCGGAACGTGTATTATAATCGCTAAGACGGTATCGGACATCCTTGAATAAACTTCGGACGATTTGTATTTGCAATATTAAAAGCCTCAGCTTCCAGGTCAGGCTAAAAATAAATTGAAACTTTCCCACTCGATCCCTGAAAATACAAAACCGTGTTCTTACTTCTTTCATTACTGGTTGAACTGTTTTCGCTTTCGGATTCAAATTCACGGATTTCCCGGTTAAATAAGTTCAATGTTAAACGTGAATTCTGAATCTTTATTTGTCGCCATTTAATCATATTTTAATAATACGTAAATCATAAATATATCATCATATATAAATATATCAAATCATAATCATAACTTCTGGGATGGTATCACAATATAAGGAGGCATGAACCTTTAGGTTTACCTTTTAGTTTGCATTACGAAAATATAATAACAATAACAAAAAGTGCCAGTTCGTTGATCCTGTCTCTAAAAAAACCGTAGAACTAAGATCGAAAACGGACTTGTTGGCTATAATCCCAAAAAATGAATATTATGTTTCTGAGGAGATCCAATAAAACTACTTAATATTAATATCGTATACCTACTTTTGTCTGTTAAATCAATGTGTCTGTAAACTAAGCTAAGAATTTAATTATACCTATCAAGCGTAACATGCCTCATTTGTTAGGGGGAGGGGGTGTGAGACAAATAACGTGGTTCCACAGGTGATCGCTCTCAGTGACCACTATAAACCTGTTGATTTTATCTTTTAGCGGTCCCCCGAAACTGGCGTTCGGTCGTTTTGTGTTTGATCTCCTCTCACGACGCAGCGTAATGTTTTATAGCTTAAAGCCTTTTTCGATATACTAGTAAGCTATCGAACACACAAATATATTTTTCTAACTGGTCCAGTAGATCCAGAGACTAGCACGTTGAAAAAAAAACACAGAGTTTGTAATATTATATTAATCATAATATTAGTACTTACAGATTTTAGAGCACGAATACTGGATTGCAGACATGAGTGGGTAGAGTGAGATTATATCGACCATGATCCGATCAACTTAAGATTGGTGTGTGCAGAAAAAGAAAAACGTACCTTGCTAAATCTAAGACTTTTGAGTTTTTTTTCTCTGAGTCTGAATAACACAATGCCAACTGCTTACTCAACGCTAGCAAAGATAAATCCTTTAATTTACAGCCTGCTTCAAAAGTAGTTTTAAAAACACTAAGAAAACACGCTTTTATAAATGCACGGTAATAACAAAAATGGATAGTCCAAGTTGTCTCAATTGCATAGGCTCAAATTTAAACTATGTGATTTTAAACATATTTTAAAATGTAGAAGCGTCATGTCGTCGAAAATGAATTAAAAATCAATAAAAATCATGCAAAATATAGTGCTGATTAATTAGTACATACCTATTTGTAAAGTAATTAAGTATGATCCTCTGTTAAAACTACATTGTACTTACCTTATACTGAAATAAATTTGATTTGATTTTGATTTGATTTGAGTGCTCACAAAATTCACTCATCTTTTTTCGAATGACTCCCGAGTGGCATTATACTAATTTTCTTTGCAAAATCGGACAATAATCAATGAATATCAAACGCCATCTGACGCAAGTGATTCAAAAATAGGGGCCCAGGAAAGACTTTTCGTATAACTTGCAGAGAAATCAAGTTATGCGATGTTGCGGGAAGCAGCATTCAGAGATCGGCGCTCTAACTGGAGGAGCATTCCGACAAGTAGGTGGATTTAACGCTACACAGCCGGTTTAAAGTACCAGTTTGTCGAACTCTGACAAAACATGCACTAGCAACGAGGAGACACGATATTCATCGTCATTTTAAACGCCTTTTCTTTCCGGCAATTAGGCACATAATGGTAATGCGTAAACAGTGGCAAAATGTAATAGGTAAAAAGTGGTAGAGTTATGGTTCTTGGTTGGGTCTTGGATGCCTATAGGCTGAATTAGGTACTCACAATTGTTTTTGATATTCACTTTGATGGACGGTACGTCGGTTTTATAACCTTGAAACCTGATCGAATTCAAAGTCGATTACGTGGCCTTTCATACAAGTGCGAACACGATTATGATTCAATATTCCATAATGTAATGCCATTTCCTGTCTTCCGGCTTCATCATCAGATCTCGAAACCTAATCTTACTCAAAGATAATTAAAACACCATTAGAACAAGTCCAAATACGGCAATGATACGATATGCCATGATGAAATTCTAGTGCCTAGCTTCCGGCTTCATCATCAGACCCAGAAATCTGATCGTGATCAAAATCCACTATGTGACCTTTCTCAAAAGTGCAAACACGACTATGAATCGATATTCCTTCATGGAATGCCAGCTCCTGTCTTCTGACTTCATTATCGGACCTTGAAACTTAATCACGTTTAAAGATCATTACAATAATTTTGTAACAAATCCAAACACGGTTATGATACAATATTTCACAATATAATGCTAGTGCCCATCTTCCGGCTTCGTCATCATATCTAGAAACCTAATCGTGATCAAAGTTCATTTCAAGACTTTTCTAACAAGTCCAATCATATCTCCGTAATATCATTACTTGGACTCAATATTTCTAAATAAAAAAGTTGTTTCCGTAAACATTTCAAAAGATATTGAATAAAGTTTGTGATCCCTCCATCTTGACTACTGTTAGCGCCTTGAAATAAAATAAATAAATAAATATCCTTTGGACATTCCCACACATCGCCATCTAGTCCCAAAGTAAGCTACTCAAAGCTTGTGTTATGGGTGCCAGACAACGGATATAATACTTAAATACTTTTTGTTTGTAAATACATACATGATCTACATAGAAAACACCCAGACCAATACAAACAGACATGTTCATGCACACAAATGTTTGTGTTGTGCGGGGATCGAACCCGCACCCGCTGCGTAGTAGGCGATTTCTCGACCAATACACCAGACGGATCGTGAAAGCACAATGTTACGTATTAAAAAAAACATTCCAAATTTAAGTGCCTAATTGTATCAGCTACGGTTACACAAAAATATTATTTTCTGTAAAACTACATAGAACCGCCTACAAAAATGTTACAGGCAAAACCCCAAACATAAGAATTGTTGCAATTCATAAAGTACGAGGCGTATGTCCCGTATTATTAATTTTTCGTATTTATGTAAAGCAAACGGTCCTAGCTCACAAGAAATTTGGCGCCTTCAGTTGCTCTAATAAAAACCCACAGTTGCAAGGTCATATACTCTTGTGTAATAAAAGCGGCAAGACAATAATTATTAATATATATCTTTTTATTCATAAAATAATGCCCTGCTGGTTACAACATCTACTAGACAACGGTAGACCAATTTTTATGATTTTTACTCTCTTACTCGTAATTCCGTCTTTATCTCAAATAGGATAAGTAGAGGGGTAAGAATTCATAATAAAAAATATATAATAAGGGTTATACGCCTGATAGATTATGTATTGCAACAATTCTTATGTTTGGGGGTTTGCCTTAAACGTGTTCTAGGCGTTTTTGTGTTGTTTTAAAGAAGATACAATTTTTGTGGAATCGCAGCAGATAAAATATTTTCGAATTTGACATCGAAAGGCAGAAAATTGGCACTAAAATTTGGAGTATTTAGTTTGATAATTAAGTTTGTACCTACCTTCAAGCAGCTAACAGTAGTCAAGCCATCTTGACTTCAAGATGGCGGGACCACACACTTTGTTCAATATTTTAAAAAATATATAGAGATACAAATTGTAAACAAAGGAACAAAATGTACCTATTACATTTTGTCCCGTTGTTTTAAAGTTGGGTTATAACAATGATGCTAGGGAATAGTAGATAATTTACCCAGGGCTCTAATTTGTGATTCAAGGCAGTGTTGGTGCTGAAAGACACCACTTTACTCTTTCAGCGCAAACACTGCCTAGAATCACAAATTTTAGATTTCAGGCCCCAGTGAAGCAAAAGATAATGCAAAATCTTTAGTGTAGTGAGGGAGTTAAGTTCGCCCAAGACAAAGACTTCTATACGCCCGAGGTGAATACTCTGCTTTTTACGCTTTCTGCGAGGCAATAAAATCCTGATAACTAGTAAGTTAGATGTCTGCACCAGAGGGCCACGCTGCTGTATCAAATATTTTCAACAAAATAAATGTATAGATACATAAACTTTTTTTACAAAATTAACTGCCAATCGTTGCTTTTAACCAGTCATGCTAAATATTATTGCACTAATAATAACGCAATATTTATTTCTCTAACAGAAGCGCCAGTTGTATTTTCGAACTATCTCCTCTTTGCTGGATGATGGTGCAGGCAAATTGTACAAGGCGTAATGGATCTACATACAATATATCGGCTCGTGAGACGAGATGAGTCACTTTAAGTAAACATTACATGACCCGTTATTGAACGTTGCCGTGCAGATAGTGTAAAAAATAATTATTCCAGGCGTGATTCCGCCATTTTGATGGATTCGCGGGGTCCGCTAGTAAAATGTTAACCTCTTAACGACAGTCCCTTGCTACAAAATATTAATGAAGAAGAACAAAATACATAGTTCGATGTTAGCTGCTCAGTAGCTAAAAAAATCCTGGCAGCAGGGTATCGTACATTCCTAATTGGAAGCGTTTAAAAATGCTTCATTTAAGCTTCGCAGATGAGCTCACTTGTGTTATTCAGAAAATGGAGACAAGAGCGAACCCCATTTCATGTAAAGATAAAATAATGAACAGTAGGGAGAAGTCATTTGAAGTGATAAACTACGCTGAATTTCCTTATTATTTCCATTATTTTAATCGTCTCTTAATTTACTGGGTTATAACTTTGATTGTCCTCCTAGTGTTAATAGAAAAAAGTATTTGTTCTACTCATTCATTGTAATAAAAAATGACCATAAATCCACATCCATCCCATCCCTCTTCTTAACCTGTCGACGACTTTCACCCATGACGCACTTTCACACATATCCAGTTAAGGTTAAATAATCAAGTTTCATTTTATTCATTTTGGATTTGAAGCTTTCAAGTCCACAGGATTTGCGACAGCTTGGCATAAGCCTATCAGGCGAGTTATCGTGGAAATGGAAAAAGTTTGCAACAGTTTTACCACCATGGATATACATACAGTAAGCACCCTCTCCCTTACGGTGAGCAAACGTGCATCGGGCAACATCCTTTTAGAGAGTGTTATTTAAAATGCGATATGTAAAGTTTTTTTTTGATTGGGTCTTTTGATTAAAATAAAAAGCTTCGTGCCTCTAAGTATTGCATATTCTTTCTGGTTTACCGCCATTCTTTTGACCTCATAATTCGTTTTTTCTTTTTGTCTTCTTAATAAAGACCGACTAAATTCAAGCTTATTAATTTGATGATAAAGATATTTCAAATTGATATTATATGACATTACAAATAAAAAAAAAAAACTGCCTATACTCTAATTATATTACGCTCATCTATTGCGAAGATTTACGAAACAAATTATGCCAAGAACATTTTTGGCCTATTTACAATTATGTTTCAAAATACTTTGTAACAACGCTCAGATTTACGAACGTCAGATATCTGAGTCAACAACCACAATCCCAACCTCACGTCTTATTAAGAAATATTCCAATTTCCTATCTTTTGTTCTCTGAGCACAATAATACCATCTCGGGATTATCGTTTCAATTATATTCGGCATCGTCCGTTTTTTGGTTCGACTTATAGCTTTTCGATTCATTTTCGGAAAGCCTTATTCAAATATACTTATTTTAACTCTTTGAAGTCCTATTCAGACAAAAAAGAATCAGGCCACAAACATTCGGCAGTTAATAGCTTTGCAGATCTTCAAAGCTTTTAGTAAATTGTATGTTCTACTTTTAAGTCTACTGCTTTTATGCAAACTTCTTCGGCATTAATTGATTGCACCCATTCTGCTACCATATTTTATTCCTAATTGGCACTTTTAAGCATCCAGACTGGACTTTAACAAGAAAATTCAGAGAATCCTATTAAGTTTCAGTCAAATAATGGTACAAAGAGAGTTGCCATTTGAAATTAAATTGTATCCAATACTCTTGAAAGTTCAAATTCAAATTCTTTTATTGCTATTAAGTGTACAATAAGTTGCATGCTTTCACCACAGTAAAGATAGCTTTCAAAATTTCTGAAATGATTAACGAACAGCAAAATCTCAAAACACCTGATAGAACACATTTAAACTATTAATTATTTATTAATGATGATGAAACAGAAATATAAAATGCTAACCTAATAAAATGAAAGTAAAAATAAACCATAAACATTTAATTGCGTTTATGAAGCCGTAAACTTAGGTTATGGTATATTTTACTACCATAATAATCAAGCGCCATCGGGCAATAAAATATTAGTTTCCAATAGCAGACCATTCATGAAAGGGTTTAAAAATTCTAAAAGACGTCGAACATGAAGACCTTTTTTTTCGTAGAAGAAAGTTTCCTCTTACTGTTGTCCTACCATTCGATGCTTGCCTATGACATATGCATGAATCAAACGTCAAAATGGCAGCAATAAACAGCTACAGCTTTGGGAACTTTTGATAATAGGGGTTAAAACTATACAATGTGACCCTGGTTATAGGGCTATCCGGATAGGAGGTGACAGAAAAATAAAACAAAAAGCCTTTTTTACATTATATAAGCTTCTATTGAACAATGAATTTTCATTTTGTTCTAATAAGCTACGTGCAAAACTAGGTATTGCTCGCTAAATAACAAAAATTTGGAAAAAGTAGCTATTAGGACAGATCTTTCATTTATGAGAGAAAATGTTTTTTTTTAAGTTTTTTTAATCCTCGCTGAATTTCACAAAATTATACCTATAATTCAAGGAAAAAAAATATATGATTTCGTATAATTTTAAATTTAAAATCTACGGCTTAACTTATTGAACCGTCGTTGCTCGAACTCTTATTATTAATTAGATTGACCAGAATGACGGTTTTTTCGTATAGATTTAATTTTTGTAGATTTTTTACCTCTGCACAACACAAATTCATAATAAAACGAATAACCTATTATTTAATCGATTAAAAACAACAATTGAATAAAACTTGAATGTACCGATTATAATATGAGAACAAGCCAAATTTGAAATTGCAAATAGTGGCATCCCACCAAAGGTCATTTTGATCTGGTATAGATAAAATATTTAAAGATTACCATTGTTGGCGTCACCCCTAGGTAAAAAAAATGTATTATGTTACGTTTTTTCGAGTTGATTATTATTTGAACTTCATTGTCAAGTTGGCTTCTCATATTTTTATTTCAGCGATATCGACCAACGTATTCAAAGAAATCGTCAAATTTGCAGGTTATCAACTCGACTGAATGTTTTTTTTTTGTATCCATGTTACCTCATATCTCAGTCATTTGTTAATGTAAAAATAAGTAAGATAATAGCAAAAACCCCTCATACAATTTTTGCTTCTATTGTTGTGCAATAAAAAAAATAAGACACAGATAATAATATGTACTTGTAACGAACAAAAACGTATTTATTAGCAAATACCTAATACTTGTGTAACGTTTGAAAACAAATTAGGCATTGTCCTTGCTTAAGCATAAATTATTTCTTTAGTAAACAAAAACAAAGACAACAATATAAAAATAACCTAATCATAAGCTTGCCATTATAACCTGAAGGGTTGAGTGCTTAAGAAATTTAGATAGCTTATAATAAACTACTTCAAAGGCTTTAAAAATGCATTACTAAATATACTGTTTAACTATTCAATGGATTATTTACGCAGCAGTCTGGAAATCAGCCTTCACTTTAAGAGGATTAAGTTCAGCTCCTCCGAGAATCGTATATAATACTGATATTGGTGTTTAGCCGCCTTATCAACCCGTCGTGGGAACGGCACTAACTAGGCGTCAACCAGACGTCCACCATACGGAAGCACGTTAAGTAAACAGCAACGACACACGGATCGACTCTGGATAGCGAAATTGTTAAATGTCGAACATGTCCAATTGAAAAAACACTAATGCAGTACATATAATTTTGTCTTGTGTTTTCACTGTCTTTTTCGATAAATATAAGAAAAATCCTATTTAAAAGTTTAATTCTTGTGATCAATGTCTGAATTTATTGTAAGAAAGTGATAATAAATGGCTTTAGACAATGTTAAAATATGTGTAATGAGTTCAAAAGAAAAGTCCCCAGAAAACATTATGGCAAGATTTTAAAGATGAAATGAAACTCGGTAAGTTGTTTATTTAAACTTATTAAAAGCTTTTCTTAAACCAAATAGCGTCAATTTAATTATTTGAAACTAATTTATACAAAAATCGTGCGGTGGTATGCAATGCTTTATTTATCGATATCGATAGATTGGTCTGAGAGACATCTAAGGCGTGGTGGAGGTGGAGGGTTAGATTCGGAGTATTGTATTAGGATGAAATAAAAATTTAATTTAAAATGTTTGTTTCAGGTCATTTCAATACGAAAATTTTGTGGCATAGCTTCAATCTACATGCAATCACATCACACAAATATTCATTTATGCTGATTCTTTAAGTATTAATATTTTTCTTCAGATAATTTTGATTTTGTAAAAGCCAAATAAAATGGAGTTAATTTTTTTTTGTTTCAGGTAATGTGTGTGGTAAAGTGCGCTATAAAAGCAACGTAAAATGAATTGTAATAACGGTGATTGTTTGATTCTGAAATATAATTTAAAGTTAATAAATATATATTGTACTATATATATTTATTATTATTATTCTACACATTTATAGTAATATTATTATTTTATATAATTACTAACTAAACTTAAACTTGTTTTTGCTTTAGTGGTAAATACTTACCTACATGACAAGTGTTCACCACTTAAACGAAACCAAGGTTAAATAAATAATTAAAAACTTCTCGGAAAGGAGTCCATATATCTCTATCGATAAATTATCGTGCAAAGAGCAAGACATCACTATTTTTTCTTATGTTCGCAAGGTTGACAATTGGATTATCTATATTGGCTATAGTCAACCAGCAATTTTTTGTCATTTTTGGGTATTTTAGTTCTCTATGGTACGTACGCAAGGTAACCCATGTCATTAATGGCCTCCGGCAGTTAATGGCCACCTGGTGATAAACTACAAATATTAATATTTGTAAGTTTTAATTGAGTAAAAACGATTATTTCAAATAATCTATTGACTACTTAGCAAACGTTTTTAACAACTTATTCCGCCACTCTAGCCAATTGAACGGATTTTTTGACAGTCAGGCTTAAATTTTCTGAAAATAGATTTGATAACTAATAAAAACGTCAAAATAGCTTAAAGTTTTCCATAGTTTTATTTGTAACTTCAGTACAAGTCAACGGAGAGTAGATAAATAACATCATTATAAGCCCCAGAGTGAATAGTGTTAATAGACTTCCTCCATGGTTTTACAAGGCAACTTATTGAAAGCAGTCTACATTCATGGTTATCGTATAATCTTAACAAGGTCGTATGCTAGTGGAAGTCTTACGCTGGACATTTCTCACCAATCTTGAATATTCTACTCCGACGGCCATCATCCTTTTCGCTAGGCACCGTGCGTATTAATACTTGCACTCACTGTTCCTAGTTCAGATGTAATAATTATAATCATGAATATTCTATAAAGCGCAAGTTAGGACAAAAAAATAACACAAAACTCTAAAACATACAAATAACAAGTACAATATATTATAGACTGTAATCTCTATATAATATTTATTTCCTATGGGATGAGATAAATTGGATTTATACACCTCATCATGAGTCGAATTCGGAGAAAAATACTCAGAATAGATCTCCACATCGCAAAATTTTTGATGAGGCTCATAATTACAAATCATGTTAAGGTTCCATTTGATCCTTTCTTAAATCATATTGGAAGAAGAACCTACATATTCGGATTAAAACTTTCAAGTGTGACTACTTTAAAAGTTTAGTTCTCAAGAGATACTTGAGTAAGTACTACACCGGATCGGTATTATTTTCTTCTTATCCCTGATCATTTCAATATCCGTTGAGAGACTCGGTAAAAGTTCAAGCACAGTATCAAGAGTCTCCAGCGTATTTAATGCAGTGACTAATTTATCAGCTATCATGCTGTGGTAATGATTAACCATTAATGTTTGTGTTGAATTTTCCATTGTTACAAATATTGTGCAGGATCTGCAACTTGATTTTTCTTGTATTTTTTTACATAACACATTTTATCATACCTAATTATTACACTAAAACCACAACGTGTGTCAGACGGGGAACTAACCCAGCATTTGGCACTATATCAAATTTGCATAGTAAAAAAAACTAAAATAACAAACATAATTGGCATTATTGAAGTTAGTTATCTTTCGTCTGTGGTCGAATCGTTTGAAACCCCCAGAGTATGTTAGGTAGTTAGCGTATACATTCATTTTTGTAAAAGAAGAGATAACGAGTAACTAGTAAATGAGGAGTCAAAAACTAATAAATAATGGTCAATATCTGCCAAAATGGACTCACTTTATGAAGATTGCATTTTGAGTAGATATTTGCAAAATATTTACTTTAGGAGCTTTTGATATTACCAGCCGAGAACTCAACGAGTTTACTCGTATATTGAAAATCATTAAAATATGAATTCAGTACTTACGAGTATTAGAGCTGTTGACATGGACCAACTACGACTCTTTATAACTAAAAATTAGGTAATACGTAATCAAACGCTCAGTTCTGATTTAAATAAGATTTCCACGAACTATACAAAAACAAAATGTTTCTAATGGTTTAAGATAGAAATTGAGACCGACCCGGAATCGAATCCAGGGTAAATGTGAATAACTGCGCTAACAAAACACCAATTAATCGTTACTGTGCGGCTATTATGTAAGTCGATCGTTGTCGAATTGCTATAGTTAGTAAATTAACAATGAATAAGTACTTATTGTAGCTTCATTAAAAGTATTCATAAAGATGAAATAAGAAACCAAAAATTTGCGCACGGGCGGGACTTGAACCAGCAACCTTTTGGCAAACCGGGCCAAACGCTCTTACCAATTGAGCTACCGTGCTGTTAGTCCGACCCTGCGAAATTTGTGGTTTCTTATGAAAACGTCAATTGCGTGACGCTTAGCGCCATCTAGCCGTCTGTTTATGAAACAGATAAAATATGACACTGTGAGTGTTAAAAACATTCTAAAGCATTTCATTAAAAGTATCTGAAAAATGCATTGGCTAACATGTGTCACAGCTAACAGAAATATAGAGTGCGATTCAAGAACGAAACTTACGCCAGAATTTCGAAAAATATAGCGAAAAAGCTATATTGTTTCCTGTCTCCGGCAAATGACATGCTGTCCTTCACTTCATCGCTTTACAATTTTTTTTCCGCTTTACGGAACGTAGACGTATGAGGATGTTTCTGTGTCAGTGTTTGTGTCGCCAATGAATGTCCCCATTTATCTATAGAACGGTTTGAAATATTGACATGCAGTTTTCTGCAATGGATTTTAAATTTCGCGGCGATGGTTCTTAGATAGGTTAATCCGCCAAGGAGTGCTACATTTACCATACCTTTCGCTCGTGAAATAACTATTAAATGTTACCACTCTCTCACTTTTGAACGACTTCACAGAATTACATGCAGTTTTCTGCAGTGGATTTGTTTTTAAACGGCCTTGGTTTATCTAAAAGCAGTATGTAATAATGCGCTAGGGGACGTTGGAGTTACATTTTTCTCATTTATTTCTGAGAGTTCAGTTTTTGATGCGACTTTCAGTAATAAGGTTAGTAGATGTTTATCAATGATAAATCCTAGATGGGTTTTGTGGTATTAATCCGCCAGGGTGCACTGCGGAATCAATTTTCGGTTTGTTACTAGGGATTGTCGGTTTTTTGCAATGAACAATAAGAGTTTTATTTTATTTATTCAATAAATAAATACAATTTTACAGTCGTGGGATTTAAAATATCTTTGCTTTTTATTGACAGTGCAGATGCACTGTCAATTGCAGATGCTACGAAAATCGTTTGTAAAATCTGCATGATTCATACTTTCCCCTTATTTCAACAAAAACCCTTCCTATCTTGCAAAATGACGATTCTATAAGAATGAATTTCAACCCATTTGATTCAAATAAATACATTAAAATTATTGCATCACTTGCTGAATTTATAAAATGAGCATGTTTCAAACATCTCATCTTTCCAACAAAACCTTACAAAATATCATTCCTATTGGCAGTAAGTTGCCACAAACAGTATTCCCAAAATATTGACTCTATGAGTATGAGCATAGTTTCAAGCGATTTTGCAAGAATAAGACATTGGAAATAATACTTTTTTTTAAAAAAAAAAATACCCTTTTTAAACCAAATTGTTTACAAATGGAGAAATAGAGCTTAATAGATACAGAATCACCCTGGTTCACCCCGTTACGAATTGTTATAGAACGAACAATATACCCAATCGATAAGCTTTATGACACCATTCCTCGTGATTATTCGGTTGCCAATTCGTTATCAGTATTTTCTGTTGAGTGAGTTACAAAGGGGTTACAGATGTACTTCACACAGAGCTTAAGTAAGTATTATCCAGGATGTTTTAGGTACGTCGTGTGCCAAATGAATATATCATAAATATAATGGTCATTAGCTATCATTTTCTGCCTTGATTTATTCGACTAATAACACTCAACAATTATAATTTGGCTTATTGAAAGTTATTACGTATTGAAATTTAACAATAAGATTACATGTAAGAATGTATGTGATTGGTGTCCAATATAGTAATATAATATATACACATCGTTCAGATCTTGTTAAACGTTGCTTTCAATTACTTGGGTAGCTGACGTTCAGCTATTTTATTGGATTCTGACGTTTAATCAACTGCCTAGGCATCCAAGTAATTGGCTGATTAAACCCGGTATGTGATATACGTCTAACGGTATACGTTGCTTCCACAAAATCGTTAATATTACTCGATATCACGAGTTCCATTATAAATGTAAATTAAGCCTATCCTTTGAGATCTATCAAATTATGAAAACTAATCAAAATACACATCTATTGAGATTCCGCCTTTAGCGGTGAAGTGTACGGAATTTCTATCATTTCCCCATTCAAACTTATTAGAATTCTAAAATGGACCTTGTTTTTATGGCGACAGCATTCAAATCAGAGCGATTGTAATGGTCGAGGAAAAGCACGTATCGTAAAGTATAAAAACCGAAGGAAAGGGGCTGGGTTTACTCTCAGTTTGTTAAAAGAGCATGTCCTATGCTAAGTGGGGTCACATATTATAATATTCATAGGTTTTTGGTTGGCGTGTTTCTCGTTTAGTAGGCCGTATGCAAATAGTGGACTAGATCAAACACTCTTGGTATCACGGATACACATTGACCTGTGGATCCATTTATTGGATTTTGCGAAAAGTACTCAAACTGTAAAGAATAGGGATATGCATAAGTATGATTTTTTTGCCATTGTCTGACCTGCTAGCGGATCCTGATTTTTCTAACGTCAGATAAGGAATATTCGTCGAATAAAATACAATACGACTAATTAGAAAAAGTAACCAATTTCTTCTTAACGCTTAAAAGAGTTCAGTGATTTTAATGTCAGAACTTTTGTAGCTTCTTAACTCTTTACGGGGCGGTATTCCAGACACAACCCGAAAAGTGTTAAAAAACGGCGTCTTAAAATGCCCCCCCCCCCCTCTGTTATCACTAAAAACAAAGAAATAATATTAACTTAATAAAAAGTAATGTATTCCTTTCCTTTAAAGGGTTTAAGAGTTTATTTAAGACTCTTTAGTGCATTTTGGTTGTGAAATCGTTTTTTTTACAAAATGTTTTTGGTGGGATTTCACTATTTTTTGTAGAAACATTTTGATTAATTTTATCTGTAATACAGCTGAGACCAGACCAGAGGGTTCTTTATCAGATACTTCAGACCTTTGATTTTTGACATGAAATGAAGCAGCTTACCAAGTTGAATATTTTTTGTACAGGCGGTATATCGATCTGTAATAGTTTGGTTCGGCTCTTGTGTTTTCTAATCAGGGTCACCAGGTACTCTAGATCTTCGATTATCTTTCTTTTGATAGGTTTCCCTCTACATGGCCAATAATTCCTAACTCTGTACCAAATTATAATTACTACTTCTTTTCTGATGATCATGAGTGAGTGAGTGAGTCTAGTGTCATAAATACGAAACTTAAGTGTGTAAGATCTCATTAGGTTTAACGCAAGAAAATGCATTGAAAATAATGTTAGCCCAATTGCCTGAAAATACATTGAAAACGATAGTTATAAGATGTGCTTGTTTTATACGTTTCCTTTTTTTAAATTCCTTAGCCGAATGGAAAAAAACGGAACTCTTATGGTTTCTTCAAGTCCGTTGTCCGTGTCCGTTCGTATGTCATACCTATTTTATTCTGAAACTATTAGCATTACGTAAATAAAACTTGGTAGGTAGGTTTATCCTGCTAAACGCTTTACGATGTCCATACAAAAAATATAAACCAGCCAAGTGCAAGTCGGACAAGCACACAGAGGGTTCCGTGCCAACTTTAACTAAATCAGGGATCCACTTAGTTCCACTTAGACAAAACACCACAGCAAATGTAACTTTGTTTTTCACAGTATTTGTATGAAGGATAAAGTAATATTTGCGGTTGTTAAAAATGTGCTATAACTCAAAAAGTACTACTTTGATCTCGTTCAAACTAATATTCGTTGAACATATTTGTGAAAATAAGTAGAGCCCTAATTTAGTTAAAGTTGGCACGGCACCCTAAGTGCGCGAGTTCGACTCGCACTTAGCCGATTTTACAACAAAATGCCTTCATATTTCGCAAAATATCCATCTTATAGGTATGAATATCGTCATATTCGATTGAACACAGCATATATATAACATTAAAAATGATAAATCACTTGTCTAGTAATAATATGCATGTTTTATAGATCCTTAGCTTTTAAAAAAAACATACATCTCACAAAACATCAATCCTATAAGTGAGATTATGGCCTCATTTGATACCCCACTTGCCTAGTATGTAAAATATGTCTTTTTTATAATGTGGTCCATTCTCATATTTCCTGGTAGGGGTAAGGATGCAGTGGGGTAAGGTTAATTATCAACGATTGTGTGAATAATAGTGTTGATTTAAGACGCACAGTTCTTTACAATTGGCGGATTAATTGATTATTCCTATTTGATTCACTAAGCTTAAGTTAGGTACAGTCAACATCAGAGTCCGACCACTCAAATTAACTAGTCATTTGAACCCAATCACAAATTCTGGCTTAATTAAAAGGCGAATATCCTCAATCGCAAACCCGATCTGGAATCGATTGCGGGTCTTTACCATTCCAATTTGAAGTAACCTTCACAGAAGTATCCCTAAATCACTGATCACTGCTTTATTCATGAAGATGGCCCCAAGTAAACGCCCAGATGCCTCTAATAGCCAATTCAGGCTCTATAGCTTAAAGGACCTAAATAGTTATTTAAGGCTGAGCAAAGTGGAACAGTTATGAGCCTTTTATTCTGATAGGTATACCACAAATGACACAAAAAACAAATCACAGATGCTCAACATATTACGAATATTATTATATCTCTCCTGCTATCATGGCTTGATAATACGGCCGAAACTGGGTCTTTTGGAAGATGAATATGGATCCAACAGGAAGAGGCCCCTTTGACATACTTGAATGCTTTGGAATATGTTCACCTAGCGGGTACTAGCTCTACCTGCACTATTGAGGAGATACAGCCAAAAACAGCACCAGATAGGTGCAAGGACTATGAGGCAGATAAGATGGAGACTATGCCGGGGCTATGTTGAGGTAACCGCTGGACTATGTGGCTATATTGAGGGAATTTCTGAAAAACCTGTGGAAGTCATATTTAATGCCTCATCAGCAATTCGATAATCACGGTATATGGTGACTCACTGCTTAACGGGGTGAAGACTTACCAGATAGTTGCTAAGGCACCAACATTGGTGAGGACGGCTAAAGCTTGTAGTGACTCTGCGGGGTGCAGGTGGCTAGTGATGGAGATGATAACTAATTCACACTCGAACCCATCCCAATTGACAGGATTCAGCCAGCAGGTCCCTAGCGTAATAACATTTTACATTCCCAACCTGGAGCAGAGGTTCCGCTCTAGCTATCTCCATTTCTCCGGCCGGTGACGAGGCGTAAAATAAAACCGGGCCCTCGAATGAATCGGAATCCGAGGTCCTAACACTCACTTAAAGCACGCCCTGCAGGTATATTATCATTATTAATTATATTAAGAAATATGATCTAAAGATTATCTGGTCATTAAAAAAATCGATATACAGAACCACGGTGTGTGTAAGTGATAGAAGTTTTATTTTTCTGTGTTTTCTTTGACAAATGATACCTTATTCTTGACTATAGCCACGGATGCTGTAAAGCACTTGAAACATCGAGCGTATAGTTTTGAATAAATGTACGCATAATAAATCGTTGTGTTTTTATTTCAATAAATAGTATTTGCGTAAACTTTAGAATCAAACACAAGGTTAGTGCCTGATAAATAGATTTTGCCAAGTAACGTTCATATGGAATGTTACTTGGCAAAATCTATATATAAATCGTTTGGCTTGGCTATAAAGGCAAAAATTAAAAAAATATTTCATTTAAGGGGGGGGGGGCACTTACACTGAGCCGGTTCTTTTCGTTGGTTAGTACTTATTCGTTGATTGTGAAACATGCGAAAAGACAGAAGTTGTGAAGTTGCACCATTGGGACTCTCACTGCGGGCTTTCACGGGCTCGTGAACTTTCCGGGAACAACACACGAGTGTGAAAGCTTTAAAATTTATTTGACTCGGTAAATTTCAGTGAATCAAAACAAAGATTCGAATGAAAAGTTTGAGGGACGCCTCGTTTGACGTTTGACGTATGTGTATGTTAATTATAAAACATCATTTTATTACGGATAAAATTATGTTTTATAGTAAGAAAATTAATATAGCTTATGTTACTGTGGTTTTAAATAATTTCGTAGGTTTTGCATGGGAATGAATTACTTAATTTATAATTTTAGATGTTTTATAATTTATTAAGACACTTTTATCTTAATCATAGACAGAGATGTTTCGAGACCTCTCATTATGGAAATGTATGCCTTAACGTCTTAATCATTCCCTCAAACTTTCAAGGGAATGAAACATACTTATGTTAGGGAAGGATCAAAGTGGCTGATGCTTTTAAGCGATTCAGACCGAAAGCCGAATCTCGTTCCATCCTCATTGGATGAACTGTTTACTGAAACGCACATTTAAATACGCAGTACCAATACTAAAATGACGTGAGAATTTGTTTCGTAGCTATTGATCTTATTAACTAATTATTTTTAAACAGAAATATTTTAAAGCACTTTTATATGTGAATCATCATGTGTTTTATAAAAGCGTTTAAAAATATCGATTTCTTATTAAAGTTTTTTTAAATTTTTGGAGTTGACTTTAATATTTAACAATAGTAAAGTACAAAAAGAGTACTTAACTTTGCTGAAACTAACTCTTGTTAAGGGCAAAGGGTTTTATTTAGATAGCAGTAGAACAATGTGCTTCGCAATACAAAATTACCTTTTGTGCGCCACTTACAAACAATAGAGTTCTGTTTGACTTTTCCATTGTGATGCCATTTATTTATTATTCTGTATAAATACTAAATTAATGAAGGTTTGACTCGCAAATGAATTGCTCCTGTAAATATAAAAACGCAAACGCTATTGTCGGCACAAGATTGTTCTGCCGGCTGAAATTCTTTCAGGTTATCTCGTTTGCTTAAATGTTTTCATATTGTTCTCTAAATATTGTTTCCTTTATGAAGTTAAAGAAGTGTAAATTTTTGTGTCTACTTAAATTCAAATTGGAAAGTTATTAAACATAAAACAATAATAATGAGGGGCAAGCAGGGCAACAAAGGAAGCACTTTCTTTGTGTTCAACTACAGGCCTGTTAATGTATTTTGTTCCACTTCTTTCATCTACAAGAAATGAACTCAGACTCCACATTATGAATCTGTTTCGGCAACTTATTTTAAACTTTAAGTAACTTTGAGTGAGCGATCAAATATCCAAACCACAAATCTGGACTCAACTGAGCAAACAATTATGAATAGAGTACGCTTAGTAGTAAAACCTAGTTTATTTTTTCACTTAATATTATACAATTACCTATTAGCAAAATATTTTAACCAACTTGTTCTGATGAATTCCAAAAAATAAGTTGGTTCTCAGTTTGACCTGTATACTATGTACGAGGGTCAAACTGAAAGTTCTTAGAAAATCAAAAACTGATTACATTAGCCAGTTATTAGTTTTATTATATCTTTTCAAAATATTGTCCATTGACGTCAATACACCGCTGCATGCGATGGAACCACTGGGAAAAGCACTTTGCCCACTCGTCCTTAGGGGTCTCTTCAATGGCATCGCGATACGCAGCCACCGCTTCTTCAGCATTCATAAACCGCTTTCCTTTAAGTTTTTCTTTAATTTTTGGAAATAAATAAAAATCACAAGGCGCGAGGTCGGGGCTATACGGCGGGTGACCCAGTAATTCAACGTTTGATGTCGCCAAATAGTCGATCGTTCGCTTGGCGGTGTGCGACGAGGCGTTGTCGTGGTGAAGGAGGATCCTACTGCGAGGTCGTTTCTCTCGAACTTTTTCCAAGGCAAGTGGCAAACAATTGGTAGTGTACCATTCTGCAGAAACTGTTTTTTGATCCTCTAACACAATTGTTGCGAAATGACCTATCCTTCCAAAGAACGAGGCCACCATTTTTTTTCCCGCACTTCGATCTCTCTTCACTTTAGTTGGCAACTCCTCGAAAGGAAACACCCACTGAGCAGATTGTCTTTTGGTTTCAGGATCATAACAGTAAATCCAGCTTTCGTCACCTGTTAGTATGTCGAACACAGCATTTGAGTCACCTCCGTTAAATCTTTCAATCATTTTACGGCACCAATCCACACGATGGAGTTTTTGAGCCTTAGTCAAATTATGAGGTATCCACCGGGCGCAAAACTTCCTGACCGCTAAATGTTCGTGGAGGATTTTGTGCACTTGGCTCATACCGATGCCTAAGCTTGTCCGAATCTGCTGATAGGTCACTCTTTTGTCAGTCTCTATCATACGCCGCACAACACAGATGTTATTTTCAGTCGTCGCCGTAGAAGGCCGTCCCTCAGGTACATCATCAGTGAGATTAGTGCGACCACGTTTAAACTCATTAAACCAGTTGTAAACAGTCGCACGAGATGGGGCTTCATCGTGAAAGGCCAATCGTAGTCTATCATAACTTTCTTGTTGACTTAAATGACATCGAAAGTCATAAAAAATCATTGCACGAAAATTTTCTCGTGTTAAATTCATGTTGACGCGACACAGACAATTTTCAATTTACCGCCAAATCGTAAAACAAATGACAAATGAATGAAATATATACTCAGTAATATTGGCAAAGAGTTCTATTTTCAAATTTTAGAATATTTTTTTTATTATATTGTTTATAAGTGGCCAGTTCTAAGAACTTTCAGTTTAACCCTCGTATACAGGAGTATGTATACAGGATGTCCCGTACAAAATCTGCAGATGTATTAGGTCATGATCTATCAGAATAGTCACACATGGGTTAAGAAAAGTATCACGGATAAGGAGATATTTCATTATACCTGTTTTTCACAAAATTTGACTTACCATCGTTGTTACCATTGTGATTTATTGTGAAAATCAAGTTTTTTCTAAATTAGGTATTATAATTGAATCGTAACTGAATTATGCAGCAGAAATATTTTTTCGACAATAACTTAAATTGTTTGTTCATAAAGATGAAATAAGAAACCAAAAATTTGCGCACGGGCGGGACTTGAACCAGCAACGTTTTGGCAAACCGGGCCAAACGCTCTTACCAATTGAGCTACCGTGCTGTTAGTCCGACCCTGCGAAATTTGTGGTTTCTTATGAAAACGTCAATTGCGTGACGCTTAGCGCCATCTAGCCGTCTGTTTATGAAACAGATTGGCCCGGTTTGCCAAAAGGTTGCTGGTTCAAGTCCTGCCCGTGCGCAAATTTTTGGTTTCTTATTTCATCTTTATGAATATAAAATATGACACTGTGAGTGTTAAAAACATTCTAAAGCATTAAATTGTTTGGTAGAAAAATGTTTTATTTGAAATTTATTGGTCCGATTATAATTTAATCAAAAGTTTAAGGACCAGCGTTGAAAAAAAAAACGTACCAACCACTTTGTGACCAATAGCTTAAACACTTCAAAATTTTATGCAAATAACAAAATACTATTGGGCCAAACAGCCATAATAAAGTTATTTTCTAGCTAAACCATTAAAGTTATTGATGAAAAAATATTTTGGACATAGTTCAATTATGCTCAAATCACAATAATTTAGAAAAAAATGAATTTCACAGTGTCAAAATAATGGTGACAGCGAAAACAACGTTCCTTTTTTGAAAATAAAAAACAAGTAACAATCATTGAATATCTCTTAAACCATGAGTCTTTTCCTGAACCATGTGGGGCCTATTATAATAGACCATGACCTAATATATCTACAGATTTTGTTGGGACATCTACTTACAGAACATTCTGTATATGTTTAAAATGCCCGCAATTATCTCGAAAACGGTTGAACCGATTGTAAAGCGGTTTTCAGAAAAATATTTGATATATATATCAGGAAAAAGTTTCAGTTACTATAAAGACCGACTTACTGACCGAAAAAAGGAAACGTGGACAATAAGTGACGGCTCATAAAAATTTTTTTTTTGAAAATATAAACCGACTTAAATAAATCCCACTTAGTAAGATAACGTATTTCATGTCTAACTAGGAGGAAACAAATTTATTTGAAGTTAGTGCATGATTCCAACAGCATTGGTCTACGCACGCACGCATATCATGTACCGATCAAATGAGTGAAACGCGTTATTTTACTTCTATTGATTTTTTGATTTGAATTGATTGAGTGAGATTTCTTGAAGGACATTCAATGATCCCAGGTATATCCAGAAAAGATAGCATGAAGAGCTTACAATCTTTATTTGAATTATTTGTTAAAAGTGATGACTAGGTCATTGTGGAACAGGCCCTAAGTAAAAGAAAAGATGTAGTTAATCCAGTCTATCTAACCGAAGGTATACTCCATAAGTAAAGATATTATCTTCTTTTATGAAGCTAATTGAAAAACTTATAGAGATGACGTTACAGTCTGGCTATCTTGATTAAGTGTACAAAAGTGTGCTCGCGCCAGAAATATGCTCCACCGTGTAAACAGGTTTTGTTTCGCAAATTAAAAGCATTAATCACAAATACAACTCTGTAAAAGCTTTTGACGTCACAAACAGAGTAATCGTGTAAGTGCCTACTTAAGCTCCAGGGTTGACGAGGTGAAAATTGTACTAACGATTACATTTATACAGATTGTTTTTTTTACTGATAAGTACCTGGAAATAAAGTACCCTAAACATTAAAAAAAAATATTTTATAAAAAAAAGAATGCATTCAAAGATAATTAACTGTCTTCAAAAAAATAGTGTGTTTTCTATCAGCAAAACCTTCTCTAATAAGTATTCAGGGTACTTTCTTTCAAGGCAGCATAAAAATCTATCGTATCGTATCCTAGCTTGTCTACTAACCATAATTTATTAAAAACAAAAAATTGTATTGACCACTTTACTACGACAAATGTTTAAAGTGTATTTTGTTACTAACGTATGGTCACAATTGGTCTGAAATAAAGTATATTTATATAAATATTTTTTTATATAATAAAACCACAATGTATAAGTATATAGATTATGAAATTTTATTTAACCAGCTTCATTAGGAATTAATAAGGACATTAGGAAATATTTGCTCTACAAAATATGTAGCTCGTTTCTTATTATTTACGACGATGACGACTGACGTCGCTGTTATTCCCTAAGGGCACAGCCTCCACCCATATACAGATCAAAAAGAGTTTGCAATCACTTTCAAAGTCATTTTTTTTGTGATGGTTATAATATCATCTCATATTATTATACTAAATCATTTTTTTTTATACACGACTTTCACACAAGACTGCAATCTAGGAAAATGAAATTTCTTGACAGAGACTTTACAAATTTAATATGCAGTATGAACTATTATGTAGGGTGACAACGACTAGCACTCTACATATGGGTGTGAAATGTGCACCTTGACCAAGACAGGTAGGGAGAGACTGTAAGCGTTTGAGATGTTGTACTGGAGGAGGACGGAGTGTATTAGCTAGACGGAGAAAAAATCGAATCTGGAAGTTTTAAACGAAGTAAAGGAAATGAGGAAACAAATAGAAACAATTGAGAGTAGAACAGGGAGAATATTAGGACACCTGATACGACACGACAGTTTCATCAGAACGATAATAGAGGGAATAATAGAGGGAAGAAGGAAGAGAGGAAGATACGAATAAGTTATATGCATCAAAAAAATAAAAAAATTGAATGATCCTTCGTATCAAGATGTAAAGAGAATGGCGGAGCAGCGTGAAAAATGAAAAAATCTCCACTGACAAAAGCTTAGCTCTTAAATTAGATGATGATGAATTATAATGTACTTTCACCTTGTATGTACATGATCATATGTTTTTTAGGGCTGATCTGTAGGCTACTTGCGGGGTCACAGGTGGCGTACCTATAGTGAACCATCACCAGATATAGTAGTTAGCTGCGAGTATGTTGAATAAGCCAATAGAATGTAATGGGAAGTCCTAGTAAAAGCTACAATATTCAGCGACGATTTCCTGTGCCAGGTGTGTATGAAACAACACCGTCATCAAATCAGCGTTCCCCTGGTGTTTATTTGCAGCAACATCAGTACTGGCAGAAGGCTCAAAATAAAGTATATCAGAAATGGTTTTTAATGGGTATGAAAAAGGTGGGAAATCCCCGGATTTCTAACTGGAAGGCGAGAGAGAAACCACCACACGATCTTTACTGATTTGGAGATTTTATGAAAAAAAAAAACTACTTGATGAATATCTTGTATTTTAATATCATTGTATACTTCTACAATGTATATCTTAACACATTTGGGAGGTTAACAATTTCGAAAATCTACATGAAAATTATTTTGCTTCAATTGTATGGACTACAACTTTGGATTTTTTTTATTTATCATAGCTGTGATAGTTCTCGTTCTAAATTGATCATTATGCTACTGCTGCAATTTTTTTTCACGTATCCACCTACTACCGTTTAGTTGGGAGAGGGGGGGACACCAGACTTATATAAAAAAACTTTACATCTGAACGTTACGGAAACAGGCCATTTTATCGAAATATGATGTAATCAAACTCATACTCATGTTAAAAGATCTATTTAACGATACCCAACACGATGGGTGTGGCAAGAGAAAAAATAATATTCCGCACGTAATTTAAATGAGAGTTACCCCATTTAAAAAAAAAAACACTTTGGCGCAGTGCAAGACATACATACCTATGCCAAATAACAGTTTTCTAGTATCTCAAGTCTCTACGCTGAACTGCGGATGAACAGACAAATAGACGGACATGGCAAAACTATCAGGGTTCCTTGTTGGACTACGGAACCGTAAAACGTTACACTAGTAAAGGCAGACGTTTAATTGGTGACAGCAATAATAAGCATGGGCTGTTTGAAATTGCAGTTTAATATTACTTTGTCAATTCAATTAATGTGACTTACATTCCGATCACTAATTATTGGTTACTCGCCATTAACGTTTAAAGAGTTCGACAAAATGCAACTGCGGTAGCTTGGAAAACATTTAAATGTTTATTTACTTAATGCAAATAAACACAATACGAAGACATGATGTCAATTAAAAATAAAATTCATAAATCTCTTATACCATTATGTGCTGTAAATGAAATAACAAAGTCTGTCTGTTAGGGAATGCTTTTAGCTTTTTTGGTTATAAAATATATAATTTTATTTGATAAATACCTAAATAAATCGTTGAGTAACAAAGATTTGTCTAAGGATCTTCTAGGTTCAATCTATCCTAGGTAAGGCTTGGTTGCATATGAAAGAATAAAGAAATTAAATATACTTATGTATTCTATTTTGTAAATAAAAAAAATGTGTGCGTGTACTAGTGTACACACGTAAGAAGTGAAACTACTTTAAAGCCTTATTTTTCGAAAAATGATCTACATGCAACTTTCCAGAAATTGGTTAAATTAAGTTAAATTAGATAAAGTTTAAACAAAAGGATTTTATTATCATAGGCATGAATACAAATAATACAATTATTTCACTTTACCTTTTTGCTACTAAGATTATTACAGCATGAGAAAGTGAAAGTACTCTTCATCTGAACCAACCGTGGTAGGGGCAAGAAAAAGATGGCGCGTAACGGAAAAATGTGACGTGTAACTGATTAATATGAAAAAAATGTGACGCCGATAAAGAAGTTTCACTTCTAAGAGTGTTTTAGCAATATAGTGAAACATTTGGCTTAAATAAAATTCTTTGAAAATATTTAGCACTAACTGGTTCCCAATATTTAAATAGGATTCGATCTCTTTGTCGATGATAAAACAGGCTTTTAGTCTTTTATAAGTAATAGGCAATAATTATAATAAAACCTAGATGACGTTTTGATCGAACGATCTGTACTTTACGTCTAGAAATAAAAAAAATCTTATCACGACGTTTCGTAAAGAATTTAAAACCCGCGAGTAATCGCTTTGCTATAGAATACTTTGAAGATTTAAAGGAAAGAAGCTTTATCTTCGTTCCTTTAAATAGGCGTTTAAGGGAATTACTGTTTACCTACATAGCACACTTTCATCTTGACGCTGGACTTTTAAACTTTGGCCTATCGGTATTTTTTAATAATTTTTAACCTCAATTCGATTTCCCATAAAACATGTCTTGAAATTTGATATAACCCTTCAAACCATTCTTACTCCTATCTCTTTATGGTCTGCCGTTCTCAAACCAGTTCGTTTTTGTGTTTTTCTTTAATTATTTTGATAATAGCTTAAAAACAAATTAGTTCCAGAACTCTTGTAATTAAAAGGTGTACTCCTGTGAAGAAAAATAGTTGAAGAACAAGTTGGAAAGCATGTAAATATTTTAGCATTTCCTTAATTTACTACTTAGTCAACGAAAAGAAAAAGAAATAGAATACTTATCATAAGTTGGTCAACTTAAATTGATGTCATTAAACGACTTATCTGTGGTCGCAGCATAACTAAACGTTATGGCTGTGGTCACAGGAAGTTGAACAATTTGGAATGTTTTGGCCAATCGGGGATAGTCTTAAAGAGAAGAACAGACAAGGAAGAGTATGCGTGCCAACATGGTACTCACATTATTTTCTGTAAGTGCTAAAGCGCGTTCGTTTGATATCGGTCCATGTTCTGAATCTGTGCCGGCAGTACTCGTAGATGGCAGCGCGACAGGATGCTGCGCAATAAAATAAGTCACTGCAGGATGCGGCTGCAACCGCACTACTGCATTTAACTCATTGAACAAATTGCATGCATGGGCATGTCCAGACCTCTTTTTTTTACTAAAATTTTGAATAACCAGCGCTGTTGTCATTTGAATCGTGCTCATTTTTCTAGGCGCTGAAATCCTAGCGATATGGCCAATTGTTCCCTTGTTGTTAGAAGCAATGCGACACCAAAACCAAAAACATTAAGCGGAACACTAGCATTAACATTCGGATTGAGTTTTTATTATTATTTTATGTACGTATATTAGTAATGAATAAAGCTTTGTTAAGGCTGATATATAAAGTAATTCAGAGGAAAATCGAGTATTATCCTCGAATTTACCTTTAGCTTATCCGAACATGATAACTCAGTTGTTGCGCTAACTTTACTCAATTATACGGAAGCCAGGATATATCAGCCTTAACCGGTGATATTATGATGAAGCGAAATCGTTATTACCACGAAATAAAAATAAATGCTGGTTAATCAGCCGCGTATTGTTGCGTCACGTAATCTATGTATGTATCAGAGCGTATTGTTTGTAATTTAGCCTGCACTTTGATGAGGTGTCAACAGCAGTAGTGCCATACGATCGTCTCATGAATAATAGATGAGATATTAAATTCATTGGGAAGCGATTCAGCTGTGATCGCGGATTACGTGACGTAACCGATGCGTGCGCTGGGTGCTGAGGTGTGAGCGGTTGTGTATTTTGTAGATTGGTACTTACAGTTGTTGGGCTCTTCTTACTTCGGCTCGAGGAGAAGTGTTCGATAACTTCCCAGTTTGACTTTTTGGGTGCCGGGGTGTCTGCGGGGGAGGGTGAGGCGCGGGGCGCAGCGGACGGCGTGCTTCGGCCCGAGTCGTCTGCGTGACGGACGGGCGTAGCAGCGGACCGTAGCGAGGCGCATCGACGACCTCGTAGCGCCTCCTGAAAAGCGAATACTGGTTAGATCGGTCACGTGAACGGCACACTAAACAGATTAAAAACTTGCAGGCGTCGGGTACTTTTCCTAAGACGTGACTTAACCCGAATACCTATAGAGGTATATGTTTAGCTAATAAGCTAACTTATAATCTATGGACTATCTGCTGGTTTTTACTGTTTTTTTATACTGAATCTCGTCAATAGAAGGCAACCACATGTTTAGCTTTAAATTTGGCTCTGTGCTGTATCATTTATTTTAAACTTTATGCACAAAACATAAAATTGTACATACCGCGGACTAAATGCCAAAAACATTCTGTATCAGTTAACCAACGGTCTGAACAGAGAAAAAACAGGCGGTGCAAATAAAGTTATAGAGGCAAGAAAAGATGAGAGACTAGCGTTAAAAATGGCTATAATACGATGATAAACATTCATATTGCTTATAAAATCTTTATCCTGAACTACTGACTGACTGACTGACGGATCAACAGACAGCCTAAACCGTTGATCGTAGAGACTTAAAACTTGGAGGCAATGTTATTTGTATAACGAAGAGGTCTAATTAGGAAGGATCTTTCGAATTGCCTCCATAGGGAGGTTGAAAAAGGGGGCAAAGTTTTTATGGGAAAACGCGATTCTTTGGTCAAATCTAAAAATATATGGGCACGTTAAGTTACCAGTAATCGATCCCAAATTGTTTTAATTTAAATTTAATAATAATTTTATTGTTATTTTCTTATAAAATGAATCGAACCAGAGATGTATTGCAAACGAATATGTCCAGTCATAGAACTTGACATTGTTATTAACGAATTAGCAATTTTGATAAAGATACATCGATTAGAGATGTCAATTTTGGAAAACTACATCTCTGAGTTAAAGCATTTAGAGCACTATGACCAGGTCAAAGTTAATAAAATATTTCACATTTTATACTTATTTAAAATTTCATTAAATAGTGCGGTGCTACGTTGTTTTATTTGTCGATAAGGATATTTTGATCTGAGGATCATATTAGGCGTGGCGGAGGAAGACGGTTCTGAGATAAGTATCACAGTATGTTGTAATATTAGATTTAGATGAAATGAATAAGTAATACATAATGCTTGTTTCAGCTCATTTCAATTTGAAAGCGGAATAGCTAGGATGTTACTAATGAACTAACTTTATAGTACATTATTGTTTATAGCTTGCTAATTTTTGAGTATGAATATTTTACTGCAAATTAATTTAATATAACAAAGGCAATTTGATTTATGAAATTATTTTATGTCCCGTCGTTTGTGGTAAAATTGCTGGAAATCAGGAAAGGTTGCCTTGTTTGTTGATATGACAAGATGAGTATAAATATATTAAGATTTTAAAGGTCACTGACACATCTATACTCGAACTAATGTTTGCCCATATCTAACGGTTCGTTCATTACTATTAATGGTTTAGGCTAAAATTTGCAAATGACGTGACATATTTCAACATACCCATTAGGTGTAGGTACTCATCTACACCGCTGTACCGATTAAGTATCTGATTCCAGATAAGTTTAGTACAGACATCTGATAGAAAAGTCTGAATAAATTGTCCTTGAATAGATGAATGACGTCGTCGTTGTATTTGTCATGAATAATTTTAATAACCACTGACTCTATAGCCCATGCCTTTTTTTAGATTGGCAACAACTGAACCCGATCAGTTTCATCAAGTCTGTCTGTCTGTCTGTCCGCCTTATGTCACAGCCACTTTATTCTAAAACGATTAGCATAACCCAGATGAAATTTGGTAAGCAGGTGTATCCTTTACCGCTTTACAATTCTCAAACAAAATCCCCCCAATTTTTAAATGAACGATGTTGATTTTTACAAATACAATCAATGAAAATTGATAGTAGTTTTGATTGAGGTTTGAACGAGAACGAGAAAATAGTAGTTTTTGAGATAATAGTATATTTTCAACAACCGCAAATATAACTTTGTTATTCATACAAATACTATGAAAATCAAAGTTATATTTAAGTGGATCTCTAATTCAGTTAAACTTGGCACGGAACCTTTCGTGTGCGAGTCCGACTCGCACTTGGCTGTTTTGTTTTTTGTTTTGTTTACGCTAAGAGTTATAATTGTTAAAGCTCCGCGCAAATGGGCTCATATTCTACTGTATAGTATTTTAATTTTATAGCAGCTGTCTTAACCAAAATAATCCAGGCGTAAATTTTAATTGGGACGGCAGTCCATTAATTTGAGGAAATCCACGTTCACTTATTGTAGTGAAAAGGTACTAACTAGTCGACGACCCCGAGTCTTATGCAGTGTTAATTAAAAGGGGTAACTGATGATCTCGTTAACAAACGACGTTGTTTATTTACTTGAAGATTTATTTAAACAAGAGTATTGGTCTCAACTACTAAGAGCTTATAAAAAATAAAAATTGATCTTCGGTCTTGTTTGGGTAGTTGTCAACAAAATGTAAGTACGTCAACACAAAAAAAGCAATTTTATAAATACTAGACATTCGTTTTGAGAGTAGGGAATGAAAGCTTTCACGAAACGCGTTTCTCAAATTAATGTGCTCAATTCTTTCTTGAATCGATTGTTAAAACTTCTTGCTGGCAAACAATTCGTATTCGAAAGAGTTCACCGATCAAATTTTCGAAGAAACAGTTTTTGATTTCTCAGGGTCACGATTTCTATGTAGTTAGATTATGCGCGTGCGATAGTTTTTTAACGTGTTAAAATTTTATTTTATTTTTAGGTTAAATGGTTTAACTCGTTATCCAATTATCACACGAAAAAAGTTCGATTGCCGCGAGAATCGCCTCCCTGTGTCGGAAGTCTCGTCATAGTTCCGTGTAAAACCACCAGGTGGCGCTCGAAAAATGCTGATACAAAATAGGTGTTTTCATATATTTATTGATTGAGAAGAATTTTTGAATGATGTTTAAAAAACTACAAATATTTTTTAAGATGTATTAAAGATATAGCTACGTAAGTTAAAATGATATTTGATGAATTAGAAAATCATAAAACTGAAATTGTCGACGCGAAATGTCAAAAATGATGCTTCAGACTTCGCCCGCTGATGTGATTGTTAATGAATTTGAACACAGAAAATTATCATTTGTTTAGAAGTGGTATAATTACAATAACTTTTTGATATTCTTACCTGGGTAGATACGTATTTTTTTCAACATAAGATCTTACTTAAATTCCAGGGCTTTAAAAGTTAACAGATTAGAAAGTACTTAGGTAATCGATCATATGATAATACCTTAGAGACAGAGCTTGGACATCCGGATTATTTCTTGGGTTTGTAAAAACAATACTCTAGGTACTCAGCATACAATATAATATACCTTAGATATTTTATAAGAAAGAATAATAATTTTCTATTTTCGTTGATTTTATATTTACATATATATATTTATTTTCGTTTATTTCTATTTTGCAATCATAAATTATTGGTTTTAATTATGTCATAAATTACTGATGGCCGTTGGAAATGAAGAGTTCTAGATTGGAGAACCTTCGACCAAAGGCGCAGCGTAGGACGTCCACAGACTAGACGGACAGGCGAGGCGACCTTGTAAATATCACAGCTTCACACTGAATGCAGGTCACTCACAACCGGTCGCTATGAAAAACCGTGGGGTAGGCTTTTGTTCAGCAGTTAACGCCCTTCGGCAGATAATGATAATGATAAATCTAGACACGCGTTAGAGTCTCTGGCCACGTTCAAGCAAAAGATTCAAACTGGCGACTCGGTGTGTGTGTGTATTATTTACGCAAACAATTTTGTAAAACTCCTTAACGCTGAGGAGTTCAGTGATTATATTAAAACAACTTATGATAAGTAATTTGTAGGAACAGAGTCAAAAGGAGCAATTCCCTTTCCCTCTCTTTCTTTAATCACTTAAAATTTACAAATGAAATTTACTTTTACAAAAAAAGCAAACCGGCATCAAAGCCAAAATGCACTAAAAAGTCTTAAAAAAGTTTTGGCTCTTGAAAGGAAAGGAGACCATTTTTGGCAAACAATTTATTTTTGGATTCAGTGCCATTACTGACCATTTCAAGCATCATCAATCAGATTAGAGCACCAAAAACAATTGTTCGCCTAAAACGGATTCCTTTACTTAAAGGATTCCTTCCTTGTATTAAAGTTTACTGCATTCAATAAACAATTGAGGTTTTAGTTTTTTTTTTTTTGTTGGACACCAATCACATACATTGCTCTGATCCCAAAGTAAGTAGCCAATGCACTTGTGTTATGTAAATCAAACACAACGGTGGTACTACAACACCCAGACCCGAGACAATTTAGAAAAGATCGTTTTCTACATACCCAACCGGGAATCGAGCCCGGAACCTCACGAGATGGCGACGTAACCAGCGTGCTAGCCACTTGACCACGGAGGTCGTCAAGTTTATTTTATTTTTATTTATTTATACTTTATTGCACAACCAAAAATTTGTACAAAATGTTTGTTTTAAGTTGTGTTGTTTTATCTATTATATTAATTTATATACAATTGTTTTAACACTTTCGTTGCGAATCAATAATGATATGCGATTGATTTTCATTGTGACGTGTCAAACTGTTGCAAAACAACAAGGTTTTAATAATTAAGAAATGAAAATTTACCGCACATCATTATCCATCCGCCACGAAAGTGTCAAAACTATGTTAATTAGTGTTGAAAATCATCAAGTCTAACAATTTTTATACTACACAGAGACTAAATAGAATTATTTCATTATTATCCCCGATATTAGTTTTGAAGAGTCAAAAACTAAATATCTGCCTCAATAATCATATGATCGGATTGTGATGTCAATGGTTACCAAAACAAATATCGCACATACTCGTGCCTAAACTTTGAAATATTAGTTCGAATAACTTCATATTCGCTTTCATCAAAGCAGTAAAATTGTTTATATGTCTCCTGTTTGGTAAAAGCGACGGATCCCGAATATTTCAGTAAACCAGAGGTTTGCGGTCACTGTGGCTGAATCACTAAGGTCCGTTTTAATTTCTACAAACATAACATTAAGTTCAATGAAGTATACAGAACATTTAACAACGCTAAGGTAATCATTACGTGTATCGTATGTCGAATAAAAAACCTTACATAAGGCAGGCAGTTCCCATTCGAAAAAAAATATTAACCGAATTTTCTTTCTCGAGGAAAATACAGTTTCTGCTCTATCAGAGGCACGATTTCGATGCATTTCAATTTCTTACGTGCGGAAGATTTTATAACGTGAAAAAATAATAACATAAGTAAACCTTTTTAATACGAGCTGCACAAGATACGGAACCCGGTAAGGCACGGTAACGGTTATAGATGGTTGTAAAAATTTGAAAACAGAAATATCTTTTATAAAGAAATATCTTTCTATCACGCTTCTATCATGGATTTTAAAAAAAACAACACATTTTGTGGTCACAACGTTAATATTTAGCAAAATAAAATTAAAAGTATATTCGCATTATTTTGGTAGTACAATCAGATGTTCTTTTAATGTTATAGAAAGGCAAGCCGCCAAAAATGTAGCGTACAAATATTTAAGAAACCTAGCCGCTCGCGTCCAGGTAACAATGAGTAATTAGAAAAACCCATTAAAATAGATGCTTTAAAATAGATCCATCAATTCATCATACTCATCTCTTACCAAAGCTCAAAAGAAACTGTATAAATAGGCCACTGTGATCAACACAAGGTTGAATGAAACATACCAAACGAATTCTCCCCAATAACAAATTATTTCTCAAAGTTTTCGTCTGCCGAAAGATTGATTAATCTGCTTGAAGATGTTTTAACAATGTTTGTAAAACATGTTATGGGCAACCATTTGTTCATGTTTCATACCTTATGTGATATGATATACTATTGATATAGAGTTGTGGTTATGATGCGAAGGTGAAGTTATTAGGTAACTCTAGATAAGGTATGGTAGTGTGCTCGTGACCACGAACGCTGTAAAGTGTCGAAACGTTGGGATAAAATTAATAAACTCGCGAAAAGTTAATCTGTAAAAAAATGTTTTATTTCGATGAGTAATATTCGCGTAAACTTCAGGAACAAGACAGGTATAGTATTAAGTAGTTGAATATTGGACTCCAATCACATACATTGCTCTGATCCCAAAGTAAGTAGCCAATGCACCTGTGTTATGGAAATCAGACACAATAGTGGTACCACAACACCCAGACCCGAGACAATATAGAAAAGATCGTTTTCTACATTGACCCGACCGGGAATCGAACCCGGGACCTCACGAGATGGCGACGCTTGAAACCAGCGTGCTAGCCACTCGACCACGGAGGTCGTCAAAATATTAATATTAATATTAATATACATATATCAATTGCCGTGTCACTATTATTTCGAAAGCTGTGTTGCAGGCAAATTGTATAATTCCACCGATTACATATGATGTCGTCAGTTTATAAACTCTTGCTGTTTTGCAGTATGCCTAAGGAAAAAATTAAAAAGCTGTGTCATTTTATAAGATGCCGCATAATTTTACTTACAGTTCATTCTGTTTGTATAATGCCGCGGCATATTGATAAACTAAATTCTGATTTTGTCATTGTCTTCATCACAACAAACATGGCGTTGACTAGTGGATTTTGGACACAAATATATCATAATATAACGTTTGAAGATGACTTTTCACCAAATAAGAGTGGTTTAAAAAAATCTTACAGCATGTTTGGTTTATTTCAAACGATTTACATGCGATATATGTACATACCTATAAAGATAATTTAGTACTGCACCAATGGATTAACAAATTTCTGTATCACCGTTATGTAGAAAGAGAACGTATTTTACCGGTACCGACATGCTCCGTGCATGGCACTTAACGGTGTTGGTCGGTGTCGGAACGGTCTAGTAGGCAAGGTGTCATAATTCTCAATACAAAGGTTTTCTTGCAAAACACGTTCAAAGAACGGTCATAGTATGCTACGGAATAGTCGGCTAAAACCTTTGTTACTAATGATAAATTAAACTCAATAACATTAACAGAAGTCAATACCTACTAACTTTGGACAGTAGACCAACAAATGTAACATTAACGGCCTGTTTCTGTTCTGACACTGTCCAAAACTTCCCAAATCACGTTCCATGTCTGAACTATTTAATAGTTACTGCTTAGTTGTTTATAGATAAACAAACCCTTCATAGTAGCAATTCTAAATTAAGAAACCAGCAATTTCAGATTTATTTAAAATCAAATCAATTTGTCCTTTGTTTTATAGTTAAAACATATTATTTTCCAAGCTGCTGCATAATGTGTCCATTAAGTAATTTATCCATAAAACTAATATTCATAAAGATTTATCACAATGTTTCGTTTCAGCTTGGGTTCAAAAATTTAAAATGTAATGTTTTTGAATAATCGTCTTCGTAGTTTCTTATCTATTTTTCATCAACAGCATCATCATTATCAGCCAAAGAACATCCAATACTGATCACAGGCCTCCTCTACGGTTTTCCACAGCGACCAGTCATAAGCGGTCTGTGTCCAGTTTGACCCTGCGATCTTTATAAGATCGTCTGTCCATCTTAATCTATTTGTTACAATGGCTGATATCAACTCGTGTGTGTGTAAAACAAAGTCAACATACTCCATTTAACCTGGCAAGAGGGTCGTCACGTGTGTATTCCATACCTTCCGTATAACGTGGTGGGGTATGACACACCCCAGCGGTAAAATACTATTAGAACTTTTAAACGAAAAAGGCGCCTGGTTTCTACAGTAACTACAAATAAGACTTAGCCTTTATTTTTTGGACCATACGCCATACAAGGTCGTAAGGCTGATTTATTAGGGTTCCGTAGCCGAATGGCGAAAAACGGAACCCTTATAGTTTCGTCAAGTCTGTCTGTCTATCTGTCTGTCTGTCCGTCCGTATGTCACCGATTTATTCTGTACTTAACTATAAGCATCACACTGTTGGAATTTAGTAGGAATATGTACCCTTCACACGCTTCCAAAAAGGTTAAAATGAGCGCCCCCCCCCCCCCCTTCCCTAACTAACTTCTAAACTAAGCGAGTGTAAATTTTGGAAAAAATATATAATGTAGATCATAACAAATACTTTCAACGAAAATTGGTTCGGACGGGATCGAACGAGAAGTTTTTGAGATATAGAACATTTTCAACAACCGCAAACATAACTTTGTTCTTCATAGAAACACTATGAAAAACAAAGTTATATTTGCTGTCAAAAAAATATTAGGTTTTTTTACTAAGTGGAAGTAAGTGGAATCCCTAATTCAGTTAACGTAGGCAAGGAACCCTCAGTGCGCGAGTCCGACTCGCACTTGGCCGTTTTTTTTATTTCGTTTTAACTTTAAAAAAACATTTTCGGTAATAGGTTTTACAAATTGAGAAGATTTTTTATTGTTATTGTTGCCATTTGATCATATTACTTAAAAATGACTTAATCCATATTAATATACTAATATACAATTATTAAATAACAAAGTAACTCTGTCTGTCTGTCTGTCGCGCTTTCACGCCAAAACTACTGAACCGATTTAAATGAGACTTGGCGTTCACATAGTCTAGAGACTGAGGAAGGACATGCTACTTATTGATGCGAAAAAAGGGTTATAAAGGATTGAAAAGGAGGATGAAAGGTTGTATGGAAGTATTGTCATTTTGAAAGCTAGAAATTTGACATTTATTTTTAAGGCTCTTAATTAGAAATAAATAAATATGACATTTACTTTTATCTAAAAAAAAACTTAAAGAGTTTAAAAAACGGTAATTAGAACTTATAATTTACCCAAAGTCACTATTCCACGCGGACAAAGTCGCGAGCATAGCTAGTACTTTATAGTTCGAAGAAAAGTTAAGTTTTTTAACCTTCATTAATAAATTAAGACGTATAATACACTATAATTATCAACGTTTTTGTCAATTAATTAAACAAGTTAATGCTCGATACAGCAGAAAATCAGACGATTTAACTTATATTGTATACTATGTCCCGTTTTAATTACTACAGAAAAAAACCCGGCATTCAGGGGAAAAAATGTGCAGAACTTTAAACTGATCAAAGTGGCCTTACGTTCGAACACAGAGTCAAACCATTTTATTTTTCGAGAGAGGCGGTCGAATAATTTGATTTATTTGTTGGAACCGAGCCTTTAAAAGCGTTTATGAAATTATGAGTATCATGTTTACTTCAATAGTTTTCTTCGAGATGGTTTAAAATGGTTTTAAGTCCTTCAAGTTTAAAAATGTTTGTATAAAAATTTACATTACGTTGGTGTTATTTGTAAGTTTCCTTAGGCTATCTTTCGTATACGAGTTTTGTTGTTTAGTTCTTCTATTTTATAAAATTATCTACGGTTAACAAAATATACCTAGGCATTTACAAATGCATTTTGTTCGTATTGCAGTTCAAAGATTTTTTTTTTTCAGATTCTGGGGCAAGTGTAACATTTTTATCTACTCCCGAATGGAGTTCCTAAGGTACCCAGTACCCTAGGGACTTTCGCTTGTTTCAATGACGGGTTTATTCCGCGAAGGCTAAACTACACAGAACAAATTACCATATGTATTTGCATTTTGAGAACTTGGCGCCACTGTTACTGTGCTGTTGCCCACAAGGTTGTGTCTAGCCAAAAGCGTCTAAACATTGTCGTGTCTATTTTAGATAGATGAAACAAATATGATCAAAATTCAATATTTTTACGTTGCTATATATAATAATGTCCTAGGTAGTAAATTAAGTGTAAAGTGTTGTGGTAATTTATGACAACATTTTGTCACTGGGCAAGAGACTCAAGTGGGTTAACTCTCACTCACTCTCAAAATTTGTCATTTACCCCATATTTCGGTCAAAGTAACTCCGTGAAATAGAGCCTTATCAAACAATGTTGGCAAAAACATCAAACACCACATTTTAATTCAATATCTCGAGAATGAACAATCAAGAAAAGGGATTACTGATAGAATCAAGACAGTGAGTGCGAAACTGATAAATGGGATAATCTGGAAGTTTCCAGGAGGAAATCCGGGGAAATCCAAGATTGAGTTGTATTAATCGGCCGCTGTTATAATTGGCTGTGAAAGCTGTTGAGGGGATCAGCCAAAGAGATTTTGAGTTGAAGTACTTTTGTGCGTAAGTTTTTATAAACAGGAGAAAGCTGAAACGTTTCTGAAGTTCTAAGTTGACTTCTCTTTAAAGTTCATACGAGAAGTGGCGCCGCTTGAGCTAAGCGTTATAGATAGCACTTGAAAACAACAGACTTGACAATACCTTATGTTGACTAGTATAGGCATAGACTCGGAAATGCAGGACGCGGTGGTTCCATTCCTCGGCGGACATGGGCTTATTTATTAAGGTGTGATTTACATTTGCATAGTAAGAGTAAAACGATTTATTATTAAAAATTAAAAAAAAAGATAAACAATCATGATAATTAATTTGCCATAATCTGAAATGTGGACTTTTACTAAAAGGAAAAAGGAGAGAATAGATGATTTTCCGATGTGGTTCTAGAAGCGGATGAAGCGAATAACTTGGATGGAGAAAAAACATCGACACAAAGGGATAATGTTGGGATACCTGATTAGATACGATAATATCATCAGAACCATTATAAATAAAAAGAATAGAAGAAAGAAGGAAGCAAAGAAGACCAAGAATAAGCTATATGCAGCAAATAAAGTAAATGTCAAATGTCGTGACGTACTAGGAGGTCAAAAGAAGAAAGTCATAGAATGGAAAAAAAAATGAACCGACAAGAGCCGAGCTCTTAAATTTGGTGATGATAACAATATCTTATTTAGGGGAAAATCTAGTTGTTCTAAAAATATTTATTGTTTTGGATGTTTCCCGTTGTCACATTATAATGGCCAAGATATTCAAATGTATTGTATTTACATAGGCATAACAGTTTGGAGTAAAAGAAGTATCAAAAGTGTTGAATACCAAAATAGGGTAGTGTAACAAGTTCACCTTGGCCTGACATTATCCTAAACTCTTTAATGCTTAGGCGCTACGCACAGTGCAATATTTTTACTGAAATTCAGCTAGGAGAAAACCAATTCTTCACATAAAAGTGTTTCTTTTTTTTAGTACAATTCCTCATTTGGTATCTTAATAAATACCAAATTAGTCATTTTCCTTGACCCAAATGTAGCGGCTGTCATTTTTCTCACGGTTTTCAATATTCCTTTAAATAACTAGAGTCCAATTACAGTTTGATGACAACAATTTATCTATTTTTTTTGTAGCTTTCCTCATTTATACCCATATTTTAAAGGGAATTTTATTTTTAAAAGATAAAAGTTAAACCGACTTCAAAATAGAGTGCACTAAAAAGTTTTAAGTAAATGATTTACTCTTTGAAGAAAGGTCTCCATTTAACAATAATTCTTTTAATAGTCGGTGGTGGGTTGGTACTAGAGAGCCCCGCAATGGGTTAGGCTCGATGAAGTCGGTTTGACTTATTGTCGATTGTAAGTGATGGGATAGGAAAGAGAGGATGCTCCTTTGGCGTAGACGTTTTGATAATAAAGCTTAAGAGTTTGTTTGTTTGAAGGCGCCAATCTATGGAACTACTTAACCGATAAAACATCACGCTGCGACGGGAGTACATATAAATGTTTAGGTGTTTTAATCACTAAACTCTCAGGGTTTCTTTTTGAAGCCGGTTAAAAAGATATGCCAGTTTATTCATGTCATTCATTTATTCATGCATACTAGGTGCTAATATAACATACTAGGTCACAACTCAAATGCTAAAGTTTGTACTTATAAAACTGGTTACCCAGAAAGTTTACAAGTTAAGGTAAGTTATTTACACTATAGTCAAATCTAAGTTTTGGTATATGTAAGCTAAATTTTAACGAATAATTTAATTCTCAAATATTATTTTGCCTTTTAGACACAGAAAACATTATACTTACCCTCCAAAAACAAACGACTTACTTAGTTTTTCTTCTATGTATCGACTTAGTACCGACCGAATCTTAAAGATGTTTCAGTATAGTATAATCTGTTAATTTTACTCTTTGTCTCAATTGCTGCTTAAGAGGTGATGTGACAAAGAACGATTAATTTTAGAGAATGTATTTCGAATTCTACATCTAATAAACTGGGTGCAGGGTCTTCAAATTGGTCTCATCGATCGAATCATACGTAACAAGTCAGCTTTATATAGAGGTTTAATATACTCCAAAGCTAGCTATATAGCTGTAACCTATTTTCTTGACATAAGTTTTTTAGAAAAAGAACAGATACTATAGGAATATTATAGTTAGGGAGGCGAGGTAGCTAAATGGCGTAATTCAACGGCGCCGTCGAGACCTATCAAAATCGAAAGATAAAATAATTTCGAAAAGAAAAGCTCGTATGGTAAAAACCATTTTAGCGGTGGGTTTGGCGTGTACGGTTTTTCAAAAATGTAAAAAAAAACAGTTACTTGGGCATTCTCGAGCGCGTCAGATATTCATACTACGTATGCCCCAAGTGCCTCTGATAACAACGGTATACTAATCTGCCGGTTTGCGTGGTGGGGGTAGGCATATAAAGTAGTCAAAAATGCAAAAAAAAAAAAAAAAATACTCGAGCGCGTCAGATTTTTGGAAGGGGTGTTAAGTAGGCCCCAAGGAAGCTCCCTTAAAAAAACTGACGATTTTGGCGTGACCATAAGTTACGATGAATTTTTAAAAATGCAAAAAAAAATAGTTTTTTTGAAATACTCGAGCGCGTCAGATTTTCATAGGGGAGGTTCATCTCGGTATCCTGAAAGCATATTTTCTTAATCTGACAAAAATGTTGGTGGGTTCTCTTAATCTGACCGGAAAGGTTTTTTGGTTTCTTGTTTTTTCCTTTCTTCTTTCTTTTTAATAATTCTTCACTTCGTTTTGCTGACGGTACACCAAAAAAGCAATTTGAGGATCAACAGGCTATTGAATAATATACATACATGAAACTGTACATGTTAATAATACTTTTGTATACAGATACGCGTAACCTTTTCCAAGACCACGAAAATTGTCGAGAAGCTTTAGAAAAAAAAATTTTTTTGAGATTAAAGTAACATAATTTAATCATCGTTATTTCATATCATTTTTTTAACACCCTCAGTTTTCAAGATATACTCAACAAACCGGGAGTTTGATTTTTCATGAAGCTTCAAGTCAAAAAGTTTTAACTTTAGACAAAAATGTAAAGAGACCTTTTTTGTTTATTTAAACTTTTTTTTTGTAAAATGTATCGTTCGCGACTTATATGCCGCATTGCGTTTTTCGGAAGACGAAATGGCTCCTCCACACTCCTGGTCATGCGGAAACCGGCAGATTTTGTATTTTTAGTACGTTTGAGATTATATTCTTCAAAATAAAAATAAAAAAAATCGCGCTCGAGAATGCCTGATTAACGTTTTTTTTTACAAGTTCGCGACCCTATAACTCGGCGGCGACGAGGACTTATCGTCAGATTAGTAAAATTTAGTCTTAAAACACTAAAATCAACCCACAATATCTTAATCTGACGCGCTCGAGTATTACAGACTATCGATTTTTTTTTACTAATCTGATCGTCTATCCTAGGCGCGCGTCACTACATATAGAGCTAAATACTTTACAAGGTTGTTCTATTAGGTCCAAGGTATCTCTCATATCTTAAACTGCCACGCTCGAGTATTACCGAAAATTCCCCTATTCGCCTCCCTAACTATTAGACTAATTTTAATTCAACTTTTGCTTTGGCTTTAGTCAACGTTTGTAGAGTGCCTTATAAATGTTTACATCTTGGCCCCAATTTACCATTCCAACCAGACAATACATTATTTATCATATTATTCAAAACAGTTACGGTAAAATTTCAATTATAATAGCCATTTGTAAGTTTGAAGACAATTTAATAAAAAATAGTGTAATCTTTATTAGCTATTTCTCTATTTTTTCTAAAGTTTCGCAAGTAAACAACATCATCATCATCATATTTACATGATGAATTAAGAAAATGGTATCAATATTGTCGTTAACTGTTGATGATTGCAGTTTATTCTTCATCATCATCATTATCATCCAAACGTCCCCATTGCTGAACAAAGGCCTCCCTTTCCACGGCGACCGATCGACAAGCTACTGGACTGATTTTGATGAAACTAACACTGTACGCTAAGTTGACATATACCAGAATATACTATAAAATAAGTCATCTCTTTTTGAATTCTTTTCTGAGACATCGTTTTTGAGAAATCCTGGGAAAAACATACAAAATGTTGTAATAGTTACCTGCAACTGCATAATTTTATTATTATCTACATATATATTATAAAAGCATGTTTGGAGAAATTAATTTTACTGGTTTTTATCTGGGTATATCCGTATTTTTAATTTAATTTTATTTATTTAAAACACTTCATATACAAACAAAAGGTACACATGGCGGACTTAATGCTAAAAGCATTCTCTACCAGTCAACCATAGGTCTATACAGAGAAATTGCTGGCGGCGCGAGGAAAGTGATAGAAGGGCAAAAGTGTAAGTATTTATAGTTTATTTCCTTATTAATATGGTAACTGTACATCATATAGGTTGAATGATATATATTATTTTTTTAAGTCGGTAAAATGATGATGGAACATTAACTCACGTTACGACATGGTAATAAAATCGTATTGCGTTTTAACCAGTTAATTCCATGTAACGATTTTTCAAAATAAAGTTTGTTTTTTAAATACAGGACAAAAGATTACAATAATAACAATCTCAAAATTCGATATATAAATCAATTCTGATGGTCCAATTGTCTTTAACATCTGAACTTATCAAGTCGTCAAGTGAACTCTGAAATGCCAAACCATTGTATGTTATTCACCTTTGTATGTCAGCCAATAAAGTTTGCAATTACGTGCGAATAGGTTCCAGATAACAATAGCTCATAGGTTCACGCTGAAAAGGGTGCGTGTTCACTGAGAGCATTCCGATATGACTTAATAATAATACCTTTGGAACGTCTTGATCCAAACTACTAGTGTAACGGCAACATTTTCTTTAAAAAATTGTATGTCATACTGAATTTCCATGGTTTCAAAAGATTCTCACGTCAAAAGCGAATCCGATATTTTAGGCCGCGGATCAGGGGGCCGATTTACGCGACAATCGAACTTTTTTCGTGTGGTAATTCGATTGCGAGTTTAATCGTTTTACCTAAAAAATCAAGTTCTATAATCTACACGTAAAAACTATCGCACGAACAAAATCTAAATATATAGAAATGAGAGCGTGACCTTAGGCAAAAAGAAAAAAGTAAAGTTAGCCTGTAACATCCCACTGCTGGGCAAAGACCTTACCTCAACTATGAGGTAGTTTTGAGCCATACTCCACCATGAGGGCTCAGTGCGCGTTGGTGGAGGGGTGTTTGCAAAGCAAGCGGCTTAGCGACTAGGCTTAACGACTAATATCAACCGATGTTAGCCAGGACCAACGGCTTAACGTGCCTTCCGAAGCACGGAGATGCTCGTGATGTACGTCACTTATATGGTCGGAATAGTCACCCATCCAAACACGACCGCGCCGTATGTTGCCTCACTTCGGTATCACTACCAAAGCACTGCTCTCACTGCACTACGAGCACCTCGACCTTGAGCAATCAAAAAACATTTTTTCTTCGACAAGGAAAATTCAACCGCGCTAGACGCAGTAACGCGTTGTGTAACAACGTGTAGTACGGCAGATCCGCAGCCTAAATTGATTTTATGATGATGAATGCACGCAAATCAGCGTCACTAGGGGAGCCACGCAACTAAGTGTCATTTTCAGTGTGTTAGACGCATCATTTCTGAGCCAACGGAGGTAATTGCAGACAGTTTCTAAACCTGCTTCAACGCTAGACGCCGATGTGTGTGAATCGCCTTAATGAGGGGAGGTTGGTCGGGTATTTCTGCAAAGCACGTTTTTATTTTCCATTTTGTAAGTACATATTACCTAAATAAATATGTTACAATTCAAATACCATAAATTGTATTGACATTATTGAAGATTAATAAGGGCTTAACCCGATGGAATATGATTTGATAAAGTTGGCTTGATAGAATAAATTCACAGAACTATAATTATTCAAGTCATTATAACTATTTTTTCGGTTTTATTTTTAAAATAACACATTTTATGCTATCTTTCAACCCTAAAGAGAATATCAGACCCAAATAAAGGAAAAGTTGAACAAAGACCTCTTTGACATCTTAGATTTTAAATAGTGAAAATGGAGAAAACTCGACCGACAAGAGCATAGATGAATGAATAAATTAATGAATAAGAAAATAAATCATGCATCATCGGGAATTCAACAAAACGTTTCTTTCATTTCATCTACATTTTTTTTTAAATTACTATATTCTGGTTGCCTATCTTGGCTAAAAATTCAAAAAAAAACAGAAGCATTGTGCGTATGTCAATAGTTTAAACATAATTGCCAGGCGCCTATGGAATTGAAAATCTTCTTAAAGTCAGAACTGTTCAATGCTGAGTTTTCAAACATAACAGAGGCCTTAATTGAAAATGGCTGAAGACAGATCAAAAACGTGAACAGAAAAAAAATATGCGTGCATATCTATTCATTGAATGTTTGCGATAATTGGTTACCAATTGCCTCTGTTTTAAGAAGTTGATAAAAGTATAGAAGTGATTTTAAAAATACTTGTCTTAAGTTACATTATGACATTTCCAAAAATAGGGAGGGTAAATGTAAAATTCGAACCAATTAATACTCTCAGTGAGGCCGCTGCGTAAGGCACAGCGGTCAACTAGCGCTAGCTTTATCGTCGGGCCCTACTGTTTGGACTACGGAAATAGACGTGAATTGCGGTTCTAGGGGCAACGCTCACTGGTAGCATATGATTTGAATATTAACTCTCCTCTGAACAACTCATTAAATTTATGAAGACCTTATCACGGCATTGGACGTACTCGCTATATAGTAGAAACAGAATAGAAAATTGAGACAGATTAGATACTAAGAAGAAGAATTACAAGGGTTCAAAATAAAATTAGGAAAAATCGTACGGTACGGTAATCTTGGAACTTTTTCCAAAGAAATAGGAACCTCTGAATATTTAACGCTTCATTTATTTTTAAGTGATTCTTTTACCAACGCTATTCACACTTTTTTATCAATGTTTACTTAATAAAGATCAATAAAAAGTTTGCAATAATAACTTTTTACTGTGCCTATCCAATAAACGTTGCCGAGTAACGTGAGGCTTTGTAATAACAACCTCTCGCTCGTAACAAAAAGGAGGGTCTTCAAATACAGAATGCTTTCTTTATTTTATACAAATTCAATGAAGACGCCGTATTGTCAACTGGAAAAGAGGAAAACAAACAGGGTGCCTGTTACGTGTCCTTATCTTCTGAACATGTGTAACATTTGAAATTCATACAAACGCGATAGAAATTGTTGATTAAGAGCAACAAACGTTTACAAATTCATTTGCCTCTTGGCAGTGTACCTATGTAGATATATTGAAATATCTAGCTAGCATATTATGAAAAATGATTTTTCGATTATTTTCTTTCAATATAGTATTTATTAGGTATGCAAGTCTTACGAGTACTTAACCAAAATTAATTAGACCGTATAGAAGTGTATGTTGCCAACCTAGTTACGCACAGTTTTTTTTAAAAGTTTGAATGGCAGTAAGAAAGTTTACAGTAACCGGTTGTTATTTCAGTTGGTATGCCTCTCTCTTCTGGAGAAAGAATCCTCCATCTGGCGAAGGGGAGGGTACATAATACAATGCATTTTTTCTTCCTTTAAAAACGAACACTAAATTGCTCAACTTATTTTGATTAATTAAAATGAACGTAGTTGAATTTAAAGATGCGCATAGTTTAGTGTTGATTTCATAAATCACCCATTATTTATGCGATGAAAATACAGGGGAAAGATAAATCTAAATTTTCAACAGCCGTGGAAAATATTTAGTTAATAAAAAAACGAGCGACAAGTCTACCCAGTGTGCGCTCCGCGTTTTATGCGGGTGCAGTGTTACAGCGATGTTGACCAAACAAGCCGATGGTCGGAATTAGAGCGTGACGCCACTGCAAGGGCTGTCTGTACTCAAATAAGGTACTTTAGGCACATTCGATTCGAAAATATTTACGTCTCTTTTGTCGAACACTAAAATTTATAGCAATTTGTCTTTTGGAGCATGTGTGAGACCCTTATTCATATGGTGGTTAATAAACTTTAACTCTACTTACTCTCTTTTATCTCTATTTCTTCTCTAACACCATACATTTCAGTTCACGTTTAAATCCCACACACACAATATTGGATTGGATGCTTAAGATGATATTTGTAAATAGGTACTAGGAGCCAAAACAGCCAAAATCGCTTGTAGCTTGCGTCAATTTTTGTTTGAAGTAAAACCCGATTTAGTTTCTTTTGCGCAAGCAATTTTGGTTCAAAAGTGGTAAGGTGGCAGAAACATCCGTCGTACAATGGAATGCGGCATCATTAACTATTTCAATGCACTTGATTAACATCAAATGTTATTAGGTAATTACATCCCGAAGGTTATCTGGATTAGTTCACGCGTGACTGACTCTATAATTGCCCAATGGTGTTCTAAATCAGCTCGCATCCTATATTTGTACTGACAAATATGTAGAAATGCACTATACTTGCATAATATTAAAGTTTAGTAAATCGTAGTTAAGGTTTGTTCAAAATACAAAAACTCCTTAATACTATCTTATACAATATAAAATTCTCGTGTCACAATGTTCGTTCCCGTACTCCTCCGAAACGGCTTTACCGGTTCTTACCAAAATTTATATGCGTATTCAGTAGGTCTGAGAATCGGCTACTATCTTACTGTTTTTTTTTATAATGTGACATTAAAAATACGTACAACCCTAAATTTTTACTTTTTATCACAAACCCCTGTTTTTTATATTTTAGTAATTTGATCATTTTTCATCCCGCTCGATAATTGATCAATTATAGTGTTTTTCTTTACTTTTAAAATTACGAGGCTGGGCGAGACGGGGCCGGGGCGGGACGGTGCTAGGGGCGAAGCAAAGTTCGCTTTGTCCGCTAGTCACAATATAAAAAATACTCATGAGCGGATATGTGTGTTAATACCGGCCATGCGTGTACCGCTTTCTTGCTAATAAGGGCAAAGCACATTAAACCTCTAGTGTAGAAAAGAGATAAAAATATTATATGATGAACACGAATATTACTTGAATCAAAATAATGGCCGTTTATATGTATTTAAATCTTTATATTCGTAACACACAAGGAAGAAAATTTCTTACTTCAAAACCAGACAGTTGGTGTATAGTCTGGAGCTTATTTTTTTAATGTATTTACTTATAGGGTGGTACGATAAAAAAACCGATTTTATTTTACTAATTTGGCCGCGTGATTGTAGAACCCAAAAATTTGCGCACGGGCGAGAATCGAACCAGCAGCCACTTGGCTAAACGGCAACTTCTTGGCTTCTTCGGTAGATGGCGCTTACGTCATGCGTAATGTGTCCAGAGACCACAAATTTCGCACGATCGGAACGACAGCACGGTAGCTCAATTGGTAGAGCGTTTGGCCCGGTTAGCCAAGAAGTTGCTGGTTTCAGTCTCGCCCGTGCGCAAATATTTGGTTTCTTATTTCATCTTTTTAGAATATAAAAATGCCACCGTAAGTGTTAAAACATTGTAAAAACCAAAACATATCTATGCCAAATTAAGATTACCAAAGGCCTCTAAGCCAAACCGCGGACACATAGACGAACAGACGGACATGGCGAAACAATAAGTGTTCCTTAATGGACTACACAAAGGGGGATGAATGTTTGTTCAGAAAATCTAATATTTGCGCGGAAGAATTCGCTGGTAAACCACTAATAATACAGCATTATATTTTTTCCGGTCGTGTTTTGTCTTTGAATAATGACGATACCGCAGTATCCAGATGCGTTGTTTGTTTCTAATTTTCATAACATAAGTGCTATAGCTACCCTAGGTCAGGCTATTAATATAAGTGATTGTTTATGGCACGAGCTAACAATTGTTGCGAAACAGTGGTGGCTAGTTTGGGTTGATATTGGGACGTGTACAAAACTATTTTGTACTACTTAACTTTGGGTTTGTTGTATTATGATAAGACCAATGATTAGCTTTTTTTTACATATTTTTACAGATATTAAGTTTTTACACATAACTTTCTTGAAAAATATTTTAACTCGTATTAGGGATTATGCTATGGAATACCGCAATCTCTACAGTCGACTTATTTGAGAAGCAAACTTTGATACTCAAAGCGCTTCACTACCAAATGCCGAAACCAAACAGATATCACTCACAAAACTCAATATTTATCTCCGCTGTTACAACACAATATTTATTGTACATCAAATATTTCAGATCAAATCGAGCAAAAAGAATTGGGATTTCGGGAACATTCAACAATGTTGCTAACTTATTCAGTTGGCAATAAATGGTAATACACTTACGTTTGTATCTTTTATATTGAAGTTTTATAAAAGTCGTTCGGCAAAGACCGAAAACCAAGCAAAAGCTAACTGAATAACATCGGAACATTCGGAACCCAACTTTAAACTTTAACTTGTTTCGTTACGAAAACATATTGGTATTTTACCTACATAGTTTTTGTAGTCTTACAGATTTTTGTTTCAAACATAGGCTCTAAATTCATAAATCTCAAATTTTTCTGTGGATTGGTAGAAGTCAGGGGTTTCCATATACTAAAATAATACAGTATCCTATAGATTTTTTCGTTAAAAGTTACTTTAAACATAGTTAAGTCCTTTAAAGTAAAATACTTTCTTCGTTCGTTATTGAATTATTGCTTCCATCCAATTGTAGCCACGACAGGTATCCTCAAACCAAAGAAATACAGTAAGAATGCTTTATAATCTTCAATCTTATTTGTGAGAATTATTCATAAAATATCATTTATTATTTACACCCAAAGCTGACAAAGTCAAAAGAAGGGTACTGTGTGATGCATACATAGCAGGATTCTACTGTGATATTGTGTATTTATTTGGGATAAACTTTTTTCGGGGGAAACCCTTTGAGGTCATTTAAAGTTTCTACCTGTTGCTACTAATAATACAACAAAATCTTTTGCTGAAATTGCGGGTTTGTAGGATGCAAGAAACTTTGTAAAAAAGTGTGTGTGTGTGTGATTTTTAAAGGTTCCGTAGTTGGACAAGGAACGTTTATAGATAAACTCGTAAAGGTAGTGAAATGTTTTTTTTAACTCTAAGATAATTATTTTACTGACTTTTATTTCAAGTTTAATTAAAAACGTTAAAATAACTAACATTATTAAAGCGGCAGTCTTTGGTGTCAAAGGTATATTTGTGCCATTGTTATTTTATTCCACAGTTTGTCAGCGACTTTGATGAAAATATAATTTATCCTCATTCTTGTTTTTTCGGGGAACGTTATACAAAGGATCCTTTTGAGTATGCCCAAACAGAAATAAATAGAGCGTAAATAGCAATCATATTTAAACTGGCATCAAGTTCGCAGTATTTAAAAACTTTGTAATTTAGTGACTCATCAAAATTACTTGTTAAACCTGCGTACTACACACAGAATGCGAAATATCTTGAAAACTCAAATATTTTCAGGTACTGCTTCTTAATATTATTATGTGAATATACGACTTTATTTCTGTAGAAATATGCGACCAGCTATAATGGTACACTGTTCAATTTCGATAAACAAAACCGGTTAAGTGTGAGTCGCGTACGTAGGGTTCCATATATTCTAAGTGTGCACTTTTATTTCCTAATAATATATCCTGCGAAACGTGATAAAGACTGCCATATAAGGTTTTGATTCCCTTGAAATAATAAAATATCCGAAATTAATATGATTCAAACTGGTTGTATGTTTTGAAACGATGACTTACAATTTTGATGGTTTAGAATGTTTTTAACACTCACAGTATTATATTTCATATTCATAAAGATGAAATAAGAAACGAAAAATTTGCGCACGGGCGGGACTTCAACCAGCAACTTCTTGCTAACCGGGCCAAACGCTTTGCCGAGCGAAATTTTTAGTTTCTTATTTCATCTTTCTGAATTACAATTTTGATTTTTTTCAGCTAAAAAAGACGTCAAAAATATCACAACAGTACCATATACTCGTACTATGATAAGTTTAGAAGAAAAACTAGCGCAGCTTTGATAAGTTATCAAATTCCAGTGTGTTAGTCTATACATTGAAAGATAAATATTAATCTACATGTTAATTGTAACTTCAAATTTTATCCTCCAATGCGTGGAAAGATATGAAACTAAAAGTGAAGTCATATATTTAATATAAAAAGCATAAGAAATATTTGACTACACTATCAGTTTACCAAACTACTGTTTTCTAGTACTTAAAGGCTGGAAACAGACGGATTGACCAACATGGCGAAATTGTTAGGGTTCGTTAGAATACCGAACTCTAAAAACAAAAAAAATAAAGTGAACCGTTACCGTCACACTGCCGGGCGTAGGCTTAACCTTTCCTAGGCTTTAAAGTAAGAGATAGTTCGAGCTATACTCCACTACGCGGGCTCAGTCGGATTGGTGGAGGGGTGCAAGGCAAGCGACTAACCCTGCTGTCAGATGTTATCAAGCCACCCATAAGGCCTCTGACTGTAGGCTTAACGACTGATATAAACCGATATTAGCTGGGACCAACAGCTTAACGTGCCTTCCGAAGTCACTTATATGGTTGGAATGGTCATCCATCCAAACAGGTACCCCCGCCGTAGGTTGCTTCACTTCGGTATCACTACCAAAGCGCTGCTACCACTAAGCTACAAGCACCTCCTAACAACAAAAACGAGTTAAAAATCAAAAAAATTTAGATAATTTTATTTATTTTTATTATATTGGCACCATAATCTTCGGCTTTGCAACACAAGATAGCGACCTCGTGCAAGCATAGCATATGTTGTGAAAAAATACGTAACTCAGGGTACCGCGGTACAGTTAGCAGTACTTGCCGATAAATTGTACACGTAGCAACTAGTCAATCTTTTCGCCGCCATTATAATAACAGACATGATGAAATAGACTTCAAAATTGTCTGAGATGTCACCTGAGAAATGAGGAAATACGTAGCGTAAAAGAATAAAGGCTACGGACATAGCCCTCAGAATCAGTAATCTGACGCTACTTCAGAAATGGGAAGGGCACATAGTGCAAAGAACATGTTCGTTGGCCAGAAAAGTTTTAGATGTAAACCCTTCGACCAAAGACGCGGCGTAGGACGGCTACTCACAAGATGGATAGACGAAATTTTAAAGATTGTAGGACCAAACTGGACGCAGACCGTTTGAGATTGGTCGCTGTGGAAAACTGTAGCGGAGGCCTATGTTAAGCAGTGGACGTCCTTTTGCTGATAATAATGATGATGATGATAATGAGATATCACCAGCGAAGATTAGGACTAAATATTATATCTTATTTCGAAATAAAACGGGAAAAGATTGAAAATAATACATAAACAACAAACTACACAGCTGTCAGTTGCTTAGATTTCCGTATCCAAAGACAATAAATGTAAAATATTAAAATTTGGTCACAACAAATTTTTTACTAAGACTAAATTTAACCAAAGTCACATATGGAATATTCGTCGAATATGATACGAAGCGTCTAATTTGAAAACGTCACCTATTTGACAGCCATCATTTATAGAAATTACATTTTAAAATCGGACGTTTTATACTTATCCGGTCGGATAAGTCCTATCTGACGTTAGTAAAATCGACTCTAAGTAAATAGTATCTTATCTGTAAATGCCAGCTATCTAGAGTATCTTTAGAATTAGTCAGTGGCACCTCTGAATTGAGCCCATTGCTTATAGTGTTCTGAGAGTTCCGATTGCGTGCGGATTGAGAGCAAATCGTGGGAACCGTGGTTATTTTTAGACACTATTGTGTCCAAGGGGTATCAAGTATCAGGTTACACACGTCGCTGCTTATAATAACTTTGGAAACCTATCATTGGCTGAAACCGCATGTAATTACTATCACTTAATTAAAAACATAAGTGCGTGGATTAAGATATTCATTTACAATTTCAGAAATGGTAAATAATTTAGAATCTTGTTAACTTGTGTGTGACAATTAAAAAGGAAATCAGGCTGGAAACTCCCACGATGTGATTAAAAAATATAAAAGAAAAATAATTGTAACTTCATAAAAATTGCTCTTAATGAAATTCTTTGTTAACTTGAATTTGCCTTCAGGCTTCCGGGAAAAATAATAATTAAAATACCGGCTAAGTGCGGGTTGGTCTCGCTCACAAAGGGTTCCGTATCTACTTACTATACATGTAATGTAAATCATTTTTATTGCAATTATCCTGTAAGACATGATTGAAATCAGCAAAAATTGCCTTATAAGGGCATAGATTTCCTTGAAATGTAGTTAGATTACTTGTACCCAAAAAAAAACATTTTTATTTTATTTTATCACTTTGGCGGGGAGATAAGAATACATACGCATGCCAATTTACAGTTTCCTAGAACCCTTGAAAGGTCTCTGAGCTATACCTCGGCAGACGAATATGGCGGTACAAACATTTACTGTAAGAGTTCCTTGTGGAACCACGGAACCCCTAATATATGATAATAAGTAGTTAGTTTTAATTACAGGCAATGAACAATTTAATTAATTTTTTATTTGCTGTTGTGATTATAACAATAGACGAATAATTGGATGATCAAACGAACTTACCTTAAGTTCGAGCTAAATTGTCTTGACTTCGTCTAAAAGATATTATTTACCATGTTGTAAACCCTGCTACCTACGCGTTTAGCACTCACACACAGGCTTAGCACAAGAAAGAGAACAAAAAAAACTGATTACCCCACTCCTTCCTACGCCTTACAGCACTGCCAGCCGCCTGTTGCTCAGTAATTTCAGAGCAAGAAGCCCGATGTTTGAGATGTACAACATTGATTTAAGTATGGTATGAGTGACAACTATATTTTCAGAAAACGTAGGTATGGGAATTGGGAAGGGTGGTCCAACAACCCCACCCGATTCCCATACGTGAATCTCTTCGACAAAGTGAGGACAATATATTTTTAACTTCACATAAGATAAGTTCGTTTGACCATCCAATTGTCCTGCCTGCGTCTTTGGAATGTATTTAAACATGTTGATGTTCGGAGTAAAATTAATGTTGTTACGATAAATTAGACATCTCTGTAGTTAGCAATGTTTGATCACTAAAATGATCATATAAAATAACGATATGTTGTACGGACAACAGCACTTCAAGTTAAACACTGCGGTATCGTATGTGGTTGTAATAAGGGCTAGTTTGCAACAAAAGTGGGTAACCAGCGGGCGTAGTCTGATGCATCATTTTTGACATTTCGCGTCGACAATTTCAATTTTATGATTTTCTAATTCATCAAATATAATTTTAACTTACGTAGCTATATCTTTAATAAATCTTAAAAAATATTTGTAGTTTTTTAAGCATCATTCAAAAATTCTTCTCAATCAATAAATTCATGAAAACACCAATTTTGTCTCAGCATTTTTCGAGCGCCACCTGGTGGTTTTACACGGAACTATGTCGAGACTTCCGACACTGATGTACTGTCGATTGATACCTGATACATGTCACCAAGTTTGTGATTTACATGTTTTACTATTATAAATGTATGATAAGTAATTTCATTAGTGGGAAGAAAGGATATATTTATTAGTATCTTTATTCATTTTGAGCTAAGAATATGCATTTATATTTATTTTAGTAATTTTAAACTGAAATAGATCTTTTTTAAAATAACCTGGCCTGTTATAAAATCGCAAACAATACAGAATACATTTATGCTGCTGGTTTGCCAATAATATCATTTTATACACTGAATTTCGTCTCGAAAAAAAAGGCTTTATTTCGAGAAAATTTACATATAAAAACATTTGTTTATCCAGTGCCCTAGCTGTGGTAAGGTAACGGGTGTGATGTTGAGACTGCACGTTGACAAATAATAATATTTTTCTTTCAGTTTTTAACATATTTTATAATTATATATTTGAATTACATGAATGACAATTAATTACTTTGTAATATGGAGTAGTTAGGTATTTATGTCACTGTTCGAAATATATCATAGATCGTTTATGAATTTCGTATGTGGATAATTCATTTCATTTATTTGGTTGATATAACTTTAAGTAATTCAGAAAATGGATTCATTTTAGGTATGTCATTCTCTTAAGATCATAAACACACTCATGGGTGTATCAATGCCATTATTATGTTATAAGTATATGATTATTTACTGTGTTACATAAATAATACGATATTTCAATGAATTAAAAATATTAATGTTATCAAAAACTCTTAAGCAAAAATAAGGAAGGTACGTAAGGTAATAATTATAAAGAATTTCTTTAATTTTAGTTATTTTTTAATTCATTTGTTTGGAGTTTCTCCTAAAAAAAGATAAACAAAATAAATAGATAAGATAAGGACAAACTAACGCAATTGAATTCTCAGATAGAAGTTTCAAGAAGTTTATTAATCATTTAATATATTAAGCGATCTAATATTTTCCATAGCTTTGTCTTGCTATACAAGTTTTCTAGCTATTAGCCAGAAATGGATAAAAGAGAGTTGTCATCAATTGCAGATAGAAGACCATAATACTGTGAGCTGTGGGAGAATGCTATGCTTCCTTTTTTTAGAGCTTAGGGGGACAAAATGAAAGAACGTGTACTGCTGGTTGCACTATACGTTACGTGTATGTATGTTTGAAGTGCCTAGACACTGATCTTAAAGTTTTCTGAGTAGAGTCCCTAATTATTTCCACGACGATATGTAATTCCTTCCTATCTTTTCCTTTATTAGTACTATAAGACGTTGCTTCTTTCCAAATTACATGATTTTGTGTACACTGAAAGTACCCTAAAGGTTTTGATTCCTTTGCAATTTGCGAGTGTCGTAAATTTGCGGTATAAACAGTTGTCTCTTTTGATTGCATTAATTTAGAAGTTTTGTCCCAACCTAAAGGTATTATTAATATGAGAATTTAATTTGAATTTGTATTAAATACATTATCGCGTTTCTCATCAGTGTCTTTTCATCTACTTTCTCATTAGTTTCCAATGGTACAAATGTATTGCATGCAGTCAAATCATCAGTTTTTCGTGATCGGGGATTTTACTCGTTAGAATATTATTAGGACGATGCCGTCCTATTTAAGCAAAGTAACTGAATGATAAAAAATTCTGATACATTTGGATTATTCTTCAGTTTAATTAATGTGTTAAGGTCATTTTGACATTTCTGTGTACACGTCATGTATTTTTTATATTTTTCAAACAAATTTTTTTAATAAAAATGGATTTACTCAGTATCCTCTTTTTTGTCTTTCATTTTGAGTTTCTAAATAAGATTATTGCAGTCATTTATCTAGTGTCAGTTATTCCTAATATTTATTTGTGAAGCTTCATGAAGCTAGTAGTTAAGTCAGTAATAGTAGCCAGGTACTAGTAGTTTGTTACGATTACAAACTACTTGTAGTTTGTTACGATTTTTAATACATCGTGAGAGACCAGGAATGATCCACGGTTTTATTGTGCGCTGACTTTTATCATATATATGTTATACAAAGATCTAATAGATCCAATTATCATAGATAGATTGCATTAAGTTGTTAGATCGTTGCAGTTAAGTAATTCACAAATATTTTTTTGCTGGAAGACATCAAGAGCTTAAGCAAAATCAGTTTTAGTTTCATGATAAAAAAACGATATATGATAAATATAATAATCATAAAATATTAATTTTATTGTTTCTTTTAGCTAAAAAATAGTCAAAATTGGGAGTCAAACATTTTCGGATTTTTCTTTTTTCTTTTAAAGGTAATCCAAACCTTATAAGGCAATAATAGTGTTTACAAAAAGCAGTTACGGAACCGCGCGTGCATGAGTCCAACTCGCACTTGGCCGCTTTTTATTTAATTCATTAACTAGCTTGGATAAGTACTTCTCACGTCCGATTTAGGTATAGTGTAAGTGTATGTCTGTGTGTGTACTCACCACGCTATGTCCACTCCGACTCCGGAGGCTGAGCCGCATCTTCCAATCCCTCTTAGAAGATGCCCCTCCCTCCGAACTGAACGATCGCTTGATTGGCAGCGACATACTGACAGACAAAAACACTATCCGTCGTCGAAGTTCTTCACACAAAAACACATAATAGAAACCAACTCGAAAATCATCTTGCGTCTTTGTCGCATAACACTTATGTCACCATTAACTCAACTGTTTTTATAATTATACTAATCTAAAGTTCACTCGCACTAAGTTATACACGACATTTATATTTTAAAGGGGAAAATCTTACGTTAACACTAATAAGATAAACAGAGAAGCACTAACCTATCGATAAGATGTAACACTCACTACTGGCTTATAGGTAGACTAACTTACATCTAAGAATCGGTTTATAATAGTCCGTTTACATGCTTACGTCACTACATTGTATTTATTCACTGAACGAAGAGGAAAACTACACGAACAGTACGAATAAGATAGTCACTATAGTCTTCATAGTTCGATTTACAAGATCACTGAAGTACACTGATTAATGAAACGCGCATCTGAAACAAAGAAATAGTGGGAATTAATTTTATAGCTAGACAAAATCTATAGAAATTACAAAAAGCATAGGTCTAAAAATTTTGAGAAAAAATCTACAGGTTTTCATAAAATAATAAAAGGTACTAAAATAATAAATGCCTACCCTAGAAAAGGTTGTAAGCAAGTTTCGGCTAATACAAAATCTCAAGAAGGCAGTTTTGGATATTAGATACAAAGATATCGACGAATTTGTAATGTTGATTATGTTACTTTGAGTTCATTATTTCTGCAGTACGATAAAGTTTTACAACAATGCAAGAAAAACCTTGTACAATAATTAGTCAATGCCACCAGTAACCCAACGTTAATGTTGTTGGGCTTATTTCAGAATAATAACTCGGGAATTGAATTTGTTAACTTCATATTATTTAAAAAAAAAAATGAAAATAGCATAGCTAAATTTAACTTAAAATAGAACAATATAAACGTGTGCATTATAATTTTATTCATTTGGCTGAATAAAGGTTAGTCATCATCAAAGATCAAACATTCAATACGCTAAGTCGTTGAATTAATCATCGGCCTAGAGATTTAATATAATTGGCTGACAACATTTGAGGGACTGTCGATTCATTCAATTAACTGGCGGATTTAACCAGACATTTGCGACAGATACTCGTACATTATCCACGTAAGACCTTCTGGCGCTGACGTCAAGATATGCGCATGCTTCATTGATCTTTGAATATTAGCTAAACTTTTCCCTGAAAAATCTATTGTGTTGTTAATATTAATTCTCTTATTGACATTTTAAATCTTTTTGACAGTTATATACATGTTAGTTGGTCCACTTATACGGTTAACTTAGTTAAGTTTTTATTGCCCTAATCTTTTTACGAACACTTTCATGTCATGTTATTAAATAACAGGAAATCCGAGGGTTATAATAAAATAAATTCAAAAATTACAAAAAGTTTAGTAACGAAAATTTATCCCATTCAAACAGATTTAATCATTTTTTTTTACTGGTACCTTCCCAAAACTTCTTATATTATCAATAACTAAACCTCTATATAAAAAAGGTGACAGAAAAATATGAATAGCTATCGACCATTGCATTGATACCAATATTATCAAAAATATTTGAGAAATGTGTGCTAAATAGACTTACTGACTTCTTTTACAAATCGGCCGTTATAGATAAAAACCAATATGGTTTTCAGAAAAATAAATCCACTACATTAGTCGTGCACAAATTTATAGACTCAGTTCTATCTAGGGTCAACGACAACAAATTTACTACTGCTTTGTTTGTCGACCTTACTAAAGTATTTGATCATGTCTATCACCCACTGCTGCTCAAAAAAATGGAATCTGTGAGAATTTGAGGTCCAGCCTTGGAATGGATAAAATCCTACTTATGTGGAAGAAAGCAATGTGTATTCTTAAACAAAATAAACCGATTTAACGAAGTAGTACCACATTTTTCAGAGTACAAGTGCAATAGATACGGCATCCCTCAGGGAAGTGTATTGGGTCAAGTTTTGTTTTTTGTATATGTTAAAAACATGAACTTAATAAATGAAACATCAGTGTATCATGTTCGCTGATGACAATTCAATCGTAGTGATATCTCATCAAAAAGACAAAACAATTGTTGACCACGTAAATGACATAATTAAAGCTCTTTCTCCATAAATGGAATGGCTTAACATATAACATTTAAAAATCAATTTGACTAAAACTTATAACATTCATTTTAATAACTACAAAAACATTAAATCTAAACAAATTGACATTCACAATAGCGAAACAGAAATTGACGAAGCAAATTAAATTAAATTCTTAGGTTTAACTGTTGATAGATATAAACTGGAAAGCTCATATAGATAACGTCGTTGGGAGAGTGAAAATTTTCACATACGCCTTGCGAAGAGTGAGAACCGTTACTTATGTCCAAACTGCTTTAGTAGTCTATCATGCCTACATATAATCTATATTGCGCTACGGTCTAGTATTTTGGGGCAGTAGTACAGGCATTGATAAAGTTGTTGCTCAAAAGAAATGCTTAAGGGCAATATTTAGTTTGACACAGGACGCAAAATGCCGCCCATGATTTAAACAATATGGTCTACTAACATTAATGTCCCTGTATATTCTTGAAATATGCTTATTTGTGAAGAAAAATAATAGCTTGTTTCCACAGGAGTGCAATATCTATCCCAGAAAATCAAGAAATGCCAACAGCGAAATACAATAAGAGCTGCTTAACTATGTTTGTGAGAATTTTTAATAATATACCTATACACCTCAGAACGTTAGATTTAAGAAGGTTTAAGATTGCGCTAAATATATTGCTTGTAACGGAATGTTTTTATTATTAAACTCTTTCCCAGGCAGTATCCCAGACAGAATAGAATGTCTATTGTTTTACGGCTATAGCCGTTCACTGCTTCGAAAAGTGTTAAAATATTTTTTTGACCAAAAGCAATGGAATGAAACATAATTCAATTATAATAATATAAAATAATGTAATTAATTCAAATATAAACAAAAATAAATAATACCTGTACCATTGTTAAAATATTTTCATGCTATTTGATAGTGGCAAAATGGGCTGAACATAAAATGTATTTATAAACCTGAGTACCCCATTTTAAAAGGCAAATAAAATTAAAAGAATAAAACTTTATTCAGAAAAAGTTTTTTACAAAGGATTACAATGGAGTCTTCCCATTAAGTATTTAAGATAAACTAGTGTTGGGAATGACTCGCTACTTCCCATTGGTTCCATTTAACCTAAACATTTTTAAACAAAGTACGAAGTTTAGCTTTCTAATAAATGATTCTGATCCTGATTTAGTTGAAGGTATGCATGTTTGTGCATACTTCTTTAACATAACGTTTCAAAGTCAAACCGTTCTTTGACAATTTAAAATAGCGTTTCAATTTACCCAGACTTTGCCTACCGTTGTACACTGTTCATCGTAAAACGCAATGATATTTGTTCTTAACACAACATCATTGGTAAAACGTCACGACGTATACATTCTCCTAAATCGTTACATTAAAGTCTAAAATGGAATGTTCGCCGCCTTGACTTGTGCTGGTATGCATATATATGTGCTGGTTTACGGATTCAAATTGAATAAAAGCCATCCATATCGAAGTGAAATATATTTTTAGGTCTAGGCTGCAAAGAGCCACAAAAATTTACGGTTGCAACGTTATCCAATCGTATATTTTTGTGTTCGACACGCAAATATCTTGTAGATCTAACAAAGTCGTCTTCAGGAAACCGAGTCCATCATTTAGCATCGTAAACTTTATGGGTTAGATATCCTTTGATGCCATTCTTTGATGCTAACATGATGTCAAGGATTTTGAATATTCCTATAGTCTTACTAGCCCTCACTTTTTCGATGAAAAAGTCTTGTTTAAACCTTTGGATTATCACAGTCACATGCAGGAAACACGTAGGTAAATATCTTACTTATAATGGTTAATACTTATAATGGTCTAGCAAGACTTTTTGCAGAACGGCATTAAAATGCCTAAAAGGACAATGTCTGTCTGAATGAATGAATGTCTTTTAAACCGAATTCAAGGAGGAGATTATCAATTCGACTGTATGTTTTTGTTATTTTGCTACGGGTGAAAAAAATGCATTGAATTGCATTTAACTCCCCATTTTAACTACTTCAGCCGATAAAACTTGTCAGATGGACAGAAAAGTTACCGCGATGTTGATCTGGGTCGTTCAAACTCAATGGGGTGGGATGGGATGCGTGGGTCAATCAGTTTTTAAGAATGAGAGCTTCAGAGTAATGAAAGTAATGCCACAACGTAAAGAAAGCAACTCAAAAGATCCCAAATATAAAAAAAAACTTTCATCCGCTATCTCGCATGATTCAGCGTTGAAAGTCTCAACATAGTTTCCCTGTCGGACAACCAGGTGGCGCTGGAAAAACGTTTCGACATTTTTTTTAGTTTTTAATGATTGCGAAGGGGATTTTGTGAAATTCTGACACATTTAAAGTACTGCATAGTGACACAACTTACTATGAGAGCCCAGTAAAAGTTTGCAGTGTTGGCACCCGATTTTCAATTTAGATCAAACTCCTATTGTTTAGTTTATACACTGGAAACTAGAATAGAGCCAAACTATTTCCATTTGCAGATAATCCTGGATTTGTCTTTGAAATCATTGCCAGTCAAATAAATCTGCAGTTGGTGTACATTCTATGTTCTGCAAATGAATATTTGATTACTAGTACCACAGAATGTAAAGTAGTCGGTGTTCAATGATAACATTTGACTTGAGATGGTTTACAACATAAGTACATTGTAATACGCTAATACATAGTAAATTAGGTATTAGTGATATCTTAAACCAACTTGGTTGGCCATCGTTCGAGAAACTGCGCAAGAGTGTGTTCTCGACTCAACTAGGTACCTCAGTGTCTGAAGATACGGACGGATTAGACGAACATACGGATTCGAAACATGGGCTCTTACTATGGGCCTTATAAAGAAGCTCAAAATCACACAACGAGCGATGGAGAGGGCTATGCTTGGGTGTTTCTCTACGGGATCGAATCAGAAATGAGGAGACATGTAGAAGAACTAAGGTAAGGGACGTAACCTTGAGAAACAGTAAGCTAAAGTGGCAATGGGCAGGGCACATAGCGCGATAGAACTGATGGCCTTTAGGGCAGGAAAGTTCTAGATTGAAAACCCTTCGATCAAAGACGCAGCATAGGACGTCCACCGACAAGATGGACAAACGACCTTATAAAGATCGCAGGATCAAACTGGATGCAGACCGCTAGTGATCGGTCGCTGTGGAAAGCCATGGGGAGGCCTATGTTCAACAGTGGACGTCCTTTGGCTGATAATGATGTTGATGATGATGTATTAAACAAAAACGTTGTACACTAACTGTCACTTTGACAATCTACTAAAAGGACAACTTTGGTTAGTAGTCTAGGTGCAAATTCATAAAAAACTCCATCAATCACAATCTACAAGAAAATACAGGGATAAACAGAATTTGCTTTTTTAAGCCCTTCACGTGCTGGGTCTATCCGTGTCTGTTGTATTTTGTATTTACGAGCAGAGTGTTGTTTTTTTCATATTGACAGCTGTACGTGATGGAGCGCCACGATAATAGCTTTCAGTCTACGTGCCTCGTTTTTGTATTTCAAACATTTATAAAGATAATTTAATGAGATCATTTCATAAATTTAGGGCTGATTTTTCAATAGTCAGATAAGATAAGAAATATTCGTCAAACAAAATACAATATGGCTAATTTGAAAATGTCACCTAAATGTCAGCAATCATAGGTACCTGTCATTTTTGAAATCTGACGCTTTATAATTTATCAGTCTGATAATTTTTATCTGGCCATTGAACAATCGGCCCTTAGACATATTTTTTTAACTTTGTCATCGAGAATTGTACTTATCTGATTGATAATTCTTAATATTTGTTACACTGTAAAATTCGAAAACGCACATTCTTGAGTTTATGATTTTAAGGGTTTCGTAGCCTCAGAAGGAACCCTTATAATTTTGCTTTGTCTGTCTGTCCGCAGTTCAGAGACTTGAGGTGCCAGTAGACTGTAATTTAAGAAGTGGTAAAAAAATATTTTCGCAAAAAAAAATTTCACCTCCAAAACGCTTTAAGATATGAAATTTAAGATGTAGCCAAATATTAACTTTGTTTTTTTTAGCTATAAAAAAAATGAGAGCTAGCGCTTCCAAAAGATATAACCGGTTTTGTTTCATAATTTCAGATATTTGAAAGGAATCAAAACCTTATAAAACAATCTCTATAACGTTTTAAAGGACATTATTAGGACAAGAAAAGTTCATACAAAGTGGTATTACGAAACCCTTCGTGCGCGATTCCTTCTCGGACTTGGCCGGTTTTCGATTCTCTTTCTCTCTTTCGGTTTCGATTTCGATTTTCGCTTTTAGGTTTATCCAATGCCGACTTTGTTCCAAAATTCAAATAGACTGATCATAGTTCTATTTTCATTGTCCTCTTCTATCCGCTTTACTTACTTGATAAGTCAGTTCGACTACATAAATTTACATCGGACGTTCCGAAAATCCGTTTACCCACTGGTTAGTATTTTAAAAATGTATGCTAATGTAAGCCTTTCCTTAATACGACGAAAAAGGTTAGGAGACATGAAAGTATTCTTCGAAACGTGATTTGCATCCATATTATGAATGTTTGCGATGCTAATTCTCGAGTGTGTCGTACATAGTATTAATTAAGCCTTAATGAAGAGCAAATTTTTGAGTAGACTGGCCATTAGGCGTAAATTGACTTACAAGCGGCGTCTAAGTGAGATTTCGTGCAATATTTTTTAAGAGATTGCTGCCGTTAAATGTTTTGGATTTTCATTGCATAATTCGGTTATACTGATGTAGAAATTGAATCTCAGTCATATTGGCGTTTTGTATGAAATATTTCTCTAATAATGCCTTAAAAACTTGGCAACATTGTCATGCCATTGAAAATTATATTTAATGCGACGCATTGATAACAATTTTTTTTATATATTTCGAATTTATTGCACAAATCATGTTTTTCACAAAGATTGTTAGGAAATTCATAATCATTGTAAAAAAAGCTATTCAACGAGACCTCACACGATTTGGCAAGAGAAAACAAAAACCATCCCATTTTACTTGTTGAAGATATTTACACATAAGTGTTTCATTTTTTTTTTACCACGTTGGCGGGGAGATTAGTGTACATATCCATGCCAAATTGCAGATTTCTAGTACCTCTGGTCACTGAGTTTAATTGCGGGCGTACGGACAGACGGACACGGTACAGCTATAAGGGTTGACTACGGCACCCTAAAAATAGGTGGAACATGATTTTTTCACAAACAATATTATGTTATATATTATAAATTTGTTTCCGCTTCTTTATAAGACGGACTCCAATATGGCAGCAACCGTAGTTTCGATTTTCGAACCTCTGCACACCCGACGAAAAGGAAAGCCCGATAAAAAGTTTCAAGAAAAAAAAACACCTGGTTCTCAAATGTGACGGAAAAAGAGCAATAGATAGACCACCGACGCGTAAGTAATATGACAAGGGTCCTCGCCTTTGACCTTTCGAGGTATCGACTCTAAAAAGAACAATTTGATGAACATTCTTCAAATTAGCGTTGTTTCAAAATGGTCCTAGGTAGGTATTTTAATATCCGCGCGATTCAAACAATTTCATTTTGCGAAATTGTAACATCGTTTATAGCTTGCTCATTTAAAAATATAGTATTAACATAATTCGAAGGTAAGATTTTCTAAATGGAATAGCTGGGATGGACAGGAACTCGCATAATAATGTATGTACCCAACTTTTGGCTATTATATTTACGGTTCGAGTAGTTTAATGGTGAGTTATACTACGCTACTATAATCGCTTTTTTCGGGCTCGCTTGCTCCATTTTACGTAACAAAAAGGATAAAGCAATATTTCAGTTTAACTCTTAACCAAGCCCCGGATGCTGGAACAAATAAAGTATTGCATATGGATGTAGGTTTTGGATAATGCCCTGCTTGATTCCTCATCAACAAATTTCTGAAAAAATGCTAGCAAAAAATGTGAGAGACCATACAATCCCTGGGCCTGGACAATGACCACCTTTATCTTGTACATATCGATAGCCAAATTTTTTAAGGTTTTTTAAAGTTTCATTGTGGAACTCAATAATTTGTTTCTCTTAAAAAAATACCTGTATGTGCGCCAGAAAAAACCGGCCAAGAGCAAGTCATACTCACGCAATGAGGGTTCCGTACCATCTATAACTGAATTTAAAGTCCACTTACTACCACTTAGCCAAAATATCACAATGTTTTTTTGACTGCAAAAACAACTTTGTTTTTCATAGTGTTTGTATGAAAGGCATAGTAATAATTGTAGTAGTTGAAAATGAGATAAAACTATTAGTTCAATGTTGTTCAAACCATCCGTCTTTAAATTCAAAATGTTTGCTTGCATAGTTTAAAAGTTAGAGGGATCCTCATTTTACCACTTTGATGTTCCAAATGTTAGACTTAAAAAAAAAGTTTTTTGAAACTTCTATGTCTTTTTAAAATATACGTAGGTTTGCCTACATAGAAATCAAATTTACAAAGCTTTGAGTAAAATAATTGTTTTGGTTTAAGTTTCATACGTATCGGAAGCCCTGCTTAAATATCAATATATTTTTGTATAAGAATCTTAAAACGGTCAACAGGATACACCTACCACTACACGTACTAAGTTTTAACAATGTAATGCAACTAGTTACAGAATAAAGTGGCTGTGACATACGGACAGACTGACGGACAGTATGAAACTATAAAGCTTTTTTTTACTATTTGGCTACGGAATCCTTAAAGACGTTTATTTTAGTATAGAAGAGTTCTAAGTGCTAATCTCAATCACGTATATATGCGTGATTGAGATTAGCACACACTTGGCAAATAGGGTTCAGTAGGGTATATATTCAGTATTATAATTAGATAGATTGTGGGCTTTTAATTGCTTAAACCTGGCTACAGCATCGAAACATGTATGTAGGTCGCATAATGTCCCCGGCTTGTTAGGAGATAAAATTATCATCACCAGATGTCCAGCATTTGATGGATAAGTAATATTTACTAGTAAGCAACAAATATACAGTGTAAATTCATTTATTTCCGTAGAAAAAACATATTAACCATGTATTTTTATCGCAATACTGAATTAAGTCTTAAATCTAGGTACATAAAGAGCGCAATAATACACTGAATGAATATTGAAAGTAACTGGACAAAGCTATAAAACGGTCGATTACGTGTGAACACGTTTACGACAACGGCAATGAAATCATCCACTTCAATCATCGTACGTGAATGAATAAAGCTACCACATTCACATTTTAGGAAACTAAGATTCTCGACTACATAAATTTAACAATATGTTTTAGAAGTTTTTTTTTAGCTTTGTGTATTAGTATCTTTTAGATCCATGCGACATTTAGTATCGATGCAGTTGCGATGATAAAGCGCGTTACCATCGATACAGTCGCGCTTCAGCATCGAAACTAGCACGCGACTGCATCGATGCTAAATTAAATCTGTTCATTGCGCGAGGCGCGATGCTGAAGCGATTTTACAATACTAGCGGTGTGGTCTTGCGAGTTTTATAGGACGGAAATATGACTTCATATTTTGACCCCGTACTAAAAGATAGCTCTGCTCTGCGCTAATCAGCCTGAGAATGTCATAGTATGGTCACAATGACATGCAAATGACGCACGAGGGACCAAATTGGTTCCATGCAATGATTCCGATTCACGCTTCGTAACCTACTTTACAGGAACTAGCTAACGAGTAGCTTTGAAACCTATAGTACAAAACCAGTTGATAATATTAGTCCTGGTGCGTTAGCTGCATCCTGCGTTCAGTAATGAACGCCTAGTTGCATTAGCAAACTAATTTTCTGCGGAAGCACAAAAGCACGCAATAATTTACTAAACATAATTACTATAGTATATACAGTTTCTTTTATAAATATTTAAATCACTCAATTTGATTGTTTTACCTGTAAAGCATAACAGGTTAAGATAAGATAGCCGTTGGACCTAGGAATTAACTACGAGCAGCTTGTCCGCAAAGGAATTTAATAAGAAACTTATCATGTACTACAAAGCTTTAAGTCAAGTTTCCTTACAATGGGATACAACGGGATGGAGAAATGCTGTAGGCTTTATTACTTTCTCATAACCAGAACTTAACCTTCGTCTAATCGTTGATCGAACAATGAAAACCCGATCGAAAGTTTCAGCGTAATTAATGAGGATTTGAAAGTCATAGACACAATCTATGAGAAAAGTAAAGAGAGCAAAATAATAAAGTATTAGTATTAGCCATTAATTACCCAGTAATACCATTTTATCTTCTGTGATATGGTAGTATATCCGATCTTGCGATAGGCGACCGAACTTGGTTTCTCTATGATGAGCCAATAACCCGACCAATTGCGAGTCCGATTCGCGCACTAGAGTTTTTGTGCATACTTCAAATGAATTCACTTATTTCCACTAAGTCAAAGTACGACATTGTTTTTTACAGACAAAGTTATTAAGGGTTGTAACAAATGTGCTTTTTCTCAAAAACTGCCGGTTTGATCTCGTTTAAACCACTTTTCGTTAAAAGTGTTTGTTAAGATCTACACCGTGTATATATTTTTTTTCAAAATATTTACTGCCTTAGTTTAAAGTAACACCTCATTTTATTACTTTGGAATCATAGCATCTAGCTTTAGCATCATAGCAATAGCATCTATCTTTTAAATGTTTGACTCTTAAGATTTTTTTAAATATCTTATTTTAAAAGACCTATCCATCCATAGACAACCCACATGCAAAAGTTTTGAATTTATTTTTGAATTTCCACGTTTCCAGCCCCTCCCCTTAAATTATCGTTTTATAATTTAATTATCGTTTGTTTTATGTATGAAAATCGTAACTGTAAACTCATTAACAGGATACACCTGCCTACCAAATTTCAACTGTGCGTCGGACTGACGGACTTGACGAAACTACAAGGGCACTGTGCCTGTCTTTGCAATTCGGCTAATTTACCCAAAAAAGCCAAAGACAACTTGAGTGGCTCGTCCCTCGCTCAAAGTAATCCGATACGGTAACGCAGCCAGCATCTTCGCCAACTTTTGCCTCATGGACACGGTTTTATTTTTGATTAGTAGTCCCATGTGTTTTTCTATTACCATTTTAACAATATAATATAACAATAATCTTCATTGATCTTAAAACAATATGTATCTTAAAATTAAGGGACTTTATGTTAAATCATCAGAATCGGGTTTATGTTTGACAAATTTAATTACTTTTCCGAGTCTGGAAATTTAATTACGGCCTGTAAACTTGCAAATATTTGTGCCGAGTTGCCAAGATAAAGCTATGGGCAAAACAGAACAACGATTGGTTTTGATAACGAAATCGAATGGTAGAATTTTGTTGATGTGGGTTTATCTGGTAAGGTAGATGTTTATCTATGAAAGGTACATATCTAAGCCCGCAAGCCACATGCATCGATTTCCCGCAACCAAAAAGTTTTGGTGTTTTTCGGTAGGCCGCCCACGTAATACTCGTATATTGTACGTACCAGAATTTGTTTGGATTATAAGAAAATACTACATAAAAATAAATATGTTGAACTGCTTCTTGAGGCCATACACGTTATTATTGGAGACGTGACGTATTGTAGAAGAATGATGAGGAGTTTTAATCATGATACACTAAACTTCATCAATACATTTAAAAACGACTTTTAAATTAAATGAATTAAAAGTTTCCAAAGAACGATTTCCTCTTTAAAATAAATTAATCTATTAAAGGCGAACAAATTATTTTTAGAGTCGATGGCACCGCCTCCAAAAATAAATTGTTCGCCAAAAATTGAGGCCTTTTTTGTGATGGCGGAGTGGAGGGGGATCAGGGGCTATGCCTTTTGTCATTGCTCTTGCTTCATCAGAACTATTGATAGGTACCGTATAGCTTAGCAATAAGTCACTTCAGCACTAAAGTTAGGTACCGTACAGCTTATAAGTAAGCTGATGTTTAAATTACTAAATTCTCAAGCGTTAAGGAGTTCCACCATCATCAAGGCTCATATATTAGACGCACTTTATCCATTGAATTAAAAAAAAAACACGATTTAGATCTTACCAAACAAATAATATAGTTTGAACAAGATCAAACCGCCAGTTTTGAGATATATCACATTTTCAACAACCGCAAATATAACCTTGTCCTTACAAGCGCTGTGAAACAAATTACCGCCTTCAAAATACTGACTAAAAAGCATGATGTGTTTAGACTTTGGTATATGTATTAAGCTTAACATCATGCACTAACTTCAAACGAATTTGTTTCTTCTAAATAAAATACGTATGCGTTTTTTCGAGATTTTAAGCTCAGTCTTTTTAACCAACATCAGATAAGAAATATTCGTCGGATATAATACAAAACGCGTAATTTTAAAAGTCAATTATTTCTCAGCAATCATCTGAGTCAAAATTATTTTAAAATCGGTTATTTGATACCTCTACTTCACTATTCAGTCGGATAAATTTTATCTGACGTTCGTGAAATCGATCCTTACCCAGTTTTTTTAATGGCGGTTATTTTTTTTTATTATAATTTTAAGTTATAACTCATATCTCAAAAACTACTAGACTGATTTCGATGAAACGTACACTGTACCCTAAGTTGTACTATACTTGATTGAATTAAAAAGATTCATATCGCAAATAATAAATACTTTGCGGGTGGAACAAGATGCTTCTACCCCGCAAACGGAGTTAAGAAATCGCAGATCATCAGTTCGCCTATGACCACGATCGGTGAAACCCGATCGAAACGTCAGGCCGAAACATAAGGTATTTATGTTTTTATCGCGATCGCGTTAATTCCCGTGTACATAAGTCCATTTAAAATGCAACGCGAAAGTTTAGAAAACTTTAAGGCTTATTAGATCAACATATTAAAATTTCATTATATCCCGACGATATCACATACAAACAGAAATTGAACAGTCAGTATTTTAATTTTATTTCACATTTTTACGCTGCCTAGATAAAACACGATAAAAAGGAGGTCGATAAATTAGTGGTACTGGATTTCTCAGGTAATATTATAGGTACCTGCTATAATTTGTTTTAGGTTATAACAGTTACTGTCATATCTTAAGAGTCGAACTTTTTAATCATAGTGGCATAACATCACTCTACGGCGAGTATAGATAGCGGTAAAAGCTAATAAGCGGTAAGAACGGTATGCTGGTTGAAGCAAATCTACCCACCCGGCACGTGAACAGCACCAACCAGGCGTCAACCATACGGAAGCACGTTACGTAAAGGGAACAGCAACGCCTCGGATGAGATCGGCACCGGATAGCGAACGCCTCGCCTCGGATCGTGTTTGCTACAACTTATGACAGTTCTTCTTGTGAATGACAGCCCGTTTGACAGGGTGGACGAATAGTCGTCAACCAGCGGGCGACGCGCTGTAAGCACGTTACAGCGCATGCGCCGCTGGTCGAGAGTGGGTCCCGAGTTGATCTCAATCCGAGGTAGTGGCGTTACGAAGTTGATAAAGTATGGTATTTCATATAAATAATACTGAACGCGTCAAGTTGATATGGTGCTGTCACCGTGACGGGTTGATTAGTGAGCTTATATCTTTAAAGAACACTTATAATATTAACGGAGTATGATTATAAATCAGCAATCAATGTAGAGGTAAAATACACCTTGATATTTAAATAATAAGATTTTACACCAACAAATTATTAAAACTGAAAAATACTACTAACTGGTACTTACAGATACAAGGAACGTTTTATCATGTTGTTTTACAACACTTTGATAAGGATCAATTACTCAACTCAAGAGGTAATCTATATCTAAACGATATTATCTTCATATAGCAGCTATCTTTCAATTACCGAAAATATTCACGTATCTTTTGATTACCAGTATGATGGGTGGAATGCTGTTGGATCCAATCATCCATAAACTTGTAAAGTAACCGTTCATCATAGTAGATATATCTCTGCTTCATGAGCCCATATAATATAATTAATTATTTTTTAAATTAAATTAATGTATTTTTTAACTATTTACAAACAAAAGACAGCAAACGAAAGAATTGTGTAAGTATTGCGTTTTTAATAAATTTCTTGTACTACGACAAGGACTCACGGACGTTTGAAATTGAATTTTCTTGCCATCGTGAATAGATCTTTCTACTTACAATTTGAAACAGAATTTCAACAAAAGCATCTTTTAAAAATACATGTTTAAAGTCTGTTTTTCTTATGCTAGTCGAGTCTAATGTAAACAATCGTTTAACTACTTTTTAAATAATACCAGTGAATAAAATTCATTAACAATTTGATTTAAAAAGAGCTCAGTACTAAACGATAAATTATCTATGTAGTTTGTGAGTTTTGTGTTTATCTTATTTTAAAATGAATTATTCCCGTTAAAAGGAACGTCAAGATTGTTTTCCAAAAGGAACAGATTTTAGAAGTACTTTGGTATATTATGTGAACCGCACTTGATACTGAGATGTTTTTAACTAAATCGTGTTTAGACGTAGTAAAAAGCATACACAGTCGCAGGGTGTCGCTATACTTCGCTATTTACATTGCGGTCCAGGGATTACTGATCCTAAACCAATAGCTCGTTGTGCCTCAATTAGAACAAAAACTCAAATTACGACGCTCAGTGCGTGTTTACTTTACCCCAGAATAGGGACCGTGGAATATTTGATCGGGTAAAATAAATTATAATTATACAGTTTTGGAGTTACACTGTCGAAACTAGTAGTTAGGGAGGCGAGGTAGCTAAATGGCGTAATTCAACGGCGCCGTCGAGACCTATCAAAATCGAAAGATAAAATAATTTCGAAAAGAAAAGCTCGTATGGTAAAAACCATTTTAGCGGTGGGTTTGGCGTATACGGTTTTTCAAAAATGTAAAAAAAAACAGTTACTTGGGCATTCTCGAGCGCGTCAGATATTCAAACTACGTATGCCCCAAGTGCCTCTGATAACAACGGTATACTAATCTGCCGGTTTGCGTGGTGGGGGTAGGCATATAAAGTAGTCAAAAATGCAAAAAAAATAAAATTACTCGAGCGCGTCAGATTTTTGGAAGGGGTGTTAAGTAGGCCCCAAGGAAGCTCCCTTAAAAAAAACCGTCGATTTTGGCGTGACCATAAGTTATGATGAATTTTTGAAAATGCAAAAAAAAATAGTTATTTTGAAATACTCGAGCGCGTCAGATTTTCATAGGGGAGGTTCATCTCGGTATCCTGAAAGCATATTTTCTTAATCTGACAAAAATGTTGGTGGGTTCTCTTAATCTGACCGGAAAGGTTTTTTGGTTTCTTGTTTTTTCCTTTCTTCTTTCTTTTTAATTATTCTTCACTTCGTTTTGCTGACGGTACGTCCAAAAAACAATTTGAGGATCAACAGGCTATTGAATAATATACATACATGAAACTGTACCTGTTAATAATACTTTTGTATACAGATACGCGTAACCTTTTCCAAGTCGACGAAAATTGTCGAGAAGCTTTAGAAAAAAAATTTTTTTTTGAGATTAAAGTAACATAATTTAATCATCGTTATTTGATTTGAATTTTTTAACACCCTCAGTTTTCAAGATATACTCAACAAACCGGGAGTTTGAGTTTTTATGAAGCTTCAAGTCAAAAAGTTTTAGCTTTAGACAAAAATGTAAAGAGACCTTTTTTGTGTAAAATAAAATTACCTTTTTGTTTATTTAAACTTTTTTTTTGTAAAATGTATCGTTCGGGACTAATATGCCGCAACCCGTTTTTCGGAAGACGAAATGGCTCCTCCACACTCCTGGTCATGCGGAAACCGGCAGATTTTGTATTTTTAGTACGTTTTAGATTATATTCTTCAAAATAAAAATAAAAAAAATCGCGCTCGAGAATGCCGGATTAACGTTATTTTTTTCCAAGTTCGCGACCCTATAACTCGGCGGCGTCAAGGACTTATCGTCAGATTAGTTAAATTTAGTCTTAAAACACTAAAATCAACCCCCAATATCTTAATCTGACGCGCTCGAGTATTACAGACTATCGATTTTTTTTTACTAATCTGATCGTCTATCCTAGGCGCGCGTCACTACATATAGAGCTAAATACTTCACAAGGTTGTTCTATTAGGTCCAAGGTATCTCTCATATCTTAAACTGCCACGCTCGAGTATTACCGAAAATTCCCCTATTCGCCTCCCTAACTATAGATGGGTGACGGCAGTAAACTCATTCGTCAAACAGTGTTTCAATCCGGTGTTATCCGGTGTTACATGTTTCTGTGGTGATGAATAAAATTTATGAACAGAAATATGGTGGACTAAACAGTCGCAAATAATTCAGTTATCTGTTTGGACTCGGTGCGTCCTTATAATAGTAGTATTTTTTTTGTGTCCTGGCTGTCTTTTGACGGTTATAACAAAAAAAATATCTTGCGATGAGCATGGTAGGCTAGGTATGTGTCGAGGTCGAGTGACATCGTGATATTAAGATGGCTGAAAGCTATGATAACAATAAATCAATCTTCAAAGCTACTTTATAATTTTACATTATCAGTGATATTTCATAATGATCAAAAATAGAAACATGTGATAATTATCAAATAATAATTAAACTCTATTTAAGGGCTTTACCAGGGGGTAGCATTTCGCCAACGTAAATAACAAAAAGTAAATCACTATAATGAGCCTAATTAAGTAAAAACATGACCTTTAAAATTACTAAAATAAGATTAACAAGTATCTAAATTAATCCTAAAGCATTCTAAAATTTTCACTTTCAAAGACTATCATTACCCATTGTTACGGACACCCAATCATGTTTAGTAATAAGTTTAGTTATATTTATTTGTAAGGATTTTTGATGATAATAAATATAATTTTCTGTTAGGGCCATAGCGAGTAAGCATTGTAATTAGCTTAGGGCTCGTTTTATTTCAATAATAAGAAACCTGTTAGTTAGGAATTCCCATTTGCAAATTAGGTAGGCAGGTAGGGTAACAATTAAATAGCTAGGAAATATTAAGAAATATGTAGGTAGTTTGGTACAGGGGCGAGGGAGACCCTAGTAGGCTGTCTCGCTCAGGTGGAGCGAGGCCGGTAAAGCCTTCGAATTTCCTGTCCCCCATATCGCACTTTCTGAGGGTAGGTAGGAAACCCATAGAGTGGATTGTTGCGAATGGGAATTTTATCACGATTAATGTAGGTAGGTTACAAAAACGTAAGAAGGAATACGCAGATGATGTTATGTGTCCGTCCTTGTTTGTAACTAACCTGTATTAGTAGACATGTATTTTTGGTTAAATAAAGGGCCGTGAGCGGGCCAGATCGTACGCGCTCTCACGGTCACCGATCTCAAAAAGAAGAGTTTTATTTGGAATCTACAGTCTACACATCGAAGGAAAGATCGTCGGAAAGTTGACTCAGCCTGCCTGTAGTCAATACCCATTTAAGATAAATGATAGGTGAAACCTGCTTATTAGAAAAATCAGTAAAAATACTAAACAAAATAAAACATTAACAAAATAATTGTAAATTATGTAAGATTTGCCCTTTTTGCTGACCATTCGAAGTTGTAATTAAAGTTGGCACGTCACAAATAACACTGAGAGCAGTGTCGGAAGTCTCGATATAGTTCCCTGTAAAACCACCAAGTGGCGCTCAAAAAATGCTGAGACGAAATTGGTGTTTTCGTTTATTTATTGATTGAGAAGAATTTTTGAAAGAAGCTTAAAAAAATACAAATATTTTTTAATATTTATTAAAAATATAGCTAACTAAGTTAAAATAATATTTGATGAATCAGAAAATTATAAAATTGAAATTGTCTATGCGAAATGTCAAAAATTTTGCATTAGACTACGCCCGCAGGTAATAACAAAATGCTTTAAAAAAATATTATAACTCTTGCATAATACTTCCGTTAGAATAAATCCTTTCAGGAAAAATACTTATTTGGTAGAATCCTCATTTTTATTTTTAGGAAAACAAAAAGAACACGTTGTATACAGCCACTGATACAACGTTATACACGAAATAATAGTATATTATTTAAGATACATCCCTGACACCTCTCCTGTCATCCCTCATCATATTAAACAACAGATTACGAGTCTTGGAGACCAAGTTATGGGTGAGTCCTCACTGACAAGGATACTAGCGGATATTAAAGTATTTTGAGTGAGCGGAGTGATCGGAGAAAGCGTGAATTCGATTGTCACGTTGATTCCAGTGAATATCGTTTGCACATATTCCGGATATTTCATGTCAAGCGCGATCACATGAATTTCAAAATGTAGTAAACACAGACTTAAAAAACACACTTAAAACCAACTTAATAAGTCATAAATAAAATCTTGACTTCAACATTCAGGCGATCGATTTTTTATCGTGTTTTCGGTGCTCTAATGGGTGATGCCTGTTATACCCAATGCTGGGACGTAAGAGAGCTTGACCAAGATTAGGTCTTGCTTCAAGCCAACCTCTCTGTCTCGCGGTGCGTCCTGTTTCTACAGACGAGACTCTGGCGATCGTCTATTGGCGGTATAACCATCTAATATAAGGCGCAGTTAAATGTTGGACTGTGACGGGCGCGCCTCTGCGCTCGCCAACCCGCCTACCAAGCGTGGCGAGTATTGGCAAAATCCCCTCATGCTCATAAATACACCTGTTTACCCATACTTTTTAATATACCCTTTTCATCCGCAATTATACAGCGCGCATGTACCGTGCAGTCAGTGAAGGATATTTTAAAGCATACAAGGTAATCAAATACTTCTGCACAGTCAAAAATATTTTATTCAATTTAGGACACAAGATGCCACTTATTAACGTCAATAATTAGTGTAATATCAATCAAATATGGGGCTAGAACATGTCTCCTTATTTTTTGGGGCCTACTAGCGCTTCGAGACAAGACACAGACAATTTGGCAAGTGCTAAGAAGAAACGCCGGAACAAACCCAGTCGCCACTAGCTGCCACAAAAATGATACAAATCAAAATAAACAGGTAGGTACATCAGTTTGGTGCGGGCTGGAGTCAAAATGTCAATAGGTTACATTCATTACAAGTAACCATTCATATCTGAACATTAATTACTTCATTAATATCTGAGCTGAGCCTGACCAGTTATTGACTAGGATCTGCTCAGTTAGATAGAAGATATTAATGAAATAATTAATGTACAGATATTTACGGTCGCTTGTAGTGTATGGAACTTATTGACGTTTTGACTGTTCAGAAGTATTTGGTCACCGTCTCTGCTACAAAATATCTGACGGTGATTTTTCGGTAGGTACCTACCGAAAAGGAAATTGTGATTATGACGTATTTTGTTACACCTGATAGTTCCATTATATTAGTTCCAATAAAGCCGTCATTATAGAGAAATCGTAAGTTGCGCAAACCTGTGTCCTACTTATTTTAAACACATATATATTCGAGCAAATATGACACCCCAAAGAGGTAAAACATAAATGACTGGCCCGGCCGGCGAACGGAGGACGAGGTCCGGCCGAATCCTGGCCCGATCCCGGAGAAAGGAAAATATTAGATATTAAAATGGATTGTATGAATTTGTGTGTAAATAATGTTGTGTAGGGTTTTATTAAGTACTTCGCATCAGAAGATATAACAAAATTCTCTAACTAGAAATACCAAATGTTGAAAACAACCATCACTACTAATAATGTAATTATTTCTCCAAAAGATACTCTTCATTACATTTGAATATCACATTTCACCAACTTTTATACGTACTACTAACAACAATTACTTATAAAATACCCTTATTTGCGTGGTTCTTTTTCTGATTCAATTTGGTCGCAATAATGACTAATGATTACAAAAAAGGTCTCAGAAAGATGTACTTGAATTGAGTGTTTTTATAATAATAAGTAATAGGTTAATCAGTGTTATAAACGTAACACAACAGCGGTTGGTAGCGGAAACGAGTAATGTACGTTACAACAAAAAAATCGACACCAAAATACCACTAACATTTACATTGTGTATAATGATGACCTCCGTAGTGTAGTGGCTAAGCACGCTGGTTTCAAGGCGTCGCTGCTCCAAAGTCCCGGGTTCGATTCCCGGTCGGGTCAATATAGAAAACAAAATTTTCTATATAGAAAACAAAATTTTCTATATTGTCTCGGGTTCGGGTGTTGTGGTACCACCGTTGTGTTCTGATTTCCATAACACAAGTGTATTGGCTACTTACTTTGGGATAAGAGCAATGTATGTGATTGGTGTCCAATATTTATTTATTTATTTATAATAAAATATATAACAAAATATTGAAATTTAATAGCGTCATTAGTTACAATAAATGTACAAGATGTATTTATAAAAAATATATATAGAAAAACACGACAAATCATTATACTAACATTTTTTATCAAATGCCAAATCGGCGTGATTTTTCTTGAAATTGGCGTGATTAAACTTCGTCACGATAAATTTATTTTGTAGTCAATAAAAGGAGTTTTTATGTAAATATTTAGCTCTCGCTTTGATTGTGTGTTTTAGTGCATTATGTGTATGCTATCTGGTGTAAGATTTCCTTTTCAAATTATATTTATCCGCCGTTGAACCAGTGTGCGGTGTTGCGTGCGTGAGTCATCCCTCATCGAGCCTCATTCTCTGTTTGTACCAAAAAGAACTAGTAACATTTTTCACACTTAGAATGTTGATTAAATAAATAAATACTGTTTTAATTGATTTATATATAAAATAAATTGGCTCTGGAAGTGAAAAATATGGCCTTGAACGTGAGCCAACTCATGATAGGCTCACTGGGCTTATTCGGGTTTGTTGTTTCTAATTACCATTCTCTCTGAAACCTAATCGTGGGTGTTGTTTTGTTTCATTTAAGGCAACTACTCGTGGTAAAGGGAAGTGAGAGGGGTCATCTGGGTCGTATAATTTGTTAAAATGGGATGGATACTTGTTTTGCGAACCGGTAAATTTGAAAAAGAAATTAATGAGGTACACTTTATTTATTAATTCCTCATTATTAACAAAGTTATTTTTTTTTAGTTTTTTGGGTAAGAAATTTAAAAAAACACGTTTGAAAATTCATTATTTCTAAGCTATAGTAAATCGCAGAACATACATGAGGTTTTCGGATACACCCAGGTGTGAGGCATCTCTTCCTACTCTGACTGCCTTTATTTGTGCTGGTATGTTTGTTTGTACGTGCTGATCTTAGGAACTACTGCTCGAATTAGAAAAAGAAAATGTGTGTTTAATAGTTCCGGAATCCGGAAAGGCTAAAAAGAGTCTCCGTATGCTATAACGCTATGAAACATTATCCAATATGACCTATGGAAACGGAGTAAAACTAAAACGTGAGGACATAGAGTATGGTATCACTAAACATCCTTAGCAGAAAAAAAATAAGGACGCGTGATCTTAACAACCTTTTATTTCAAGAACCTTTGTTCCCGTGGTACGTTTATGCGACTGTGTTTGTTGTGTCAGGAGAGTTGGACTAGCTTTTTTAAAAAGTTTCATATAACCAATTTGGAAGGTTGCCTTTGTATTACACGTGGAGAATAAAACAATTGAGCTTTTACATCACACGCGTGTAGCGGAAAGTAATGCAAAATTAAGCGACTGTTTTGTATTAGGAGGTACTAATAATATCAAACTTGTAAGATACAAGTTATTAATAAATTGGATTTCGAATCACAATCAGGACAAAATTAATTCGAAAGAAAATAATCCCTTAAACTGTACAAGTTTGCTAAACAAACATAAACACGAATAAATCTTTCATTGGTATCCTCAAACACCAGACACCCGCTGGTACACTCTCCCTGTGACACATTACAGATTTAACATGTTATGAGAGAAACCAACATAAATAATACTGGATTGAAAAAAAAACAAGACAATTTTCGGCTTTTGTACGTACAGTGTACAGTACAGACCAGCACATCAGGTTACCCACTTTTGGTGCAAATTAGCCCTTATTACAACTGAATAAGATACCGTAGTGTTTACCATGACGTGATGTTTTCCGTAAATATCATTTGTTGCTCACCAAACAATCAGTATATAGAAACCTGATGGTAGTCGCAGTTTTATATAATGAACACTCTCTTTGTAGCAGCTCTTTTAACTTAATCACGCCTGTCTATGTATAATGGATAAAGTAAATAATTCCAGGTGCATTTCAGATTAAAAGTTGGTAGCATTTACCTGTAACTCTGTCCGCAGCCGACACTTTTACGCTGATGAAATATAGTTGCAGGCAGATTAGCGTTGCCAACACAGCGGGTTTTTCCACTTGGGGCATCCTATCTTTAGGGTGCCTGATTTGACCCCCGTCTGTGATTCTCCATTTAAACAAAAACAACAAAGTCGGAAAGTACTTTGTAGTAATTAAAGTATTTTGACTTGTGTTGTTGGGCTCTCTCTTAATTATCAACGTAAATATCAATAATAATTGAAAGTTCATTTGATAGTACCTACAGATCCTTGAAAACTAATTAAAAGAAAAATAATAAATTGGTTTCTTAGATAAGACCAATAGCCTAAAAAATGGACGAAAATTAAGCATCATTTTCAACAAATCGCCAATTTTGGTTTGTTTTTTTTTGTTGATATGACTGGTTAATTATCACAGGTCTGCAATGGTGTCCCTCTTTGAAAACTGAGTAACGTTTTCTTTAGTTTCTAATGTGCCGATTACAAGAATTATAATAAAAAAAACATCGTCAGGATTTTTTGATATTGAATATTTAAGATTTTGCTCAATAATTTTCTACTTTTTAAATTTATAAAACATTATTAAATTACTTCAGTTTAATTTTAATTGCATTTAATTAGTGTAAAGCTATATAGAAATTAATGCAAATCAGTAATTTGTTAATTAGGTACTACATAATGAGTATAAGTATTTTGGTTTAATTTAGTTTAGCTCATTCATACATAATGGTTAGGTAATATTACCTAATTATTGAAAATATTATTAGAAAAGGGTGTAATAAAGATAAACCAAAGGACTTTTGTAAAAGGACTTGCATTGATTTACAAAATTAACAGTTGAACTGCGCATGTTGCAACATAAACTTTAAAATGTCATCGCAATGTTTTTTTTTTAATTCTCCGAATAGTTTTTGTAATATTTGCGGGAAATTTATGGTAATAAAACAACTTAACAGCATTACATTAGTAACCAAGATTAAACTTTGGACTCCTCATAAAATTTGTACGACTTGTTTATTAGAAATTCGCAAGAGTCAAAGGGACAGAAAAATAGCTTCAAAATCGCTTCGCCTATGCTATATAGAGAGCTTAAAGAACAAGTTAAAGATTGCTACTTTTATTGTTGTGACATAACTGGACAGAATTTTGAAAATAAAAGGCATATCAACTATCCAAACGTGTCATCAGTTACGCCTGCAATTTTCGACGATTCAAAAATAGTGCAGCCCTCTTTTCCAGCTATACAAATTGAAGATTCTAACTGTGATACAGATTGGTATACATATACCAATCTGATCCGAAATTTTAAGTAGGTTCTAACGAGTGTCAGCTCTTTTCAATTTTGGTGTAATGGGTTGTAATATGAGCATTAAACTTCATTTCCTTAATTCGCACATTGATTACTTCCCAGAAAATCTAGGAACCGTTAGCGAAGAACAAGGCGAAATATTTCACCAAGATTTGAAAGAAATTGAAGTCCGGTATCAAGGAAGATGGAATACTAGCATGATGGCGGACTATTGTTGGTTATTGAAGCGCGACGATCCAAACCGGAAATTTAGGTGAAAATCGCACAACCGAAGCTTCCAGGAAAAAGAACCAGGTTCCACAAATAAAATTTACATGTAATTTAGACTAATAGTAAGTTTTTATAACATTTTAGCAGTTTTTTTTAAGTTAAAAGTAATGTTCTTCTTTAAATATATAATTTAAATGTGAAAACTTGTGTTTTTTTTTCCTATCTTCTATCTGTACCATTTTTAAACAATCAGGAGGTGATGGAGAATAACTAAGTAGATATTCGTTATCAACGCACCAAAAAACCTCCTGGACAGAGATGATTTTTTTGGGTTACTATTTTTTTTCTCTTGCCAAATCCATTGTGTGGATATTTTGGTATTTTAAGAATCACAACAACAATCTGAATCATTTTTTATGAACTAAGGCTGCACAGAAAAAGAAATCGACCGAATTGGAGTATAAAAAAAAAGTTTTACTGTTAACAACAACAACAACAATGAATATGTGCTTAATCTATCTTATGTTAGGTTCTCCTTTCAAAAAGTAAAACTTAAACAAAAGAAGAATTTGCCAAAGAAAAATAGAAAGAAGCTTTATAAACATTAAACGGTAAGACAGGATGGAAAGCTCACTAATAAGAGAAATAACAAAGGTAAGAGATGTAATAAGACACTTCTTGAGGCAAAAATTTAAAAGTTCAGGTCATATCCAGAGAGTGACAGACTTAAGATGGTCACTAATAACAACAAGTTGGTACCCAATATATAAAAAAGAAGGGTAGACCACTTAAAAGATGAAGTGACGATATAGTTCAAAAAGCCGGAAACTAATGGCCGAGACTGGCCAAACACTGAGACACCTGGCATGGTCTGGAGAATACTTTTACCGTTATAGGCTGCCCTGACCTAAGTACACTAATTCTTATTTAAGCACAAAACGAATACTACTTACATAAAATAAAGTTACACAAATCTGTTAAAATCCATTTAAGGGATAAAAATAAAGCTAAATAATTATAAAAAGCAGTTGCCATCTTACAGCTGGTTTTTGAATTGAGTATGAGTGTGTGTTAACAAGAGTTCCTTTCAAAACTACCACTATTGTTTCTGTTCTTGTGAAAGCACTTTTCAGAGCCATTTCATTCAGGCTTCTATGAAAGACAAGTTGTGGTAGCCACAATGTTAATTATAAATTAGTTATTGAAAAAATGCATTTTGCGTTTTAAAATTTTGTGTACATTGTTTTTGCGGAGAGATATCAGCTTCATGCATCTCTTCTTTTGCTGCGAGTTCATTAATGTCTATTACATAGTTCTCTTCAACAAGAGCCATGTTACGTAGAATGTCACACAACACCTTTCGAAAGTGTTTCGGGTGGTTATTTTAATATGTTAAAGATCTATTTAAAAAAGGGTCTTAAGGTATCCGAAGTATAGACATCCCAAAAAGATGTGTGGGTCCAATCTCCCAACTTCAAACTTTCGTTCAGAATCATTCGAAACTGTTTTTATTTAACTGCAAGATTTTTTTAGAGTCAGATTGATTCTGACTGGTTCGACTTATGGTTTCACTTCTGAATAACTTGGTTTTGTACCTTTCTCGCCAAATGGTACTGCAGATTTTTAACCGACTCCAAAGAAGGTTCTCAGTATGACCTAAATCTTGAAATTTAGCATGAAGCAACGTTTTATAAATAACACAAACGAAAAAAAAAACTCGGTGCCGGAATCCGTCTCGCACTTGGCTGGTTTTATTTTGTGTTCTGATAGGGAAGAAATCTTTGCCCAAAACGCTTTGCCGTCACATTTAAGTGCGGTCCAAATATCAAAGGCGCTACGGATGCGTACTTAGTTCCATCCATCCATTCATTCAAATCTACTTACCAAGTTACCATCCATTCATACCTACATTCCCATTCTGCATGAGTCACATTTTATAATATTTAATTTTATTTAAAAGTAAATAAAGAAACGTCACACTTCTTATTCTTATGCATGTTTTAAAACGCAAGAAGGTAATCCCGCAAGAGATAAGTTATGGTTTTTTAACCGACTTCAAAAAAGGAGGAGGTTATCAATTCGACTGTATGTTTTTTTTTTTATCATTATTTTTTTTTTGTATGTATGTTACCTCATATCTCAGTCGTTTGTCGACCGAATCAAAATTTTTTTTCACCTACTTAGAAGGTATACCTTCTAGTTGGTCCCATTTTTTCCATTTTGGGATCTGATGATGGGATCTTGGTGTATTTGAGGGAAACCCGCAAATTTTAAAGACACGTATAGTGTTTCTTTACTAGAATCTTAATGTTGACGTGTTGTTACGTCTGATAGTCAACATTTTGTGGGGCTGAGCTGATGGTGGAACTCCTTAACGCCTAGGAGTTCAGTAATTATAATGACGAAACCTATGATAGGTAATTTGTAGCTTCGTAAAAAATAGAATCATAAGGTGCAACTCCCCCCCCCCCCCCTCTTATGTAATCACTAAAAATAAAGAAATAAAATAAACTTTAAAAAAAAGTAAAAACCGACTTCAAGACCAAAATGCACTAAAAAGTCTTAAATAAACTCTTCACCATTGAAAGGAAAGGAATCCGTTTTAGGCAAACAATTTCTTTTTGGAGTCGGTGCCATCACTTTGACCATCAAGCATCAACTATCACAGCACCGACTCCAAAAAGAAATTGTTTGCCTAAAACGGATTCCTTTCCTTTCAATGGTGAAGAGTTTATTTAAGACTTTTTAGTGCATTTTGGTCTTGAAGTCGGTTTTTACTTTTTTTTAAAGTTTATTTTTATTTAAAAATCCGAAATTCTGCATTCGAATAATATTAATTAAAAACTGTAATTGTTTTTCTGCGTATTATTTTTGTATGTTATTGTGTATGATTTTGTGGTATTACTAACGTCAAAATAACATGCTCACGCTATATATGCTCCCACTTTTAATCAGATACCAACATGACATTTATGGGATGCTACATTTTCGTAATATAAAAAGTGTTGTTCCTAAGTAATCGACAAATTCAATTTCCATTACATCGTTGCTTGTGAATTATAGATTAAGTAAATGAATTTAACTTGTTATCTGCAAAAAAAAAAGTAAATGAATATATAGAGTTTAAATTTATGTTGTTTAGTTTTTGTGTAGAATAAATAAAAACAATTAATTTCAAATCATGTTTCCTACGTATACCTACAGAATTTCTAATATCGTATTTATAGACAGTAGTAAAACGTCTAAATAAGTTATAATTATATAATAATATTGATATTACAAGTAAAAGGATTTTTTTTCGTTAGAAAACAATATTTCAGTACTTCGTTTGTTTATTATTATTAATAATAATCCATTTTTTTGGGTTCTTTTTTTAAAAGTAACACTAGATGTTTCTTTACAATATTCTGCCATTCTGTGTTACAGTTTGTCGGCAGAGCTCTCATGGAAGAATCACATTCTTGTAAATCCGTATCACAAATTCAATTAATCGCTCACAATTGAATTGTTACAACACTAATACACTACGCTTGCAACATTAAAAAGTAAAAAGTGCGATTGAAGCTGTCACTCCCTATCTTATTAAAAAGTTTGTTTTTTCAATTAACATGCAAAGTTGCGTAAGACTATTTTCTCAAATTTGACCTACAACTATACAGGGTGACTTTGTTATCAGTACCGAAATTTTGTGTAAAGACTCCACTGATGAATATGAACAACTTTTACTATGGAGGCAATAGTGAAATCGAGAAAAAAATATCAAAATGTATGGAACAGCTGATTTTTTTTTTCTCGATTTCACTATTGCCCCCATAGTAAAAGTTGTTCATATTCATCAGTGGAGTCTTTACACAAGATTTCGGTACTGATAACAAAGTCATCCTGTATATGGCTGTAAAAAATAAACAAAATTCGACTCCACTTGTCGGACTTCATGAAATCTTTTGTAAACTGTGCCTTCGGTAAAAGTACCACATGTCACGAAAACATTCAATTTACTCAGTAAATTTCACATAATGTGACACAGGTCGCAAATTGCTGCATACAACATACGCACTATAAAAAATAAGAGAGGCTTCCAATGCTTTAGAATGTTTTTAACACTCACAGTGTCATATTTTATGTTCATAAAGATGAAATAAGAAACCAAAAATTTGCGCACGGGCGGGACTTGAACCAGCAATCTTTTGAGAGACCGGACCAAACGCTCTTACCAATTGAGCTACCGTGCTGTCAGTGCGACCCTGCGAAATTTGTGGTTTCCTACGAAAACACCAATTGCGTGACGCTTAGCGCCATCTAGCCGTCTGTTTATGAAACAGATGGCCCAAGCAGTTATTCTTTACAGAATAAATTCAACTTGGAAATTGATGTCGCTTCACTATCTAATGCTTTAGAATGTTTTTAACACTCGCAGTGTCATATTTTATATTCATAAAGATGAAATATATATGATATATAGATGGGGCTTCCATCCAAAAAAAAGTTGTGCAAGGGGCTCATATTCCGTTACATTGTTAAAAGATATACCCAGAAAGAAATTATTGAAAGATATACAAAGAAGAAATAACAGTTTTTCTTATAAAAAAAAATACGTACAACTTTCGTACAAAAACTAGTTTTGGTGCGAATTTTGTATGCATCATTTTGCGACCTGGGTCAATCATTGAGAATTTTTTCGATGTTAATTTAAATGTTATTTTAACAAGTGTCATAGTGTTACCATAAGCACAGTATAGAGAAGTTTTCATGAAGTCCGACGTGCACAGTCATTTTTTGTTTAATTTTCACTGGCTTATACAATTTTGCAGGTCAAATTTGAGAAAAGCATGTTTACAACTTTGATAGAAAAAAAAAACTAAGATGGCTTGTGTATGTGAGATTGATTTTCTTAAAACCGCAAAACAATGACATACAAAAATAATATGCAGAAAAACAATTGCAGTTTTTTTGAAAAATGATTCGAACGCCAAATTGTGTTTATGATAAAAACAATAAAAATCGATATAAAAAACCACCGAGCCCCAAAAAAAAATCAAAAGATAGCTACGAGTAATGATCCCCATTATAACCCATTTTCATTTGGCGCACGATATACTAAACACCTTGCTTAACTAACTGGATTGCCTTGACGTATAGGTGCCATTTGAAAAGGTGCCCTAATTTGTATACAGCTGCGTATCGGACTTCGGGGGCTAAAGCACGAATAAAATGAAAAGTGCCGTTGCAGCTGCCAAATCAGATGGGCCATGGGCACCCCGCAATGCGTCGGCATATCGATTCAGTATCGTTGCCAGGCTCGAGGTAGGGCCCGAAAAGATAAGACACCTAAAGTACGCGAAAAAACGCGTTCTGCGTCATTAGCATACGTTGAATGAGTAGCACCGGACTTAGCAGACTTATGTTTGGGTCATTTATTGATTTAATAGTAAGATAAGATCTTTATTGCATAATTATAAATTCATTTAGAGGAAATGTACAATTTAGACAGTCTTATAGAAGTGATCTTAAAACAAACGATCCGTACTTTGTTATTACTTACTAATTTGTTACAGGAGTAATAAAATACATTGTAGTATCTAATATAATGGCTACCCACGACAGAGTGCAACTAAGAATAGTCATTTTCTGAGTCAGAGCAACGATTTTTCCAGACGAACTCACTAACAATCGATTCCAGCTCACTCAATAGCACATTTTTCATCGAGATCCATCCATAGTTTGCGTTACAACGTGATACAGAAATAGTTTTAAAATATGTACCCCTACTATGAATAATCATTTTTTACTCAGAATGTTGTCTCCTTTCTTCTGATACCCCTAACAAAAGTGCGACCCTCTTACCGCTGCGCCACCGAGGCAGTTAAGAAATAGATAGTGCACCTGTGCTTGCGTACACACTTGTGCACTTTATTATATGTCCCGCGCAGTCAGCTAGTCGTTGTGACTGGCCACCGTAGTCGAAATCGGCTAGGGGGGACTATTACAACAAAAGTAGCGTTTGTTGCCCGTAACAAAATTGAGCTGGCTGTTTTAAAAGAGCTTTGTGGCGAAGGACGCTTCAGACCCAATAATTGAACGACGAAGCCAGGTGAAGGTTAAAGTCGAAACTATGAGATTGATTCCTTATCGCCGACTATGGCTCAACGTATAGGTTGCTATTTATTGCTTGCGTGATGTTGATTCAATTATGTAAGAAATAATCATATTAAATTAGTCCAACACATTTTATGTTTCATAAAAACACCATCTCCGCAAAAAAAATGCAAAATTATAACCGTGTTCAACACTAATATCGGACGGCGCCGTACGAGAAAAACTCTAAGAAAAACCGCAGAGAACCGAGAACCGGTGTACGTGTTAGCTGTTGGGCACATGAGTCGAAACCAAATTTTAAGTATATTATATATATATATAATAGTCCCCCTAGCCGATTTCGACTACGGTGGCCAGTCACAACGACTAACCGACTGCGCGGGACATATTATAGTGCACAAGTGTGTGCGCAAACACAGGTGCACTCTCTATTCCTTTCACTCTCATAGCCCGATGGGACAGCAATCTGACACGACCGGAGAGAGTTCAGGCGCAGGACCAACGGCTTTACGTGCTTTCCGAGGCACGGGGGTGAAACACCGCCAACTTCCAAACTCCGGGCTACACTAAGAATTTCTGAACAGAAAAACTCAGATATATATTTTTGGCCCGACCCGGGGATCGAACCCGGGACCTCTGGCGCAGCCGTCGCTTTAAAGTGCGACCCTCCTACTGCCGCGCCACCGAGGCAGTTAAATATATATATGTATATATATATATAATATACTTTTCAACACACTTGCTCAAAACGACGTTTTTATTCCACCGATTTTTGGCACATAATCCTAGATATTAAACACGCGTGCTTTTTCGGTATATTATTGCACTAGTGCCTTTAGTTTATAAACCCGACCAATTTAGGTTTGTACCCTAGTACCAAGTCGTAAGTAAGAAGAAGAAGCGATGTAATTTAATAATAATAATAATAATAAATATTCGTTATTGCACAAGTAAGGACACAAGAAACAATAACAATGCAGGCAAATAATTTATACAATATTGGCGGTCTTATCGCTGGAAGCGATCTCTTCCAGACAACCAAATTTAGTCAGGTTATAACTTTTATTTTAGGAACAAACATTATTTATGCGAAAAATAACAGTATTCTACAAAGGTATTAATTTCAATAAATGGCAAATCCAGATTTTTCATTATTTTTTTCTGTAATTTGTGTTTTTAACACGAATTATTAGATTTTTAATCTTGGCTGTTGGCCGATCTACGTCGCCCAAAGCCTTGCGCGCGCATCGGTATCGCGGCTAGAAAAAAAAACAATGCGCCATTTTTCGTAAATAGGTAATTGTCGACTGTGACAAAGTATGGATTAATTGTAAAGTTTAATATTAACGAAAATGTCTACTTCAAGTAAAGAAAATGAAGAAAACCTATTATTAACTCTGGCGGACATACATAACGAGGCGTAAAACGCGTGCGATAGTCTTTTGCCATCAAAGTCGAGTGAAATTTATTTTTACTACGAGTAAATGTTTTAATAATTAAAACTTAGTAAATGAAGAGTTTTGTTTTTTCCTCGCAAGTGTGTTGAAAAACGTCGTATGATACGCGTACTCGCTTTCGCTCGTGCGCACACAATATCGCCTTGTATATAATGGTCAACTTAGCACACTTGTATCATAATGTACTATAAACGTAAACTAATAAATAACTTATTTTACATATGTTCTTACACAATTACCTTTCTAGATGCTAAATTTCAACTGCCTAGGTCATCTTAAAGTAGGTCAGATTTTTGATATATAGGTTAGACTTTGGAAAATTGGCGACTTTTAGACCTTCATATCCTTGTAACTGTTGGAGGTTGACTAATGAATTACTAATAATTAAGAAAAAAATTGGCACTTTTTGTTCTTATGAATAAAAATAAATACATTATGTGGAATGTTTCTTTTAAATAGGTTTTGAGTAACGAAGAAGTCAAATGCGCTTCGATATGGTTCGTGTAACGCTAAATCACCAGTTATTTTGCTGGAACTTGGCTTGACACGCTGCCGCGTGTCTAGATCATAAAGGTCGTAATATAACACGGCTTCTACCTCATCAGATCATGTATTCGTATGTAGATATTATCAAATTACATTATAAGACGCTCAAGGCGTAATATCGAAACAAATTAACCCAATTAACACAATCTACTGCCGAAATTAATTGATAATTATCTATGATACAATTTAAAGATTACTTATAAACCGAGTGAAAGAACTTTCCAAAGTCTATATCTTAACTTTTGCCTTCAGACTGTACATTATGGTCTTTTTCCTTCAAACTCTACACTTGCATGACGTCAAGACTACGGCGTAGTATCGCCCGTAGCGGCCCGTAGCATCTAAAAATACCTTCGGCCAGTGGACGTATTATAATAGCTGACCATTCAGACGACTAACCATGAGACCGTTTTATACGCCGCCTTTTAGAAGTGATATGTCTTTTAAAAGACTGAAAAAGAATTCCAATTTTAGAATCCTCTTTCTGATGTTAATACCGACACACAGTGTCCATCAAAAAAGCAATATGTATTCTTATAAGATGAAATAAAAAAATATATAACAGTGTGAGTATTAAAAACATTCTAAACTATCGAATATGAAATTGTTGATATATTTATCATAACTCACAGAACTCTTTAAAGAATTTAATTGCAGATTGACGCTCGTCGTTTTTTCTTAAAGCCCTTTCAAAGATAGAATCTGCAGCGCAAGAATCAAAGAAAAGTTGAAAGTAAGGCTGCAGAAAAGTGAAAATTGACGATTTCACGCGTTTCGATCAATATGCGCTATTAAAAACCTTATTCTTAAATCACGGGTTGGATATTAAATTTTGAACCATTTATATTGCTAAGCTGGGAACTTTTGAATTTAATTTACTCGAGATTCAGTTTCGATTAGAATCATCTTTTGGTCTGTACGACTCATTTTTAATTATAAAGGTTCCATAGTCCAACAAGGAACCCTTATAGTGTCGTCTTATGTCTGTCTGTCCGAATTTTGGATCAACGACCTTAAGGGTACTGTAATATTGCAAATTGTTATGGGTACATGTATTCTAATCTCCCTGTGGAAGAGGTAAAATAAAACATTGAACATATATCTTTTAGGTTTAACTCTCCAATAAGTAAAGTGGCGATGTTTTTTTTTTCTCTTACCTTACGCATCATGTCGGGTATCTTTGAATAAGTCTTTAAAAAATATTATCAGTTTGTTGTAATGACAAATTTTTGTTAGTGTTGTTTTAATACCTCCAAAATCTAAATTATAGATTGATAATGATGAAGTCTTTTTTTAGTGTAAATATATAAAATAATGTGAGTTAACGTAATCAAAAGATTGAACCGTTTTTACCTCATAATTTTGGATGTTTAGTGATTTCAACGGAATCAAAAATAGTACATATAAAGGCAAATATAATTGCACTTAATTAAGGAACCCTTTGAGCGCGAGGCCGAATCGCACTTGGCTGGTTTCTAACATGTATTTTCCAATAAAACCTCTAGGTTATTTAAATATTGATCTGAAATCCAGACATATAGGACTCTTAAGCTTTACTTAGCTACCTACCTCTGGTGGCCTAAAAAAGGTTTCGTATTTTTTTGTAGGTGGTAAGGAAAAACCACCACTTAATTTTAAAGTAGTAATAGTAGTAATAAAGTAAAGAAGAAGCTTTATTCAAGATTTTTTCATCGGTATACAGGATGCAAAATAATAGGATCTTACTTAAGATTATGCCCATGCAATTGTTTTTATGATTACTTGTTGAACTAGAATTGATTTCACTATAGTATTCGAATTTACGGTTACTTAGCCAGTAATCGATCGAATCAGAAATGAGGAAATACGTACAAGAAGTGACGTAAGGGACATCACCCTGAGAATTAGTACCAAAGCTCAAATGGCAATGGGCAGGGCACATAGCGCGAATAACTGATGGCCGTAGGGGCAGAAAAGTTATATTTTCTTGACGCTTTGACCAGAGACGCAGCGTAGAACATCCACCGACAAGATGGACAGACGATCTTGTGAAAATCGCAGGATCAAACCAAACCTAAGTCGAGCACAATGCTTATATTCTGAAGTGGACGTCCTTTAGCTGATTATGATGATGATGTTGAAGCCAGTAATATATTTATCTTTTAATAGGTCTAGAAATGCAAAAAGTCTGACATTAAGTATAGAATGGGTACAAAATAGCTAGTGTCATTGATATACTTTAATAATAATATATTTCAATGAAGACTTAATTTTGAACAACCCCTTAAAATATGGCTCACTTACTTACTTCTTTACACCCCGTATCGTACCTACGAAAATCTAATTTGAAATATTATTACAGCTTTTCATGGTAATACTTCACTTATAAAGGAATATTGGAGGCAAACCTTTCGTAAAAGGCAAGCAACTTGGAATCCCTACGGAGCGTTCTTGTGTGCCTCCGATGTATAATTCAATATACCTTAATTTGCCCTCATTTATTAATAAACCAGTCCGTCCCGGTTAAGCACTTTCTGATTGCAATGACCTAATTGAAATATAAAGCTTATTATAAAGTACATATTTTGACTTGATTTTACTTATAACATTGCACTATTTTGGTTTCATAGTAACATTTACAGTATTGTCCATTTTATGGTATTTTTAATGAAATTTAATACCATTTACACAATATTCATTGTTTGAGGTAATCAGTCATTTCGATGTGAAGATAATTGATGACAGTAAACAAAAAAATGTTTGGAGGGTACCCTAAGTACCCTAAGGGTACAACAAGAAACCCTTATAGTTTCGCCTGGTTATCAGTCCGCAGTTTTGATAAATCACATCTCTTTTTAGTACTAGCTAATTTAATTTGGCGTGGACATGTATTTCAGGCTCGACCCAAAATTAGTAAGATAAAATATTGAAAAAAATCTTTTGTCTCCTCCACAAGGAAAAGGTGATTTTCCTTCTATCACTTGTCTCATTATGTTGGGTATCATTGAAACAGTCTTCAAAAATATCTGTTTATGATCATTATTAACCGCCTTGACGACCCGTTTGTGAAATATTGAGATTTAAAGTATATTTGTTTGTAAGAAACCAGTGTCCCCTTACCTTTATACTCTGATGTTAAAAAATACCAGATTTATACACACATTTGTTGGGATGCCACGTTTTCGTAATATCAAATCGTGATGATCCTGAGTAATCGACAAATAATTAAAAACATTAAAATTATGTATGCAAATTTAAAGCGAAATCACTTAATGAAAAATCGTATGACAAATTAAATTGCCCACAATTGAACTTTTCAACACTAAATTGCACTATGCTTGCAAATTAAACATTGCGATTGTAGATGTAACTTTGAAAAAAACCCGTCAGCCATATTCTTATCCAGATTTTGATAACCGGTCACTTAAACAGACTTTGTTCAGTGTTTTGTAACTTGTTATTAAAGAAGAATATTATTCAACATGTCTAGCTAGAGCTGGATAACCAGCTACGTAAACAGGTTTTATTTACTGTTTTATAACTAGTTATTATTTAAACACCGAACTGGGCAGCATGACAATTTATCTGTTGTGTCTGGAATGCTAGTGTTTGAAGACTTTTTATAATTATATGGAATTATGGAAAGTTTTAATTCTGATAAAACAAGATAATCCTCGAAACACTTCTTATACAAATGTCATAATATAAAAGTCATAACATCAAAACATAAATTGGAAAAAAAATTGATCTGACCCTCAGTCATTTTTTTTTCTGTTCTTCTATCGTAACACAAACTTCAGTTTCGATTTATTCGTAGTTTTTGTGTCTTACAGCCGGTTTCTGATTTGAGCATTTGAGTGAAAATCTGTTGAGACCTGCTCAAATAGTTGATGAGTACTTAAGTTTCCTACGTTTCATTCGTAAATTTTTGATTGTCTCAAACCACATTCAACTAAGTTTTGTCCTTGATTATACTGCAACGTTCCGTTACGAGTAAAAACAACCGATTTTTACCGGTTTTTATTTATAAAGATATTTGGTTTCGTAATAGGCATTAATAAATTCTGGATTTCATTACGTTAGTTATATATTCCTAAGAGCATCATATTGCGAATAAGTTTTCAAGTAAAATAGGCACTATTCTATTTTGTAGTTAAATTCTTAAAATTAAGTTGTGAACAACTACCGAGAACGGAATGTCTTTTGTCAATCAATCAATGTCAATGTCATACTCAAACTTGATAAAGTTTGATTTCCTGCAATGTTTGTTATTTGAAAAGTTTATAAGTTGAAAAACTTCGAAATCATTCATCATCATCATTATCGGCTAAAGGACGTTCACATAGGCCTACCCCACAGTTTTCCACTGCAACCGATCACAAGCGGTCTGCATCCAGTGTGAACCCGCGATCTTAACAAGGTCGTTCGAACGAACATCTTGTCGGTGGAGATCCCACGCTACGCTTTTGATCGAAAAGTCTCCAATCTAGAACTTTTCTGCCCCAACGGCCATCAGTTCTTCGCGCTATGTGCCCTGCCCACTGCCACTTGAGCTTACTAATTCGTAGGGATATGTCCGTTACCTTAGTTTTTCTACGTATCTCCTCGTTTCCGATTCGATCTCGCAGAGAAGCACCGAGCATAGCCCGCTCCATCGCTCGTTGTGTGATTTTGAGCTTCTTTATGAGGTCAATAGTTAGAGAACACGTTTCGGATCCGTATGTCATCTCTGGTAACAGACACTGGTTGAAGACTTTCGTATTCAGACACTGAGGTTATTCAGACGAGAAGACGCTCTTGCGCAGTTTCCTAAACGCTGCCCAGCAGATTTGGATTCGACGATTGACCTCTTTCTCAAAGTAGAAATACTTTCAAAGTTTATGAAATGGAAACCACAAAGAAAAAAGATGTCCTAACTACACACAGGAAGAGAAGGAAAACTATAGTGTTCCTGTAGTGAAAAATAATAAAGGTAAAGATTTTAAAGAAGGAGTTAAAAGAAGCTGCCAAGGATAACATATCTTAATGCTTACTACGGGTATTTCCTTTTAGGATTTGGCACACTGGTTGCGGTCTGCCGTCCGGTCCATACAAAATTGATCGGATGCAGGCAATTTTGTATGGACCGGATCGCTTACCCCAAGCAGTGTGCCAATCTTTTTTCCTGTTATTTGTGTTCACCTTTGTATATTCGTAATAAATATAACTTTGTCTGAATTATAGTACATTTTGAGATAAATATAACTTTGAATTATTATGGCGTTTTGCTTGATCTATTACAGCTCTAGCCTGCCCCAATTACCTACGCAGGTCGCAGATTTCGCAAATTGTCGCAAATTTGAATTTAAGTAGGACTTAAGTACTCTCATTGGGTTGCTTAGCTGTCAGACGCTTAAGTTCACAGTGAGCAGGCTTTGAGTACTGTCAGTAGTGTTGTGCAACGCAAATTTCGAGTTAAGCACTAGTTGATGTCAAGTTGAGAATTCTCAACCTCAAATGCTCAAATTACACTTAAACTTAATTCAAAAATAGAAATACTTTTGAGTCATACTTAAGTCGAGCTTAAGTTGTTCTCAACGTCAAATGCTCAATTCAGAAACCGGCTGTTAGCCTTTTCTGTACTGTTTTTATCCTTTTGCGAAAACGTCAAGAACTTTGGCGATGTATGGATTTGTATTCCTTATGAATAGGTTAAGGTTCTGAGAATGACACCCTTCTTAGGATTACGTATCTGTGGGTGTTACATTACTTACTTCTTTTTGGCAACACCACATTTTAATAAATTTTATGTCATGTAACCAAAAACGATTGAAATAGATATTGAATTTTGTCAGTTGTTTGGTTCTTGGATTTTTTTTCATCATATATTTATAGCCAGAACTATATATTTAGAAATTTTATATACAATTTATATTTGAAAGGTAAACGTGCTAGTCCAGCACATCGTGCCACATGTCGTGTCTGCACTCAGGATTTTAGTCCTGATTGTTTTGCATTTATGAAAAGACTGCGACTCGTATGGTGAAAACAACCCTTTACTGCCGTTTAAAACATTTTACATAAAGAATTCATTACTGCTCTCTCGTTAACAAGAACTGAACCATTTGACATTTTTTTTGTAAATCAATATAGACATATTTTTACCGACTTTAAAAAAATAAGTCAATCAAATCATATAGTATGTATTTAATATCGTTGGAATTTCACAATATTTGAGTATCTATGAAGGCTTCCAAACACGTGGTGTACACTGAATTAAGATTGGTCTGTGCTCGTCAAAAATGTCATTGCCAACTTTTGAGTAATCTTCAGTATAGATTAACATGTGCTTTATTTAAAACATTAGGTATATACATACTTTCTACATTTGTTAACAGTAAGAAGTGGTATAAGTATTGCGTTTCCATAATCAGTGCCGTTACCATGACTTTACGGCGGTTTTGATCGCTAGCGACGACGTAATAAAAGTGTATGGATTTTTCAACACACTTGCTCAAAATGACGTTTTTATTCCACCGATTTTTGGCTCATTATCATAGATATTAAACACGCGTGCTTTTTCATTATATTATTGCACTAGTGCTTTTAGTTAACCCGACCAATTTACATTTGTACCCTAGTACCAAGTCCAAAGTAAGAAAAAGAAGCGATATAATTTAGTTGGGTTATACAATACTTTTATTTTAGCAACAAACAGTATTTATGCGAAAAATATCAGTATCTACATATTTATTGCAATAAATGGTAAATCCAGATTTATTACTAAAACATAGCTCAAATTCATTTAACATATTCTGTGATTTGTGTTTTAAACACGAATTATTACATTTTTAATCTTAGCTTTTGGCCGATCTAGTTCGCGCCTAAGACTTGCGCGCGCATCGGTATCGCGGCAAGACAAAAAAACAACGCGCCATTTTTCGTAAATAATAAGTGGCGGCTGTGACGAAGTTTCGATTAATTATGAAGTTTAATATTAATGAAAATGTCTACTTCAAGTGAAGAAAATGAAGAAAACCTATTATTAACTCCGCCGGACATACGTAACGAGGCAAAAAACGCGTGCGAAAGTCTTTGCCATCAAAATCGAGTGAAATGTATTTTTGTGATTAAAAACTATGTAAATAAAGAGTCTTGTTTTTTCCTCGCAAGTGTGTTGAAAAACGTCGTATGAAACACGTGTGCCTGTGACCATTATATACGCGGCTTTCTTATGGCGCACTCGCTTTCGCTCGTGCGCACACAATATCGCCTTGTACGTAATGGTCAACTTAGCACACTTGTATCATAATGTACTATTTTAAATCTTAAAGTGACCAATAGAGGAGCTGTGCAATTTTCCATAGACTTTGTTTACGTCGCCACTAGTAAGTAAAACCACCGTAAACTTACGGTAACAGTACAGAACGCCAACGTGCACCGCAAATAACTAAGAACGCTTTTTCGTTTGGGTCTTTTCCATAATTTTTCTGAATGAAAGTTCAAGTTATTATATTCATAAATATTTCAAGTTTTAAACTACTTATGCTTCACGCATTTTTAAAGACATTTTATCTAAAACTTTTCTACAATATTTAACCTAATAAAATTTAATGAAATAATAAAATAGCATTGTAGCCTGGCTGTTATTTTTATGAAAAATGGCTTGTTATCAACCAAGGTCAAACACCACGGGGACAAATACGTCTGTGGTTGTAATTTACGAATATCAAGATTTTTCACTTTTTGCGATTTTTTTATAAAATTGCCATCTGCCATTTGTTTTTTGTCATGACATTTTGACAAAGCATAAAATTTTTCAATTAAGTTTTTTTTGGTATCATCAGAGATAATAAAAGCAATCAAAGTTAAAGATGCAAATTTAACAGTTTATAAGTTTAAAAACATATGAAATAGTAGTTTTTTTTAATAAATTGTCTTGCATTTTTTTATGAGTCGTGTGCCGTATTGTAAAAAAAAATTCGGACGTACATCGTGCGTATTTTCTTCTAGAAAACTTCCTTGGTTAAGTGAAATTGTAAAAAAAGTATTACGATCCTATGTGTTTTGTATTGTTTTCATCTGATAGCCACTTGAATAGCAAAGAGTAAGATTTTTTAAGGTTTCGTAGCCGAATGGCAAAAAACGGAACACATATAGTTTCGTCAATTCTGTCTGTCTATCCGTCCGTATGTCACAGCCAGTTTATTCTTAAACTATATAACTCAAATTAAACTTGCAAGATAGATCCTGTCAACTTGCCTTACAACGATTCCCATACATAAAATAAAAAGTAATAACATTTGTGGAGGGCTCCCACACTTGAAACTAACACAAAACAACAGAATTTTAAGTGTGCCTTAAAAGTATCGATAGTTTTGTCATTGATAATTGATATATGTTTATGCAACAGTGGTCCAAGTAGTTATTCATTGCAGAATAAATTCAACTTGGAAATTGATTACGCTTCCCTGTCCAATGGTTTAGAATATATTCTGTAATGAATAACTAATACTTGGCCCACTGTTGCATATACAGACGGGTTGATAGAGCTGACGATACGTGAAATGACGTCCCCATAAGAGATCAGAAATTTCGCACGGTTGCACCGACAGGGCGGTAGCTTAATTGGAAGAGCGTTTGGCCCGGTTAGCCAGAAGTTGCAGGTTCGAGCCCTGCCCGTCTGCAATTTTTGGTGTCTTACTTCATATTTAAGAATACAAAATGTTGTACGGTGAGTGTTAAAAACATTCTAAACCAAATTAATAAAGATTCCAATTTTGGGACATCCTGTATATATAGGAATAGCTCGTACAAATGATAAAATAACATGATTATGTTCCATTCCATCTGTTTGATTTAGTGAATAAAATAAAACACTCCCAACGTGTATACTATGAGACGATATTTGTATAAACATCATTCACTCCGTCTAAATAGGACAACTTCGTTCGTCTAACATAGTAGAGTTCCAGCGTTCGTTGGCAATTGAAAATGTTGGAAAATCAGTAAGGCTGGATAGGTTTCCATGTTCGCATGTAGTTATCTCTGAGCTCCAGCATTGTACAAGCACTAAGGATTAGTGCCGACTGACTGCACACTTTGTGACGCGTCGATTATGTCGTTGATATGACTTGCGCCGGGTCGATGTCTCGTATTGCTTTTGTAAATATCAAATGCTAGGTTTATGTATTGAATAAATCAGCAATGTTTCTTTTTTTTTGTGATAGACGAAAATACTTGATGTAACGTTTTCGTTGCCAAACACTTTTGAAAATAGTCTTAGTATTGATTTCGTGATATGCAATAAGAATACCAAAAATAGTAGGAGATTAAAAATACACATAAAATAAATAAAAATAAAATAGTATAAAATATTAAATAAAAAATACACTTTGAAAGTTAAAAATAGCCAAACCATTAGTATAGATTTGTAGAGACATATCTCGAGTGCCTAGTCTAACTAGTCTATTTGGAATCAATAACTAGGTAGGTAGGTACTCGGGTGTTCTCGAATAAGAGGAAAAGGGGAAAAAAGTTTACGTCGACCCAATGACCACCTAATTAACTAATTGGCTCTAATAACGGCCCTTTCACAGCATTATATAATTAACTGATATCAGATTCCGAGAGGACTCGTTACTTTTTAATTAATTCCATCTTCTCTAAGGATTCACCTTCACCTCCACTGGAATAGGCGGAAGTCTGACAATTTGTTTCAAGTTTTATAAGAGTTTAATACAGACCAATTAAGCGAAGCCAAGCGAAATGGTGGAAACGGATTTAAGAAATCAAAACAATAATACCAGGAATCTTAATTTTGTGACGTTGTATTTATTTTTCTATGGATTAAAAACAAGTATTATTATAATATGATGGATAATATGAATTTGACTATGAAAAACCGAAATATAATGTTTATAGGTGATGCTGGTCACCAACAGGAATATCCTGCAGCTTCTGTGCACCGCAGGTAGGTGTTTTTTTATTATTTACAACTTATTTAAATCATAAATTATAGTTCAACATAAAATTAACTTTAAAAAATAAAAAACGACTTCCAAACCAAAATGCATCAAAGAGTCTTAAATATATTCTTGACCCTTGCAAGGTAGGGATCCATTTTAGACAAAAATTAATTTTAGGAGTCGGTGCCATCACTTTTTTTTACTAAGGTATAAAAACCGGATATGGTCTATGCTTAACCTATATAAAATTATAACTATATTACATAACTGGACGATAGCCCAAAATAGTATACACAACATGATTTTTTATTGTACGCTAAAAGGATTCTTTCAATCTAAATGACAAATAATAATCAAAGCGTGTTATAACTGTGTGACATCAAGTCCAAGTATGACCTTCATCCTTCAGGGTGTTGGAGATGGCTTTTTTGTAAGTAGGGAAACTGATATTGAAAATATCCATGTCTTTGCTACCCTGAATCAACGCGTTATACGTGCGGCACATTCTAACTAACGGGTTGTAAAAGGATGTGTTATTTTTATACACTTGAATTTCAAATATATTAGGGTTCCTAGATCTGTGTCGAGTGTTAATATTAATTGACGATAAAAGACCTGACTTTGACCATCTTAAGTATTAACTATCAGAACAGCGTCTCCAAAAAAAAACGCCTATAATGGATCGTTTCCTTTCAAGGGGCAAGAGTTTATTTAAGAAGTTTTAGTGCATTTTGGTTTTAAAATCTGTTTTTACATTTTTAAAAGTTAATTTTATTTAATAAGTCGCGGGGGACCACTAGGGTCCCCCGCGATTTTTAATTCATCCCCGCGTTTGTCGATTTTTCTCGCCTTTTAAACCTTCCCTAGACCTCCACGAATATTTCAAGACTAAGATAAGATAAATCCGTTCAGCCGTTCTCGAGTTTTAGTGAGACTAACGAACAGCATTTCATTTTTATATATATATAAATTGTTTAGTAATTATGGAAGGGGGGAGGGGTTGCACTTTATGACTTTGTTATTAACTAAGCTACAAGTTACGTCTCATAAAATCTGTCATTATATTCACTGAACTTCTAAGCATTGAGGAGTTCCACCATCAGCTCAGCTACACACTATGTTGACTATCAGACGTAAACGCAACGCCTTTAAAATTTGAGGGTGCCTCGATTGTACCAAGGTCCTATCATCAGATCTCGACTTGGCAACAATGAGATCAACGGTATACCCTGTATTAAGGCTGTTTTTATTAAAAGCAGTCAATAAATGAATGCGATATGAGGTAACAACGCCACAAAAAAACTTACAGTCGAATCGATAACCTCCTTCTAATTTGAAGTTGGTTAAAAAAAAATAAAGATTTTTTTTTCATTTCATTTTTATCTAATTTAATTCAATTAAATGAATGTAATTAAATTCAATTTATGTAATTTATTTCATATTTATCTAATTTAATTCAGTTTATTTAATTTAATTTAATACAATTTATGTAATTCATTTCAATTTTATCTAATTGAATTCAATTTTATTTATTAGTTTAATTGTTATGTATGATTTAATTATATCGAAATAAATAAAATAAATCAAATAAAAATAGACTAAAGTCATTATAATATGACAATAAGTCTTCCTGTGCACGGGTGATTTAACTTTTATTTCGATGTCATAAAATTACTTTCCAATCTTTAATTGTTTCATTTATTAAGCGTGTGTGACTGATATCTCTCATAAAGATGGATTCATTAAATTTACTGGTAATTATTCTAATTAAATCAAATTACAAGCTTACACAAAATAATTGTCAACAAGTCATTATTATTATTTGATTAATAAGTTTAATTCTGGAAGGTTTCCAAAATTGCGTTCAAGGCCATGGCAGCCGTGAGTCTGAGTTCGTACCAGAAATGAAGACAAATCTTTCCCTTCCAAGGATATTGTAACGAATGTGAGTGAAACTTGGATTTATAGGGCCATTATTATGAACCAGTAAAGACGAAACCACGGCTAGGCTTGACGCACACATGCATATAAACATTAAATGAATTAACTGTAAAAAAAACATTTCAAAACAAATTTTATTTTAGTGACCTAAAAATATAAAAATAGACTTTAAATAAAAGCTTGTAAAAATGAACGTCTTTTTTTCTTCATAAAATCACTTAAAGAACTAAAACAACGCTAAAAAGAGAAACAAACTCATGTAAAGTCGGTGCATGATGTGCGTACGTAGACTGCTGCTGTCTTTTAAGGTGGTCATCATTTACCGACTTTGATTGAGTTTTTTTTCTCCTATTAGCGTTATTTAAGTCCATTTAGTGTACGGTTCAATTTTTATCAACATTTATTTGTCGTTTTAAGTAATCGTTTGAATTATAACGTACCTGATAGAACTAAAAAAGTTACTAAACCTTTTCTTAACGTAACAAATATTTTTCTGAAAACCGCATTAAAATTGGTTCAGCCAAACGCAAAGTAATGGCAGATAAATATATAAACATATTTACAAGTGAAACTGAGAACCGTTTTTCTTAAAGCCAGTCAAAAGAGTTACTTAAACCCTCTTTAGTGTAACATAAACTAAACTGAAAACTGCATCAAAATTGATCCAACCAAACGCAAGTTATTCGCTGACATACATACAGGTCAAATCGAGAACCTCATGAAACTTTATGAAATAATTACAGGAAGCTGAAATAAACTAACCCTATGTAGATGTGATTATGTCTTCACACACACACACACACACACACACACACACACACACACACACACACACACACACACACACACACACACACACACACACACACACACACACACACACACATACACACACACACACATACACACACACGTGTATGGTATGATTGAAATGTACTACCTGATAAGTACCTAATTTTCTCATACAAAACTTTTTCGAAGTGGTGAGAGTCTGGTGACCTGCCCCCCGATTCAGAACCATTCGGTTACGGATTGGGTTACGATTCGATAACTTTTACATATTAATTGAATTATAACTACGTGAATTTATCCGATGAAACTATTTTATTATGATCTTTTATTATATTTGTAACCGAACTGACATATCGACATCCGATCAAAATGCGACATTAATTTAAAAATTAATAGAAAATCTAGCCGAAACCCAAAACGAATGACTTATCGAACGTTCTGAATCGCCCTTCGGGTAACACAGGTACTATACCTAGCATAGGACTAGACTCATACGTACGTCTTGTTCCTAACTTTAAGTATCTAAAATGCCACTATTTATCCCTAACATTTTATGTTAAGAAATATGAGAAAAAAAGATTATTACTTACTTACTTGCTAAGAATACGAAGAATACACAGAACCCTCTGTAGGAAATCTTTAAACTTTGACTAGCCAAAAGTAAGAGAGATACAAAAGTATAAAACAAATTTGCTTCCCGCTGTCTGTATGTTTTATGTAAGTACCTATGCTTAAATCTTTTATACTACGCAATTGATTTGAATGCGGTTTTATTTATAGATAGAGTGATTCAGAAGGAAGGTTTATAAGTCGTAAACAAACTATTTTTTTGCACTTACATTGCAAACGCTGGCTGATCCCTACGAGATGGATCAAAACAATGTACTGCAGTATTGTACTCTTTAAAGAGGTCTACAAAACACGCGGTGGTAAAAAATGTCTATCTATTAGCGATAACACACATAAACAATTATTTATTATTTACTTTTTACGAGAAATAATGGCTTATTTACGAACCGATTTTAAGCAAAACAGCAGAAATCCTTATCCTTATCAATACAATATGTCATAAAAATAAATATTTTCGAAGATACCGATTTAAAATGCAGGGATAGCGGTTGCGGCCTTACGACGGTACAGACAAGGGCCGGGGGCTAAGATTTGAGCGTTGTGTGTTTTTCACATGGCCATTTATATATTACTCTTTCAAGAGTAATATGTTAAGAAAATTCATGTGTTTACCCTTTTTTTTATCTAACCTGCATCATCCCACTGCTGGGCAACGGCCTCCCTCAATTTTTTCCATATGTTTCTGTAAGCGGCCAAAACTTCCCACTCCCTCGCAAAGCTGGACAGATCGTCACACCACCTCTTTTAGGTCGACCCCTTCGTAGATAGCCGTCAGGTGGTATCCATCGCGTGACGATTTAATTTGATTTGTGTATTGTCTAAACACAATACAATTCTGATCGTTGTAAAAAGGCAGCATTATTAGCACCCGTGCGAAGCCGGGGCAGGTTGCTAGTATATTATATTTTCAATTAAATTCACGACCTTTTTGTCACGTACACACATATTTACGAGTTTAAAAACTCCCGATTTCATTGTAATTTCAATTAGTCTCCAGCAAAACACATTAAACACAGCCTTGTCACTGTCACAAAAACTTTTCCTGAATTGTTTATGCCTGCCTGAATTGTTAACAGCTCATAAACAAATACAGAGTTCCGTAAATCCGAGGCATTGTACCTTAACCTTAATTAAATTAATATTACTCCCTTTCCAAGACTTGAAGGAACCTTGCCCTAACTTTTCCGATATTTTTTCAGATATTTTTGTCAAAAGATACTGGATATAACACTACCTTTTCACGGCTGCAAGCATTCGCTAGAAATAAGTTATAGCAAATATTTAATTCAGAAAACATTAGTTAATACTAATTGTAAAAGATACTGATTATGTGTGTATTGAAAATCTTGCTGGACAGACAATTGTTGCAATATTATGGTGTAGGTACGTACTGCTTTGCTTTCTTTTGCTTTTGTCTTTCTATCATAGACCAGATACATTTAATTTATGACCACAGTCACGAATCATTCTTTGCACCATAGCCAACTTGTTTACAAAAAGATATAATGCTTGTATTTAATATTAACTTATTGTAAATATTGCTGTGTGTACCGTTCGTAGGTTTCAATGCTCCATTTCCAAGCTTTCCTAAAGAATAGATAATTCCTAAATGGTCCTTTTGTGCGATTTCAAAAATGATTTTCGACGGTTGTTGGATAAAATTGGGCATCGTCCTTTATCAGACTCAGAATAAAGAAGACGTATATTAACCATAATCCTATGAGCGGCAGGAAACCAATGGACTGAAATTGATCCTGATTGACTGATTCTGAATTATCGAAAACCTGCAATCGCAATTTGCTTTCCTAAACCATTTATCATTTCATTTTCTGTTCTGCGTGATCTTTTTTCGGTCCTGTAGTATTACGAGCTCCGTTTCATATTAAACAAAAATGATCATTTCGTACCCATAAATCATCACTTTAGAAAAAACCACATGAAACCAATTTCCAGATATGTAACTAGTTACAACGATTTTTTATTCATCCATCCATCGAGTTCTTGTATCTCAACAGTTATTAATTTTACTACTGAGACTAAGGAGGTAATATATTTTTTTATAATTGATTTATTAAATAAATGAAATTCGTCAAATTCGACTAAGTACCACTCAAAGGCATATACGAGTAAAATATTAATTTTACAGCTAAATGTCTGGACACAAGAAAGCATTTTTTTATTTTTTTTTTGGTACCCGTGAACAGTAATAAAAATAAATTAAAATATTGATTTTCTTAATTGGAAACCTATTAAATAACAACTATGTCTATATTTTCCTTTTATTAAACTACGAATAAGGACTGCTAACACTTAAATTTAATCAATAACAAGATTTGCACAAATTCTTTGTTTATCAAATTTTCTTACTCAGCGTACGAATTCTTGTATCTCAACAGTTATTAAAAATTTTACTACTGAGACTAAGGAGGTAATATAATATTATAATTGATTTATTAAATAAATGAAATTCGTCAAAATCAACAAATTCGACTAAGTACCACTCAAAGGCATATACGAGTAAAATATTAATTTTACAGCTAAATGTCTGGACACAAGAAAGCATTTTTTTATTTTTTTTTTGGTACCCGTGAACAGTAATAAAAATAAATTAAAATATTGATTTTCTTAATTGGAAACCTATTAAATAACAACTATGTCTATATTTTCCTTTTATTAAACTACGAATAAGGACTGCTAACACTTAAATTTAATCAATAACAAGATTTGCACAAATTCTTTGTTTATCAAATTTTCTTACTCAGCGTACGAAGAAGTGTTTACAGACAAAGCGAGGTTTTTTTTTTATTAACCTTTTCTCGTCATCTTCAAATAACAAATAGAGAATTCAATACCTTTAACTTATTTTTTCCCGAGGAAAGACGAGGTAGCAGAAAACTTGTTGACTTTTATCTTTGAAATGTATGGCTTTCGGGGCGGAAACCTTCCGTTGAAAAACAACGGTTACTCGTTGCGATACTGTCTAATATTATTCTAGAAATTTATTTATGCTTTATTGTACGGTTGCTTATGCTTCTTTGAAAATATGTCCAACACTAATGTAGCATCTTGTCACAACACTGTAGAAGTTGGCTGTAATGTCATTAATCAAAATCGATGCTTTCAAAGTAAAATTTTAATTTGTGACTGAAGATACAAATTGCCGTATATTTCAGGATTAATTGTATTTATCAAACGTTTATAACTACAATTCATAAAAATGGCCACAAATAAAAAATCCAGGATTGTATAAACATTTCAAGAATAGCAGAGATGATGTTCATTTTATCGTTTAAAATTTAATGCGCTAAGTTAATTTTGATTTTGACCATACTTAACGTAATGTCATAAATGAAATTATATTGCACGCTAGTTTTAGAACATCTAACATTATTCTACGCTGATTGTTAAAGTCAAGTTATTTGCTTTATATTTATATTATAATTTGTGAATAAAAGCAACTTCATACTATTTGCAAAACGCAGATAATCATGTGAAAATATTTCGCCCTTGAATACGCACAGTAAAAAATATGTAATTAAACGCAAAGCCAAATTGTCGTCATCAGCCATAAAAAACTTCAGTTAAAAAAAAAAACAAAAAAATAATTAAAAAAACTTCATTAAGTTAAATATAATAAAAAAAGATTCAATACTATTATATAAAAAAAGATTCCAGGAAAATCCGTAAAATAAAAGGCAACAAAACACTGAAAATCAAAAAGAAAAGTCTCAAAAATAAAAAGATTTAAAGAAAGGACACTAAAATAATTAAAGGGAGATAAGTAAATTGCAAAATTCTCACTACTATTATAAAAAAAAAGTTTCCAAGAAAGTCCGTAAAATAAAAGGCAACAAAACACGGAAAATCCAAAAGAAAAGTCTCAAAAAAAAAAAAGATTTCAAGAAGGGACAATGAAATTATTTAAAGGGAGATAGGTAAGTTGCAAAATTCTCACCCGTGTCCGGAGCCGCAATCCCGACGAACTTTGCTGTTATCGGGAGCACGTCTTCACCGGGAGGAGTGCTGAGCGCGAATGGATGTCGGGAGAGGCGGGCGAAGCTCGTTGGCTGGACCCCACCGTGATCTGTTGCGTCACGCATGCGCAGAAAAAGCGCCGCCGCGTACGACGCACGGCAGACCGAGCCTGCGGGGGTGGAAATTTACGTCATTTTCCGAGCGGCAAGGATGCGTGGGCTTTGAACAAATTTGAATAATTGAGCAGGGAATTGAAAAAAGAGAGGTAACAGAATTATTCATCGATGATGACTTAAACTATGATATTTACATGACGTTATTTCGCTGAAGAATTGAACACATGATTAGTAACTAAATATTCCGAAATAGTTCATAACACCCAAGCTGGTGACTGGTAGAAAATCAAGTCCGGTAATTGGACAACTCACAGTGCGAAAAGTTTAATCATAAAAAACAAAATATGAATTTACTAGATAATTTACAAATTATGCTTCCAACAAATGACAGAATTCAAATATTATTATAATTTAATGAGAAAACCTTTCAATTAGTATTATTAGTATTATTAGACACCAATCACATACATTGCTTCGATCCCAAAGTAAGTAGCTATTGCACTTGTGTTATGGAAATCAGACACAACGGTGGTACCACAACACCCAGACTCAGACAATATAGAAAAAATAGGTTTTTATATATATTGATCCGACCGGGAATCGAACCCGGGACCTCGGAGTGGCGACGCCTTGGAACCAGCGTGCTTAGCCACTGTGCTATGTACTAACGACACAAAAGTATTGGTTAACAATATACAAACTAGGTGTAACTAACATATATACATATAGAATATGTTTGCAGAGATCGTACTTATTTTAAGTTAATTAATATTCCTGTACTTCTTTTAGATTAGATATAATAGAAACAACTATACAAAACATGTCACATCTTCACAGCGAGGAGAACTTTACTGAAGGAATCCGAAAAAACTACCCCATTCGATAGGCGTAACATGATTTTTCCTTACAAAAGTACTGATTGTTGCGAGACTGAATACTGTTTTATTATTCCGTGTGTGTTTTCCAGTGGAATTCTACCATTACCTTTATTCCCCGCTGGCTGCACCCACTATTTACATATGCAACGCATTTTTCATGCAAGTTAATCTTATTTGTCCGTGAAGACTTCTCATTTACAATTCGACGTTTCTTTTTTCCACACTGAATTATTCACGCAAAAATGTGCAATCGGGTAGGTATTTTGAATTGCAACACAGGCATCAGTGGCCGCAGTCTGATGTAATTAAATTTGATGGTCTGCCGTGATAAAATTAACAGCTTAAAAGTCTGATTTCTTGTAGCCTCAAACAACCTAGATCCTAAATAAATCGTTTTTTCTAACTGTTTGTATTTATTATCAAAAATTGATCGAAATAAAAGCACGAAAACAACAATTCTCTCAGCGTTTACCAAATATCATCTGGTGTTCGATTGGTAAAACTGGTCGAGACTACCAGGATACTGAAATATTAACGTAGGTTTCAGAGGCACTCCTTAAAATTTGAATTGCGTAATCGAATGATGCCTGCTTGCAGCTGGTCTTAAGGAAAAGAAACTGAATTTTATTTAAATCGAAAATATTTTACGACGTTAAAGCTTGACATATTTGTTTGCGTGTTAAATTCATACTTCATATGGAATTTATATGCTTTACATTAAGGGTTTGATATCAACAAAACTAAAATCGTCGTCTTATAGAAGACGGTTCTCTTTTAAACAGCTCGAACTATAATCACAGCAGAGCAAAGTACAAATCACAATCTATAAAATAATGACAAGGCTGAAAACCTAGTATGGCCCGTCCGTGGTTATACTGATTGGTAAGAAATGTACAGGTACTATTATCGAAATTGGGTTGAGCGAATACTTTAGTTACAGAAAATAAGTTAATCATATCAGGGAACGCATTATAAATATTGCAAAACAGACTCATAGATAAAATTGTAATCATAAAGAAGTTGTGGTTACGTTACGTATGTTACGGTTCAGTAAAACCTAAGTATCAAGTTTATTGGTAGATATGCATGTTTAAGGGATAATTAATTTGGGTTTTCCCAAAAATAAATTAAAAAAGATTAACATTAGGTAAATTAATTAGTTATAACAAGGCGAATTTGAGCCATAATAACCTTTGGTATCACTACTGGCAAACTTCATAATCGCCCTCCCCCTTTGTGCCCCGTGTCGCCGTAAGTTAAGGTTAAGATCAAGTTTAATGGTTAGGTCAAAGTTAAAATAAGTTGGTGCTACCACTCTTAATTAAATTGTCTAAAGCAATTAATAACAGTCATTAAATTATATGCTCACGCAAAGCATTTCGGTCTATTAAGAGTATGCTATGCCATGAAATAATACAATTCCCTCACTGTTCTGTTTATTAGAATGCACTAGCAACTCGTCCCAGCATCAATCAAGTAAAGTATCTTTAGAAAAAACTTCCCATACCCAAATCAAAGCTCACAAATCACACTTAATTTATTTTTAACCAATTTCAAAAAGGGAGGAGGTTATTAATTCGACTGTTCTTTTTTTTTTTCAAAATATGTTACCTCATATCACAGTCAGTATGTTGATCTATCGAAGCTTCCTAACACGTGTGCAAATGTTCAAAAGTGTACGTATGTTTGTAAATTTGTATGTGTGTCTCAGGATTTCTTGAAAACGAGAATTCAGTACAAAGTACTTACTACAGGTACAGTGTTCATCAAAATCAGTCTAGTAGGTTTGAGATATCGGTAATAACTAAAAAAAAAAAAAATTTTAAAAATTGAACCGCATATGGACCGATTTGAAAAAAAAAAACTTACCGAGAGGTTACACCTTCTAGTCACTGTCTTAATTTTCCCATTGTTGCCAAGTCGGGATCTGATGATGAAATTTTGGTGGGACCGAAGGTAAAAAGAAATAGTTCGCCTGAGTTTTTTTTTCCTTTAAAGAGTCAAGATTTTACCTAAGACTTTTAAGTGCATTTTGGTTTTGAAGTCTTGCTAACTTTTACTTTTTTGTTAAAGTTATTTTTTTAATTCAATACTCTTAATTCATGCACAAATAAAAGTTAGTTATGGCGGACTATAGGGTAAAAGCATTTTCTATCAGTCAACCATAGATCTATTACACAGATTAAATACAAATTGGCGACAAAAGAAAGAGCGTGACGATAATAATTTTAGAAGGTATTTAAAACAATAAATAAACCCTACATATTAAATAAATACCGTATACGGTATACATAATATAGTATATAAGATTATAACAAAACCACATGTTCTTTTTTTATTAGTCACAAAATAGACATAGAACCTCAATAAAACGTTGGTACCTTCTTTAGTATTCAAGTGTGTCCTAACCTCGTGCTATAAAGAACGACGCTTAGTGTATTTGACTACTTAGAAATGAAACCTATCTTTTTTGCCAGCTTGTTTTATTCCTACGTCAACAAGTTTATTTGAAAATTAATTCTTGTTTAATGCTTTAGAATGTTTTTAACACTCACAGTGTCATATTTTATATTCATAAAGATGAAATAAGAAACCAAAAATTTGCGCACGGGCGGGACTTGAACCAGCAACCTTTTGGCAAACCGGGCCAAATGCTCTTACCAATTGAGCTACCGTGCTGTTAGTCCGACCCTGCGAAATTTGTGGTTTCCTATGAAAACGTCAATTGCGTGACGCTTAGCGCCATCTAGCCGTCTGTTTATGAAACAGATGGCCCAAGCAGTTATTCTTTACAGAATAAATTCAACTTGGAAATTGATGTCGCTTCGCTATCTAATGCTTTAGAATGTTTTTAACACTCACAGTGTCATATTTTATATTCATAAAGATGAAATAAGAAACCAAAAATTTGCGCACGGGCGGGACTTGAACCAGCAACCTTTTGGCAAACCGGGCCAAATGCTCTTACCAATTGAGCTACCGTGCTGTTAGTCCGACCCTGCGAAATTTGTGGTTTCCTATAAAAACGTCAATTGCGTGACGCTTAGCGCCATCTAGCCGTCTGTTTATGAAACAGATGGCCCAAGCAGTTATTCTTTACAGAATAAATTCAACTTGGAAATTGATGTCGCTTCGCTATCTAATGCTTTAGAATGTTTTTAACACTCACAGTGTCATATTTTATATTCATAAAGATGAAATAAGAAACCAAAAATTTGCGCACGGGCGGGACTTGAACCAGCAACCTTTTGGCAAACCGGGCCAAATGCTCTTACCAATTGAGCTACCGTGCTGTTAGTCCGACCCTGCGAAATTTGTGGTTTCCTATGAAAACGTCAATTGCGTGACGCTTAGCGCCATCTAGCCGTCTGTTTATGAAACAGATGGCCCAAGCAGTTATTCTTTACAGAATAAATTCAACTTGGAAATTGATGTCGCTTCGCTATCTAATGCTTTAGAATGTTTTTAACACTCACAGTGTCATATTTTATATTCATAAAGATGAAATAAGAAACCAAAAATTTGCGCACGGGCGGGACTTGAACCAGCAACCTTTTGGCAAACCGGGCCAAATGCTCTTACCAATTGAGCTACCGTGCTGTTAGTCCGACCCTGCGAAATTTGTGGTTTCCTATGAAAACGTCAATTGCGTGACGCTTAGCGCCATCTAGCCGTCTGTTTATGAAACAGATGGCCCAAGCAGTTATTCTTTACAGAATAAATTCAACTTGGAAATTGATGTCGCTTCGCTATCTAATGCTTTAGAATGTTTTTAACACTCACAGTGTCATATTTTATATTCATAAAGATGAAATAAGAAACCAAAAAATAAGAAACAGCACGGTAGCTCAATTGGTAAGAGCATTTGGCCCGGTTTGCCAAAAGGTTGCTGGTTCAAGTCCCGCCCGTGCGCAAATTTTTGGTTTCTTATTTCATCTTTATGAATATAAAATATGACACTGTGAGTGTTAAAAACATTCTAAAGCATTAGATAGCGAAGCGACATCAATTTCCAAGTTGAATTTATTCTGTAAAGAATAACTGCTTGGGCCATCTGTTTCATAAACAGACGGCTAGATGGCGCTAAGCGTCACGCAATTGACGTTTTCATAGGAAACCACAAATTTCGCAGGGTCGGACTAACAGCACGGTAGCTCAATTGGTAAGAGCATTTGGCCCGGTTTGCCAAAAGGTTGCTGGTTCAAGTCCCGCCCGTGCGCAAATTTTTGGTTTCTTATTTCATCTTTATGAATATAAAATATGACACTGTGAGTGTTAAAAACATTCTAAAGCATTAGATAGCGAAGCGACATCAATTTCCAAGTTGAATTTATTCTGTAAAGAATAACTGCTTGGGCCATCTGTTTCATAAACAGACGGCTAGATGGCGCTAAGCGTCACGCAATTGACGTTTTCATAGGAAACCACAAATTTCGCAGGGTCGGACTAACAGCACGGTAGCTCAATTGGTAAGAGCATTTGGCCCGGTTTGCCAAAAGGTTGCTGGTTCAAGTCCCGCCCGTGCGCAAATTTTTGGTTTCTTATTTCATCTTTATGAATATAAAATATGACACTGTGAGTGTTAAAAACATTCTAAAGCATTAGATAGCGAAGCGACATCAATTTCCAAGTTGAATTTATTCTGTAAAGAATAACTGCTTGGGCCATCTGTTTCATAAACAGACGGCTAGATGGCGCTAAGCGTCACGCAATTGACGTTTTCATAGGAAACCACAAATTTCGCAGGGTCGGACTAACAGCACGGTAGCTCAATTGGTAAGAGCATTTGGCCCGGTTTGCCAAAAGGTTGCTGGTTCAAGTCCCGCCCGTGCGCAAATTTTTGGTTTCTTATTTCATCTTTATGAATATAAAATATGACACTGTGAGTGTTAAAAACATTCTAAAGCATTAGATAGCGAAGCGACATCAATTTCCAAGTTGAATTTATTCTGTAAAGAATAACTGCTTGGGCCATCTGTTTCATAAACAGACGGCTAGATGGCGCTAAGCGTCACGCAATTGACGTTTTCATAGGAAACCACAAATTTCGCAGGGTCGGACTAACAGCACGGTAGCTCAATTGGTAAGAGCATTTGGCCCGGTTTGCCAAAAGGTTGCTGGTTCAAGTCCCGCCCGTGCGCAAATTTTTGGTTTCTTATTTCATCTTTATGAATATAAAATATGACACTGTGAGTGTTAAAAACATTCTAAAGCATTAGATAGCGAAGCGACATCAATTTCCAAGTTGAATTTATTCTGTAAAGAATAACTGCTTGGGCCATCTGTTTCATAAACAGACGGCTAGATGGCGCTAAGCGTCACGCAATTGACGTTTTCATAGGAAACCACAAATTTCGCAGGGTCGGACTAACAGCACGGTAGCTCAATTGGTAAGAGCATTTGGCCCGGTTTGCCAAAAGGTTGCTGGTTCAAGTCCCGCCCGTGCGCAAATTTTTGGTTTCTTATTTCATCTTTATGAATATAAAATATGACACTGTGAGTGTTAAAAACATTCTAAAGCATTAGATAGCGAAGCGACATCAATTTCCAAGTTGAATTTATTCTGTAAAGAATAACTGCTTGGGCCATCTGTTTCATAAACAGACGGCTAGATGGCGCTAAGCGTCACGCAATTGACGTTTTCATAGGAAACCACAAATTTCGCAGGGTCGGACTAACAGCACGGTAGCTCAATTGGTAAGAGCATTTGGCCCGGTTTGCCAAAAGGTTGCTGGTTCAAGTCCCGCCCGTGCGCAAATTTTTGGTTTCTTATTTCATCTTTATAATTCTTGTTTTCTCAATAATATCGCCTAACTTTACTTTTTCTGATTTTCATGAAAGAAGTTCATAAACATGACGTTAACGATATATATCTCTGACGTTATTTCAAAATTGACTCGTAAATAAAGTTTTTCTGTGTTTGAATAATGAATAGTCGAACGAGTTAGACATAGACCCTTTACACACTGCGACTTTTAGCATCGATGCAGTCGCGATGCAGAAGGTGGAAATTGACAAATTATGTAGGTACTGAATTTTGGCGACTGCATCGATACTAAAGCTTATTAGAATCGATGCAGTCGCGCTTCTACATCGATGCTAAATTAAATCTGTTCATTGGGTGAGTAGCGATACTGAAATGGTAAGCTAAACTAACGAAGGAAATAAGCTTAATGTGCTTTTTAATACCAGGATCTCAATTCTCGTAGAGTTTACATTCGATAAAAGTTCACCGCTCGAATATCCTTTTCGTAGAATTTAAATAAATTTAGTTTTAGCAGTCCGGATCACGATTTCGTATTTCGATTTCTTACATGAGGTAGTTTTTAGGGTTCCGTAGCCGAATGGCAAAATACGGAAACCTTATAGTTTCGTCAAGTCTGTCTGTCTGTCTGTCTGTCTGTCTGTCTGTCTGTCTATCCGTCCGTATGTCACAGCCAATTTATTCTGTAACTTTAAGCATCACACTGTTGAAATTTGGTAGGGAGATGTATCCTGTTAACCGCTTTACGATTCTTAAACAAAAAATAAAAAATAATGATATTTAAGGGGGGAGATACATGAAACTAAAACCATATTTTTTTTAGTCAAACCTATGCGTGTGGGGTGTCTTTGGATAGGTCTTTTAAAATGGCATAGAGGTTCCTAAAACCATTTTCTTTTAAAGTCTAATGATTCTTAGCTAGACGCTTTCAAAGTAGAAAAATGGGCGTTCCCCCCCCCCATCTAACTTCTAAACTAAGCGAGTGTAAATTTTCAAAAAAATATATAATGTAGATCATAACAAATACTTTCAACGAAAATTAGTTCGGACGGAATCGAACGGGAAGTTCTTGAGATATAGCACATTTTCAACAACCGCAAACATAACTTTGTTCTTCATACAAACACTATGAAAAACAAAGTTATATTTGCAGTCAACAAAATATTGTGGTATTTTACTAAGTGGAAGTAAGTGGATTGCCTAATTCAGTTAACGTTGGCACGGAACCCTCAGTGCGCGAGTCCGACTCGCACTTGGCCGGATTTTTTAAGAGTGGTGTTGGTGACCAGCATCACCAGCATTATTTATAATCCTTTTTTCTCGGCCTTCCTAATTCAAAATTATCAGTATTTTTATAATCTATCAGCCATTTGTTTTTTATACCAGTTAGAAAAATAAACTTCACCTTGCTACATTAAGAGCCCAGTGTCGGAAGTCTCGACATAGTTCCCTGTAAAACCACCAGGTGGCGCTCGTAAAATGCTGAAACAAAGTTGGTGTTTTCGTGTATTTATTGATTGAGAAGAATTTTCGAATGAAACTTAAATATTACAAATATTTTTTAAAAAAGTTATTGAAAATACAATCTACATAAGTTTAAATGATATTTGATGAATGAGAAAATTATAAAATTGAATTTGTCTACGCGAAATGTCAAAAATTTTGCATCAGACTACGCCCGCAGGTAATAACATCGCCCGCTGGTTTTACTTGTCTTCAAGTGGATTAGTTGATTTTTTTGTAAAACAGTGAAACTCATCAACATTATTTCGTCATATACGCATGTAACATCGTTGGTATTTAATAATATTAGGTCCCTACCTATGATAAATTGATTTGCAATTGACGTTTTAAACTTTTAACTTAGATACCTATTGTTTGCTTTGGTTTAAATTGTGAATATTCATATTAATTATAAATTACCCCATGTCCTTTTTTGAAGGCGGTTTTATTTTATACTATGTTGTTAGGGCTTTCTTAATTTATAATGTGAATATCCGCAATATTTTGAGGTCATTTTGACAGCCCAGATCTTTGAGTACTAATCTAAAATTGTCTTAAGTAAATAACTGCTTAGATAAAACTCAATAGTTTTAAAACGTCACGAATATTAAACAACATTTTCCAACAACTCAATAATTTTCGTTTTTTATTTTTCGCTGTGTTAATTAAGGTATCAAACGATAGTAAATGCTTTAATTTGAAGAAAAAAAGTTTCAAGGTTTTAATCAATTGTCAGATGTTAAAGTTTTAAGTTGCAAAATTTCGTAAGGCCCACTTGCGCATTATGATTTAACCCAGGATTACGCTAATCCTGGATTAAATTATCATTCTGTCTTGGTCAGTTTATTTGATATTGACAGAGAAAAAATGAAGATTTAATCCGGGGTTAGCGTAATCCTGGGTTAAAACGTCGTGTGCAAGTCCACCTAAGTGTGTTTTTAGGGTTCCGTAGCCGAATGGCAAAAAACGGAACCCTTATAGTTTCGTCAAGTATGTCTGTCTGTCCGTCCGTATGTCACAGCCATTTTATTCTGTAACTGTAAGCATTACACGATTGAAATTTGGTAGGAAGATGTATCCGTTACCGATTCTCATACAAAAAATAAAAAAATATGACAGTTAAGGGCCTCCCTCTCATACATGAAACTAAAACCAATTTTTTTTGTCAAACCTATGCGTGTGGGGTGTCTATGGATAGGTCTTTTAAAATAACATTGAGGTTCCTAAAACCTTTTTTTTTTAAAGTCTAACGTTTCATAGCTAGACGCTTCCAAAGGCGCCCCCCCCCCCCTATCTAATTTCTGAACCAAGCAAAATATATGATGTAGATCTTAATAAATACTTTCAACAAAAAGCTGAAAAAAATATATGATGTAGATCTTAATAAATACTTTCAACGAAAACTGGTTCGGCCGGGTTCGAACAAGTAGTTTTTGAGATATAGCACATTTTCAACAACCGCAAACATAACTTTATACTTCATACAAACACTATGAAAAACAAAGTTATATTTGCAGTCAACAAAATATTGCGGTATTTTACTAAGTAGAAGTAAATGGATTCCCTAATTCAGTTAAAGTTGGCACGGAACCCTCAGTGCGCGAGTCCGACTCGCACTTGGCCGGTTTTTTTTGTTATAGTTTTATTTTTATTAGACATTACGTAGGTGATATAAGATTTTAAACTTTCACGTTGCATTACAATAAGATCTAAACATGACGGGTCTAAACGGTTTAACGTCGAGCAGTGAGTAGCATTTACTCATTTTAATATTTCGTGTTTAGACCGCATGTTTAGTTCTTATTACGTAGGTGAATTTTCATTGTGTGTGTTCGTGTAGGTATCTGTGTGTTTTTGGTTTATCTTACTTCGCAGCGTTGGTAGAAAATCATCCTCAGGACCTACAGTAATCAAAAAACAACATTCACTCTGGTATAAAGATACGTTTTGATAATGAATTGGATGTTTGAGCGCATTGTTTGGTTCGATACGTTTTGTTCTTTCAACAATCGTGACTTCATCGTCGTTGCATGGTTTTAATTGTATCAGAGTATTTCCGCGGTTATAAACGTGTCAACTTTTTATTGCATCAGAGACTAGCATCAAAGGTTTATTATTATAACAACAACCTCAACTATGATCAAAGTCAAAACACCTATTTTTAGGGTTCCGTAGCCGAATGGCAAAAAACGGAACCCTTATAGTTTCGTCAAGTCTGTCTGTCTGTATGTCCGTCCGTATGTCACAACCATTTTATTCTGTAACTATAGGCATCACAATATTGAAATTTGGTAGGAAGATGTATCCTGTTAACCGCTTTACGATTCTTATAAAAAAAATAATGACATGTAACATAAAACTAAAACAAAAAAAAAACATTCAAATGACATAGAGGTTTCTAAAACCTTTTTTTTAAAGTCTTACGTTTCACAGCTAGACGCTTCCAAAGTGGTAAAATGTCACCCCCCCCCCCCAAATTTACAGTCGCTTAGTTTAGAAGTTAGATGGGCTAACTTCTAAACTAAGCGACTGAAAATTTTGAAAAAAATATATTAATGTAGATCTTAACAAATACTTCCAACAAAAATTGGTTTGGACGGGATTGAACGAGAAGTTTTTGAGATATAGCACATTTTTAACAACCGCAAACATAACTTTGTACTTCATACAAAGACTATGAAAAACAAAGTTATATTTGCTGTCAACGAAATATTGTGCTATTTTACTAAGTGGATTCCCTAATTCAGTTAAACTAAGCACGGAACCCTCAGTGCGCGAGTCCGACTCGCACTTGGCCGGTTTTTTTAATGAGCTCGCACTAGGTTTACATACTTGTAGGTACCTTAGAGTGGAATACGTTTATTACAATTTACTGTGGCAGACTGATGTCCAATCCATGTCTAGGGCTTGTATATCACTTGGTATTTTGAAAAAAAAACTATAAAATTGACACTAAAATATTAAATCTATACAAACATTGTAGTATTTTGTGCCTATTTCATCATCATCAGCATTCATCATTCTCAGCTAAAGGACGTCCACTGCTGAACATAGGCCTCCCCCACGGCTTTCCACAGCGACCGATCACTAGCGGTCTGCATCCAGTTTGATCTAGAACTTTCCCGCCCCAACGGCCATCAGTTCTTCGCGCTATGTGCCCTGCCCATTGCCACTTGAGCTTACTGATTCTCAAAGCTATGTCCGATACCTTAGTTCTTCTACGTATCTCCTCATTTCTGATTCGATCACGTAGGGAAACACCCAGCATAGCCCTCTCCATCGCTCGTTGTGTGAGCTTCTTTATGAGGCCCATAGTTAGAGACAACGTATTGGATCCGTACCTATTTGTGGAATAGATTTAACAAATCAATTCATCATACGTCCTGTATATTCTTGAAATATGCTTATTTGTGAAGAATAATAATAACTTGTGTAACCACAGGCCTGTAGTATCCATCCCAGAAATTCAAGAAATGCCAACAGACGTGTAATACTTTACATTCCTAGGACAGCGCATAACAATAAGAGCTGCATAACTATGTTTGTGAGAATTTTTAATAATGAACCTAAACGCCTCAAAACGTTAGATTTAAAAAGGTTTAAGATAACGCTACATAAATGGCTTGTAATAAGATGGTATTATATATTTTTTTTAATTAACCAACAGCAATGGAATGGAGCATTGAATAATAATCATATAATAAAATTTAATTTATTCAAATGTAAACGAAAGTTAATAATACGTGTGTAATTGTTATAAAATGAACTTTAAAAAAAAGTAAAAATCGACTTCTAAACGAAAATGCTCTAAAAAGTCTTAAATAATCTCTTGACCATTGAAAGGAAAGGAATCCATTTTAGGCAAACAATTTATTTTTGGAGTCGGTGCTGTGATGATGCTTGATGGTCAAAGTGTTGGCACCGACTCCAAAAAGAAATTGTTTGCCTAAAATTGATTCCTTTCCTTTCAATGGTCAAGAGATTATTTGAGACTTTTAGTGCATTTTGGTTTAGAAGTCGGATTTCATGATTTTTAGAGATTACAGGAGAGGGGGGGGAGTTGCACCTTATGACTCTGTTCTTTGAAAAGCTACAAACTACTTAGCATAAGTTCTGTCATTATAACTATACTGAACTCCTAAGCGTTAAGGAGTTCCACCATCAGCTCAGCCCCCCAAAATGTAGACTATCAGACGTAACAACACGTCAATATTAAGATTTTAGTAAAAAAATACTCTACGTAAAATTAGAGGGTTTCCCTCGATTACACCAAGATCCCATCATCAGATCCCAAATTGGCAACAATGGGACCAACTAGAAGGTATATTCTCTAGGTAAGTGAAATTTTTTTTCGAATCAGTCGATAAACGACTGAGATATGAGGTAACATAGAAACAAAAAAAAACATACAGTCGAATTGATAACCTCCTCCTTTTTTGAAGTCAGTTAATAAAAAAAGAAATTTTTTGCCTAAAATGGCTTCCTTTCCTTTCAAGGGTCAAAAGTTTATTTAAGACTTTTTAGTGCATTTTGGTTTAGAAGTCGGTTTTTGCTTTTTAAAATTTAATTTTATTTCTTCATTTTTAGAGATTACAGGAGGGGGGAAGTTGCATTTAATGACTATGTTCTATAAGAACCCACAAATAACCTATCATAAGTTCTGTCATTATAATTACTGAACTCCTAAGCGTTAAGGAGTTCCACCATCAGCTCAGCTCCATAAAATGTTGATCATCAGACGTAACAACACGTCAACATTAAGATTCTATTAAAAAACACTATATACGCCTTCCAAATTTGAGGGTTTCCCTCGATTACACCAAGATATCATCATCAGATCCTACATTGGCAAAAATGGGACCAACTAGAAGGTATACTCTCTAGGTAAACGAAAAAAAAAACCGAATCGGTCGACAATTGACTGAGATATGAGGTAACATAGATACAATAAGCAAAAACATATAGTCGAATTGATAACCTCCTCCTTTTTTGAAGTCGGTTAAAAATATTTGCATGCTATTTGTTAGTGGCTAAATGGGCTTAAAATAAAATATATTTATAGTCCTGTGAACCCCATTGTATGCAAATAAATGATTCTGATTCTGATTTATATTACTAATTTTTGATAACTTAGCAATAGGCAAATCTAAAGAACATATCAGTAGCTTTTTTTTCACATTGTCCTGAATAAGTTGTTGTTAGTGTCATGATTTGATTATGATTTTAATTAACTTAGTATGTTTTGTTTAGTTGAGTATATTTTTGAAAATATAAAATGGCAACACTGCTGGCAGGCCGCCTCCTGACGTAACTTGTTTGATTAGAGGAGTGGTAAAATGGTGGGGATAGAGCTTGGACGAATAAACCACTGGACGCGCAATGACGGGCAATGTCGCTTGTGCCCCCTTAGCCACGAAGCGGGCTTTTTGGCCTCACTTACAGGTGACGTCTTGTCAGTATGGTGATAGAGCTCAGTGAGAAACATTGACGGAAAAAATGGGTAAAAGTGGCGTATTTTTGTGTAAAAATTATAGCGGCAAGACAAAAAATATTTATTTTAAACCGTAATTAACGTTTTATCCCAAAAAAGCTGTTATTTCTCATGAAGATAGTAAAATGTGTTTTCCAAGAGAAAAGTAACATTGCCATTTAAAAAAGTGGTGGTCAGTTACTACAAAATCAACAAGATAACGTATACTTTATACGGCAGGATTATCATATGTTTATCATTCGTTCTCTTGTCAGTTTAATTTTAATTGTGCTTGACAACTGTCGATAAATCATATCGATAAACATTTCTTAATTTTTTAATATAAATTCTATTAAAATAAAATGATAAATGTAAAATGTTTTACTCGAGTATAGATTAAGGTAATCTTAAAAATGCAACAGTTTGCTTTAAAATTTTAAACGTCATATTTTATGACAATACATCTTTATAATATTATTTCATATTTTCTGTAGATCCATTTAGGAAAATGAAGTGGGTAGAAGAAGTCCAAAGAGAGGCAAAATGGATCCCCACAAAACATCACCGAATATGTGGCATTCAATTTACGCCAAGCGTGATTGAATGCCAACGCAAAAAATCTACTGCTTAATTATCCCATAGGAGGATTTTAATGGTGCCAGGCTATATTGTGTACTAACGGGCTGTTTCAAAATGTCTTAGAAAGTTTACACTAACTAAGTGATACTTGCCAGATCGTTCATATAAAACGACGTCCTATGTTTCAATTGTTCATTTTATGGTTTGTGCATTACTTGCCTATAATGTAATTAATTGTTTTGGTGATAAAATTAAATATAATATTACAAAAGATTCGTTCATTCATTCGTTCCACACATATCGATAAAAAAACATCGACACTTCCATGCACTAAATGTCAAAAATTGACACGACAAGCTCCCCCCGCCCCGCAGAAATTGGCTAATGATGTTTTCATACATTCGCTCTTGCGTTTCATATCCAGTGGTTAATTCATCCAAGGGATAGAGGCAAGTGCCGAGCCAACAGTGGGGTCGAGAATCATTCGTGTGCTAGCCTCGATGGCGTTAAGACTACTTGGTAAATCTATGTCCAATTGTGCAGCTATTTTGTAATTATTATAAGTGATACAAAAGTTGAAGTACTTAATAAAATCAATATTCGTTGCTGAATACTTGGTTTTATTTCATAAGCGTTATGTCAAATTCTTCACGCGAAATGAAAAAGCTCGATTACTTTTTCTGGCATACGGTAACACGAGGTTAAATCGAATCATTGTTCTACACTCTCTAACAATATCGCATGTAGGTACACACTAGCAAGCAATTAAAACTTTCACTGCAACTACGCTGGGTTTTGACTACCTCACTTTTAGAATCCTCGACAACAATAAAAACAGGTATTACATTTTCTCGTTTGATTTAAATTTCAAACAACAAAGGTCCGACTCCATTTGGTTGCAAAATGCACAGAAGGAATGGTATGAATAGTTAATTTTCGCTGGGCGTAAACTAAACAAAGATGAAAATGTCAACTCGAATTCTTTTATAAAACTTAGTTCTTGTTTGCACTTTGTAAACTGAGCGAGCAGTGCTACAATATTGGATTAATGTTACTCGGTACAGCTTTTTATTTTAAAAATACAAACGTCAACTTCAAGTAGTACGTACCACTTTTGACGACCTCCGTGGTGTAGTGGCTAAGCTCGCTGAGTTTCAAGGCGTCGCCGCACAGAGTTCCCGGGTTCCCGATCGGGTTAATGAAGAAATCATAATTTTCTATATTGTCTCGGGTCTGGGTGTTGTAGTACCACAGTTGTGTCTGATTTCTATTACACAAGTGCGTTGACTACTTACTTTGGGATCAGAGAAATGTATGTAAATGGTGTACAAAATTTATAAATTTTAAATTACAAAAAAGAAATTTAAACAAAAAATTAAGCACGCACGATAAAGAAATGCAATCAACTTTTTGTCGATATCTGTACTTTTAACCGTCTTCAAAAGGAGGAGGTGCTCAAGTCCGACTGTATTTTATAAACATATTTGTTACTTCATATCTCCGTCATTTGTATGTAGTCTTTTTACCTAGTGGAAATATGACGAAATAAGCCCCATTGTTACCGACGGGATGTGATTATCCTATAATCTTGGTGCTATCGATTATTTGAAATTAACAAAGCAGTAATTTTATATGATGTATTCTAGAAAATAAACGATTGTATTTGGATTTATTTGTATTTGTATTTATCGATGGAAACCCTCAAATCTTATTCTGTAGAGTTCTTGCACCTTTCTGTCTGGCAATCACTATTTTGTGGAATTGTTCTTCTGTGATTAGCTTACTAAAGAACAATGTCAAAAGGCGCAGAATCTTCCTTAAAATTAACGAATAAAAAACTTTAACAAATAAAAATACGGTATTATATATACGGATATTCTAAAACCAAATCCTAGACACCAATGATCCTAGCATATTTATAAAGACCATTGTTTACTAGTCAAAGTCAAAAACATAAATCCTTCGTCATCTGTCAGTTTGTCATTACAAGTCGCCAGTCTCTTCACCATTGAGGCTGGACGCCGCGACGAACTTCAAAAACAAAAAGCGCTAAAAAATCTAAAGTAAATTATTTATTCTTTCAAAGATTACTCCTTATAAAGGAGTACAAACTATTTTTTGGAGTTATTGCCATCGCAATCAACATCAGGGAACCAACTCCAATATCCACGAAAGTAAATCATAATATTGCATAACAAGTTATTCGTTTGCCGTCTAACTTTTGTCACCAAAGGAAACACTGATAGCATCTATTAAAGTTACTATGTGTATCAACAAGGAAGCACTTACTACCCGGAAAGTGCAATTAAGCAAGTGATAGGCATTCTGGCGTTCCTTGTTTGACAATAAAATGGCCAAACTTGTCTTAGGACCTGATTCGCAATCGAAAAGTAAACACTAAATAACCAACAATTAATTCAAATACAAAACATCATGTCGTATGAATTATTTGGTAGATAACACTATCCAGCACTTACTTGACATGTAAAACAGGTTCATAGAACATTTTGTAGTTTAATGATAAATAGTTTAGTTATATTTCCATTCAATTTGTACCTATCACGTCTGTCTCACTTCATTCAACATAGCTACTGTTTACGTGGGTATTAGAGATCTAAAACCATTTATTGAAATAACTTATCGGAAACATTACTACAATACAGCAATACAGTTTGACACATAACAAGTAATCGTCAGTTTCGCGGCACAGTAGCGTACTGATAATTAATGTCACAGTTGAGAAAAGTTCAGTAGAGTTCGCTCAAAGAATAATCCATAATTTGGTTCTGAAGTTTACGCGAATACTACTCATTGAAATGAAAGACTTTGCGGTTTTATTTCAATAATCCAAAAGGTGGAAGAGTGCGTAAGCTGGAGTGGGTAAGCAATTTTTTTAGATGTGTTCAGGATGCTGCATGCTGTGTGCATTTAAAAGTGTTTTTAAGGCGTTTCTGAAAATATATCGTATCATTACATTTCAACTAATTTTATGAGATTGACACAAATATATTTTTTAGGGGTCCGTAGCCGAATGGCAAAACGGAACTCTTATAGTTTCGTCAAGTCTGTCTGTCTGTCTGTCTGTCCATTCGTATGTCACAGCCACTTTATTCTTTAAAATAAAGTGGCTGTAGGTTTACCTATTCTCAATACATAGATGAAAATTGGTAAGTAGGTGTATCTTGGTAACCGCTATAAGATTCCCATACAAATAATAAAATAAAATGACATAGAAAGGCTCCCATACATGGAACTAAAACAACAACAAAAAGTTCTAACCTATGCAAATGGGGTGTCTTTGGATAGGTCTCTAAAAATGACTTCGAGGTTCCTAGAATATATTTTTTCTGAAAGTCCAACATATCGGAAGAAGAGGCTGCCAAAGTGGTAAAGAGTACGGACAGAAGTTATAGAAATTTTATAAGTTTTCTTTACTAAGTATACACTTATTCTTACAACGCGCTATTTGAAAGATATTAGCGAAATACTTAAATGAGGGAACTTTAACGCCTTTTCAGCCTAGCTCCCCAAGAGGCGGGGATTTCAGTGTGTTAACTCTCTAGGCATCCTAAATTAATTCTTATTATTATTTTTCCGCTACTGATTAAACTCTCTGCATTACCAAGTGGTTGACTGGTAGAGAATGTCATGGCATTAAGTCCACCATTAGTACAACTTTAAAAAGTTTTAAATAAATAAGTTTAAAAAACTCCTGAAGAAACTACTTCGGTTCCAGTTGACGCACTCAACACCTGCTTTGTTAAGTGGTATGAGATTAGTGTTAATGAGTTTTGTTCCCCACCTCGCACAATTTTCTTTTTTTAGTTCAATTCAAAGTCTAGCTATGACTTTGAAAAATATGATCTCGAATCATTTGAAAAAGAAGAAACTTATTAAAAAAATATATATTTTTCAAAGCGAACCCTCTGTCCGGAAGTATACTACGCCACCGTAGAATGGTGAACCATATGATACGTCAATATCGCTAACATTATTACATTTATCAGTTCTATCAGCGCCGATAGCAAATGATAAAATTACGATAAAAGTTACGATAATCTCCGTTACGATTACGACACTATGTGCCTAGGGAAAGGTCAATAGCTTCTGTGAAACAGGTGAATGTATTTCTGAAAGTAAGTAATTAAAAAGTTCTGTTCAGTGTGATACCCGTATTGGACATATTGTCAGAGATCTGGCGCAGAACTGCAATGGTTTTACGTGCTTACCGAGGTACTCGTATGGGGGCGACACACCGCCAACTTCAGAACTCCGGGCTACCCTAAGAATTTCAAAACAGAAAATCCTAGGTGCATATTTTGGCCTGACCCGGGGATCGAATTCGGGATCTCTGATGCAGCCGTCGCTTAAAAGTACAATCCTCTTACTTCTGCGACACTTAGGTTCTCAGCTATATTTGCCTATATCTATTCTTCTAATATTATTAAGAGGAAAGATTTGATTGTTTGTATGTATGTTTGCTTGCTTTGATTTGGCTCCAAAACTACTGAAGTGATTTAAAATTCTTGCACCATTAGAATCCTGCACTATCTGTGATAAACCTAGGATATATAACATTTTAAAAGTTAGCGATCCCTATGGAAACTTCAATATAAAGGTGTGAAAGAAATTGTTTGTATCGCAAACGCTGCCTAAGCTATTGCCTAAGGAGCAAGGTGATGAACTACAGTTTTATAGAAGACATCAATATCTACGATTAACTCAGGGATACCATATGTCTAACTTGTAAAGTTTTGTCACAATATTTTTAAGTTACAGTATGCAATATTGGCGCCGGCACAAAGTAAACCACAGCTTTCGTGCCTTGGTATTATACATTATCAACACAAAAACGTATTGAAGGCTTTATCAGTTAATGTAAGCTACTTTTTGAATTTTTATAATTGGACATTATTACAAAGTTATAATGAGAATATTTTTTTATGAAAATTAAAATAAATGCACGGCGCGTCCTTAAGTCACTGTAGCGTCTTGATGTCTCGCTGAATAGTTTGAGATTTTCGAAATAGCCAAAGCCGAGGGTTTTAATGACATTGAGGAGGAAAAAGGCAAGCCTTATCAGCCAAGGATACGGGAAAGACGAAGGATCACGCACACTTACCATACATGAAGCACAGGGGCAGACTTTTGAGTCAGTGGTGATAGTGCGCACAGTATCAAAAAAATCCCATCTCCTAAAGAGTGTTCCCCACGCTGTTGTGGCCATCTCTAGACACACAAAGTCTTGTGTTTATTACACAGACAATGCCACCGACGACGCCACAGCTCGTCTGATAATCCGGGCAGAGAAGGCCACACCAACAATAATCCGGGACTACAACCTGCGGATGGCCATGTGCAGGGGCGACGAGCAAGTCCGAAACAAGATATTGGCCAAACCACTAACATAACTAACTCTATCAATCAAGTCACTAAGAACATCTTAGTACCTAAAGGCGACGACGTAGAGGGATTACTTTACTCCCCAAACACAAACACAATCACTAACACAAACTAGAATAAGAGCAATATTGTTTAATATTGTATAGCAAAATCAAAAAAAAAAACACAAATAAAAACAAAAAAAAAAATATATTAAGTTATCTTAAGTAGAAATAAGAGACGATGTTTAACTTATAAGAGAATTATAGCATAAACTAACAACCCTAGTAATAAGTATTGTAAAAAGCACTGTAAATTTTTGCGCGGAGCAAAAATAAAAAGTAACCCAACATAACAAAAACCTAAATCAAAAAAGGCACGGACCAAAGAGTCTGTGGACTGTAGTTTTATTAATGAAAAAAAAAAAAGGAGGAAACTGGAAAGGGAAAAGTGCTGCTGCGATATCGATATCGGTCATACTATCTTTAGTCAGCTCCATTGACAACCGAGTCTTGGAGCCCTATGTCAATAGAGAGTGCAAGCAAAATGGATCCAAGCTGATAACACGCTGACTATTAGGTACAATATTTTGATAGGTATAGTACAAAGCTGAAGAGTTTGTTCAAATGAACGTGTTTATCTCTAATAAAGATCAGATTTGAATAATAACTCAAAAATAATGCTCATAGCTCAAGTAAGTACGAAGGACGCGCGTTTGCGCCACCCGCTATGGTCGCTGCACTGGCCTCTGCGAGTAGGTACTATCGAAGTCACCGCCGCCTAACCACCTTAAGAACCAAAAGCGCTTCAACCACGCGTTGTTTTTTGATTGTAGTAACGCCCGTTTTTGTGACGTATGTGCAAGTGATTTTCGTCGTGCCACTTGCACGTTACGCGGCATAGTAGTCGACTGTACTTACAATAAAAATAGGTACGGACAACAGCACGAAAGGGTAAACACTGCGGTATCTTATTCAGTTGTAATAAGGGCTAGTTTGCAAAAGCGGTTATCCTGATCTGCTGGCCACTGTTTTACGGGATATTAGAATTAACGTGACATTACCTGCGTAGTAGGTAGTTACACATATAAACATTTATTTAAAATTTAATTAAATATTCATTGCAAAAAATCGGTTTGACATCCGCTGCGTGGTAAAAGTCTGAAACCCTGATCTCTCTCTCTCTCTCTCTCGCAATTATAAAAATGTAAATTGTACATTCCTAGTGCCGATTAATCCCTGTTTCAAGCTAGCGGTCACTTGCGGCTCTACCGCTCGGTAGAGTCTACCTGAATTAATATTAAATATTAAGATTACGCATACAGAGTTCCTGCTCTCTATTTACCCTTTTAAAGAATGTCTTGTGTGATGGAAACTATCCTATGTTTTCGCTTAAACTCAAAATATATCCATATTTTTTATCTAAATCACTTAAGTGATTGAGACATCAAGCAATAACAGACATTAATAATATTAGTTTTATAGTATGAACAAAAACTGAGAACAAGCGTACAGATACTTTTGGATTTTATGCAAAACAGGGTCCACGACAAAGTTGTACAGAAAAATAAACCCTAGCCAAGTAAAGGAGTGGTAAGAAAAATAATTTATGTTGGGAATTTTACAATTTACTTGTTCAAAGACGGAATGCAACCGCAGTATTGTTCCGATTGGAAACTGTAATTGCAAGTTGATCTTACCAAGAATTTGAACTGCGTTTTCCTACTTTTTGCAATCAGCAAGGTGAATAATTTGGTAGTTAAGAGTATCGTCTGAGTATAACATGAACGCATGCTTTGTGTAATAATAAAACGTTAAAACGTTGATTTGTAGGCGAAATAGAGTTAGTAACTATTCTTTGGCCATCCTTACACACGTTAAATCCTCATAAAAGAAAATAAAACAGCCATCAGCAGGAGCTAAAGATCTCAGAGGCACTTTTAATATGAATGACCCTCTAAGGTCTGTTTCACTTAACACCTTCACGCCCGATTAGCAACTCCAAGCCAGCCACGCTACGCTTAATTTACTGACACGATTCTACACAGACACTGATTTCTACTGATACTCAAAAAACAAGGTGAAATGCATTTTAGTATAGGTACAACTATATCCTAAACTAGTGGTCCCCCTCGTTTTGAGTTCCTGCCCTTCCTTCCCGTCGTTGCGTGATGTTTAACAGCCTAAAGCCTTCCTCGATAAATAAACTATCCGATGCAAAATTATTTTTTTAAATTGATCCAGCCGTAAAGCCTGAGATGAGCGCGTTCACACAAACAAAAAAACTATTCATCCTTATAATATTAGTATAGATTACCCGCCTTCAACTTTGTGGAGAAATGGGTAGACGTTGTGTCTGAGGCGTAGTTGCGAACCACTTCTTTTCATAATTATGCTAATAGCATTAGTACCGCCCAAATTCCATGTATCTGAAAATATCTTTGTGATTCAAATATTTTGTATGGTATTTAGTGAGTAGTTATTTATCCACATACATGTTGAACCACCTCGGATGTTTCAGTGTATCTTACAATTACATAACATTAGTTTACTACATGATTTAAATAAAGTGATAGTTATTCTTAGAGAAAGTGGACAATTAATTTATGTAGCTCCTTAGTCTGAGTAGGTATGGGAAAGAACATCAGATATGATGATTGTACTGAACTACTGATAAAGGAAAAAATACAACAATAGTTAAATTTCAATGATAAATATTTTTTTCTATGTTATGCTTTGTGGTATACACAGCCACCGTCTCAAGCCATCTTTCCGGAGCGAGTCAAAAGAATCAGCTTTTCATTGCTTTCAAAACAACAAGTTACTTGACTTATGTATTTTCTTTTAATGACCTTAGGTGACAGGTACAAGGCCAAATTTAAAGTGCCAACCATAGTTAATTACATATATTCAAATTACAGGCGTAATAGTTACATTTGGCGCGCTTGTAGCGACTTAAGTTGTCAAAGATACCGGCATTGACATATTTCATACCAGTGTTACAGCGCTGAAGCGACTTTTTTTCATAGATTAGCAATTGCATAAATATAGCATTGTAATTAGTTTATTTTTACTACTTAAGCCACCTAAAATTTTTATTCCTTTAACTAAGGCATAATATTATTATTTTGTTTTAGTGTACCTTGGATTGTGTACGATTTGTGCGTTCGTTTTCTTTAAGTTATTACTATGTGTGTATAATTTGTAGCTTACTGTTTACTTGTAAACCCTGGTTATTCTTATAAATAAAATAAATAAATGTTTTTTGTATAAAACTTTGGAAAAGGTATTAAATATATTACATACAATGGAATACATGGAAGTCAAAAACTAATGTGAAGTAACTTTGGTCCCCATTCTAGATACAGTTTACAGTTTTATACAAAAACACAAATAAATTTTCGTATCTGCCTATCAAAGTTATTTGAAAATTTATTTGATATTTGGATTTGATTATGATGATGGAAGTGAAGATTGTTTTTGTATTGGTTGGATTCGGTTAAATTTGGCTCGGAACCCTCAGTGCGCGAGGCCGACTCGCACTTGGCCGGTTTTATAAAATTTAAAATGAAATCATGTCAATTTGAAGTAATGTGATGTCAAAACAAAATAAGTAACAATTTCATTGAGTATTAATTCGTATCATTTAAATGATCATCTATGATTTAAGTGGGATATCAAAAGGACATTGTTCTGAGTCCATATATCGTTCGCCTAAGAACCAACAGTAATGAAAAGTACCTTTCTAGGTTTGAAATGACATGTATTTGTATGTAAGAACAATATTTTTTGACGGACACGTCTATACGAACATAATAATAGCTTTTTCATATAATTTATATGTAAAACATTTATATTTGTTGAATAACGCTTAAAATGGTGCTTTAGATAGCCAATGTGATGGCACCAACTCCTTAGAAGGGTTTATTTAAGACTTTTTAGCGTATTTTGATTTTGCATTCGGTTATTACTTCTTATAAAAGTTAATTTAATTGCAATTTTTGATAGATAAAAAAGGGGTTGACCCCACTTTTGGACTCTGTTCTTTAATAAGCTACAAAGTACCTAACATAAGTTCTGGCGTCATAATCACTTAACTCCTAAGCGTTAAGAAGTTCCACCATCAGCTCAGCCCCACTAAATGGTGACTACTAGACGTCCAAACATGTTAACATTGAGACACAAGCACAGAAGCACTGCACGTGAGACCCCATCATCAGGACTAACTAAACCCTTTAAGTAGGGGAATAAAAATCAAATCGCAAATCGGTCCGCAGATGACTTAGATGTGAGGTAACATTATATAGAAAAGACACAGTGGAATTGATTATCTCCTCCTTTTTAAGTCGGTTAAAAATACTGCGCAATGATCCAATATGCATGAAAAGAAGTCCTGTCTCAATCCTTGCGCCATTACTTAAAATGACTTGACTGATTTCGTTAATTATTTTATATTTTGAAGACGGTTCTTACGCAAAGAAAAAATAACGAACTTATCCTGATAATTGTAAATTTGTCGTAAACATTCTTTTGGGGAATCCGTTCCCCCTGTGGATGAAATTACGACGAAATCGCTAAAAAGTATATGCAAACGTGACACTTAACTTTTTATTTTGCAATCTAATTTATAGATTGATTCTAAAAAAATATTTTGGAATCTTATATACAGATAGACATAATTATGATAACATCCATTTTATAAATACTATTCGATATTGGCTTCACTATTGTGTGTTTGTTATTTGTTACATAACCATAGTTTGTATCATTACAAGTTTGATTTAGCAGTTTAGTTGCCTTGACATAATGATGGCTCCTAACAGGAAATCGCGAACCGAAGGTTTATTACGGCGAGCGATTGCAAATTATGGCCACTTGTATAGATATTGTCGGTTGTCACTTAGTTTCTTGATCTTGAACTTAAGTCTTTTGTTAGCCATATGTTTTATAGCCACCATTTGACCATGATTTCATTTGATGGTAATGGTATTAACAAGTAACTTTTCGCATCGAAAAAATATTACGAAGTTGCCAATAATAATAAATTTTATTTTTTAATTTAAATTGGTTATTGCAATTATATTCCCCTTAAACTTCCCAGACCTTAAAGAAAACGTCACTTAATATAATTCTGAAACACTAGCCTAACTGGAACTTAAGCAAGCCATGATAATTTTCTTCTACCTATTACTAATAAACCCAGTCTTATTAAAACGTATATGAGCAGGCAGGACCCTCATTGTGAAGCAGAAGTATATAGGCACTCTCATATCTACGCGATTCAATGCGCAAAGCTTTCTGCTAAAAGGATTACGAAATTAGGTATTTCAATTACACGAAGATTATATCACCGGAGACTTCATTTACTAGGGCTTTTAACCGATCTAATTGAATTTGTTGATTTCACAAACAGAAGGGCCTTTGTGGTTATCACGAGTAAGTGGACTAAGTGACTTCAAAAGGATTATTTAGACTACTCGGTAGGCATATGAGGTACTGAATAACTTTAACAAATTGATGACGCTTGTAAACTGCTGGTGCCAAATGGGAAACTCACGCTGGGATTTAAAGTTACTGTAAGGCCTATAGTGCAAATATTTAGTGTGTAAATTAATTTGGGATATAGTTAACTGATAGTATGAACTCCGGTGGTCGCACAAACTATATGAGAGGTATTCAGAAATATAAACTCACCAGAGATCCAGCCCAGTCCCCGAATCAGAACCATTCGGTTACGATTCGATAACTTTTACAAATTATTAATAATATAATAATGTGGATTTATCCGATGCAACTATTTTATTTTGTTCTTTTATTATATTTGTTACCGGACTGACATGTAAATATAAATATTGGACACCAATCACATACATTGCTCTGAACCCAAAGTAAGTAGGTAACTGTACTTGTGTTATGGAAATCAGGCACAACGGTGGTACCACACATATCAACATCCGATAAAACTGCGACATTCATTTAAAAATAAATAGAAAATAGTTGAAACCTATGCCGAATGGCTTATCAAACGTCCTGAATCGCCCTAGACTGGCGCTTGGTTAAGGAATAGGTCTAAAGTTTAGAGTTTAACACAGTAAATTCACGTGAAAAGCCGAAAGCATATTCTTTTCACAAAAAAATACACCATGTTTATAGTAAACTGATATAAGCAGGAGAGTATAATTCCTTTTAGTTTATTTCTTTTTTATTGTCTAATTATTACTACTACCTGCTTTTTTATAAATGGGCAAAAGAGTTTTCATATTTTCGAAAAAGTTCTTAGTAGCCGACCTTTATATGCGCTGAAGGCAGTCTCCGGACAATCTTAGAGCGATCTCAGGAGACTGAATAGTCATCAATGTAAAAGAAGACCACCTGAGATTTAAGTTAGAATTGCATACAAATAAGAAGTAAGGCAGTGAATACGCAAAACCAGTAAGCACTGAAATATCTTGAATTAATAGATTATTAGGTAATATGATGTACCATGTGTCAGTTATTGTTATACAGAAAATTCTAATAAAAATATTAAATGGAATCATTTTTTTGTAAACGGTTTCCAAATCTATGTCATCGGTCGCCGGTACAATCTTCCAAGAAAAAAATATCTAGGTCCCTTTAGCTCTGTTACAAAACGTAGTTTTTCCTAAAGATGGGTAGATCTATAATAAAACAAGTGTTTTTTTTACCTACGTCACCTTACTCTTGAGAAAAGGTCTCCGACATAGCGCACAAGTACGTAATAGTAGATTGTTATACAAGGGGAGAAAGTAACCCATTTCACTCGAGATGTTTTTGGCGCTCAAACGGAGTGAGAGCGCTAATAATTCGAGAGTGAAATGGGTGCTTTCATCCGAGTTAAACATACTATTTTTCATTTCGACTATGAGGAAAAATAAATAAATTTATCTGTGTGGTTGTGAATCGATGATGAGATATTATGTTGTTTGACGAGAGATGGAACCCCAAGTTTTTACATCACATATCAGTTTGTCTACTGTCGTTATACAAAAACACGATTAGAAGGACAGAAACGACACAGAAGACAACAGAGTACACAAAACGCGGACGGTATAAAATATTTCAAATCACTGTTATTAATATCGATCGACTCTTTCTCACAGACAATAATAATGGTATTAATCGAACGGAACCTTAACTTTGTCACCAAAACTACCACAGGTTATGTCAAATTCCAGGTTCAATTTTGCCTCATGAGATGTCACTCATATGACAGCTAAAGGTGGGCGTGAGTAAGAAGATTAATGAACAACAAAATCGCGGCAAATTGCCTCCGCCTGCTTAATAATCTGTGCAATAATCAACCAAACTAAAAAAATATATCATCAAAGACAGACAAAATGTGATAATTTAAAATGAAAAAAAGAGTCATCTATGTATGGCGGGCAACCGAATATTTTATATGTAGATTTTAAATTGTTAAAAATTGGACCAATTGTAAATTTTTAAAATCAGTGACCATAATAAACACGCTTTTAATGTTTAGCTAATCTAAAAATATGGAAATCTTGTTTATTTCAATAAATGATGTGACTCAATTATCTTTAACTCCATGTCTGATAGTAGCAATTGAAACTAAATTACTTTCCACCCTAGAGATGGAAAAGCTATTTTCCACCCGGCTATCTTCACATGAAAGTTCAGTTTTCCGAACAGGAGAAATGAAAATAAATTTTTCAAACCATGAAATTCCTAAACCTCGCTTACCCCACTCGCAATCTCTAGTCAAGGTTTTATAAGTCAAATACAGTTATTCATACATAATAAGGATCCCTTTTCACACAACAAAATTCCATTAACACAAACAGAAACTCTCAATTCCTTGGGTGTAATAAAATGAAAACAACTCTGGCTCAAAGCTTCCTGGGGGACTTATCAAAATGAACATATTAATTTTAAAATGCCAACATATTCGGTTTTTGAAACTATTATTAGCAATTTCTAACTAAAGAGTTTTCAAATTTTTGATAACTGCTGATCAAACATAATTTTGTGCTGTCCAATATTTATTTTCGAAAATCGAACCATAAAAAATATTACAATTAATTGGTTTAAGATTAAAGCACCACAAATACTCAGCAGTTAGATGCAAGTATCAAATTATGTTAATTTGATACTTGCATTAATATAAAACGGCATTATGTTAATAGCAAAAACGGAAACAGAAAAAATCCTGTCCATTTAATATGTCAACAAAAACATAATTAAACTCATCTGATAGTGTAACTCAATAAAGCAACAATGACTTATTTTTAAAAAATTGAACAATTACTTATTTCTAAGTACGTACTACTTAGACGTTTCAGAATATTCCTTTAATACAAAAAACATCAATTTTATTTGTATTTTCTGTCTTGTAAATTTTTGAATAGAGGTAGTAAACAAGCTTCCTCTCTTTGTAATACTTATTTCACAGCGCCCAAGAGGGTCCATAAGGATTTTCTTCATATTGCCTAAATTGTATACCTTTTGTACATTCTGGAGGAATAAAGTATTTTTAATTACTGCGGTTCCGTGGAACAGTGGCTTAAATATTTGTCCTACTCCCTTTCTATCATACAAAGCATTATTCTAAAAAAGACGCTCTTCAAACTAATTTCCTCGAACCGTCTTTGAGAACAGCACACACATTTGAATTTTGAACCATACCCCCATGCGGTAAGGTTCACTAATTTCTATAAAGACAGGTATCCGAACCCGATCAGTCGCTATTGGAATCAGTAGTACGAGAGCTGATAACATCGCTTGGGTGCATTTCCTTTACAAACTATTTCTGTATCGCAGGAGAGACGTCATTATCTGGTGGATCCACTTAGCTTCACCTAAGTGGCTACGTCCTTTCACCTCTGAGTAAAGCTGGATAAAGTAAGTTTGTAATACAATGTTATAGAATTGTTAAGGTTCTGAAACCGTGGCGTTACGCGGAATTGTGATTTAGATTTTATGTTGCTGGAGAGGATTAAATTAACAGGTGATTTTGTAATAATGCAACTAAGGTATTTGAATACGGTAAATTTGAAATGAAAACCTCTTCGGATTTTGTTTATAACTGTAACATAAACCCATCACTAAGTGGAAACGATAAGTTTAACAAGTTGGATCCGCGCGTGAGCTTCAGTCGTTAGAACTGCAGTTGAGATTCACAAGCATCGTACCGTAGTTATTAGTTAAAGTGTAATAGTTACGAATAGGTAGTGCTTGCTAGCAAAGCTACCAGATATAATAGTTAGACACTAGGTTTCTTGTTTTTTTCTGATACTTCTATTTCGGCACCGCATACTATGTATCTAAAATAATATGCAAGTGTGTAAAAACCGTGTTAATAAATATTGTGCTGTTTCGAGAACAGGGGGCGTATTGTGATCCAACTTTAGCCGTTCAATTTCCGGGCAGCTCAATTCCGACTCAGTGTAAACGAATATTATCAATATAATAATATTATAAAAATACTACAAAGGTACGAATATATCGCAATAAGAATAGCTAATTTGGCAGTGAATCTGAGACGCTTACCCATCAAAACTGCATCTCAAAACTCGCCCAAATATTGTCAGAGTTGTGTGTCAAAAACGTATACGAAAAAATAGTGAGTTAGTGTACAATGGTACCGGCGGCGAGCGTAACAAAAGTCTTCTAGGGTAAGGGCCGATATATCTGCCAATAACCCACCTGCAACTTCTCTTCAGTTACTCCGTGATCATTGCGCTTGCAACAGTGGTGAAATGTCAGAAACTCATTAAAAAAACCGGCCAAGTGCGAGTCGGACTCGCGCACTATAAGAGAATCCACTTACTTCCACTTAGTCAAATACCACGATATTTTGTTAACAGCAAATATAACTTTGTTTTCATAGTGTTTGCATGAAGTACAAAGTTATGTTTGCGGTTGTTGAAAATGTGCTATTTAGGTTGTCTATAATAGGGGGGGGGGGGCTTAAATGTCAATATTTTTTAAAAAATTTGTATGAGAATCGTACAGCGGTTAACAGGATGCATCTTTCTACCAAATTTCAACACTGTGATGCTTAGACAGACAGACAGACAGACAGACAGATAGACAGACAGATAGACAGACAGACAGACAGACAGACAGACAGACAGACAGACAGACAGACAGACTGACTGACTTGACGAAACTATAAGGGTTCCGTTTTTTCCATTCGGCTACAGAACCCTTATAAGGTACTTAGTAGCAATCATGCATGAAACTATTTTAATGTTAGTGACCATGGAAATTTAAAATAATATACTGCACAAATAGATTGATAAATTTTAACTCTAGATGATTTAGTTATCAGGTTCCTAGTATGTCTTCGTGCTATTTTAAATAAAATATTGTTCCTAAGAACCCATTATTCCCAAACATTCGATATACAGCAATCATTTTACTTATTCTCCTTAGAAAGGTTGTAAACAAAAACAAGCAGGTACAGAAAGACTTTTGATTTACCATCTTATAATCAAGAGATTTAATCGGCATGTTTACAGGCGTCACGTCAGTTATATGAAACAGTCATCTTCTAAGCTAATAAGCATTGAGTAACTAAGCATTTACTTTTTTCTAATGTTACTGACACTATTGTTCCTAGTCAAATCAAATCTGTAATAGCGAAGATACAATGGGATTGGCGTATCCATATTTGGATAAAGGCAATGACGTAAAGTACCCAAATTATATAAAGAATTTAAAAAAAACAGCTACCTGAGCTTGACCACAAATTAGCTTTTGTCACTGATCTATAAATCATACGAGTATATGACAAGTGAAAAAGTTTGGATGCGGTCAGAATTATTCACAAAAATCCTATCAGGTACATTTACGTCGTTAAATGATAACTGTTTGTTACAAACTGCAGCACTATTTGTAAGAAAATTACTTGATCGATGTGACACAGTGATAGCATGGCCACCAAATAAACTCTGGTCTTGGTTTATAAATTATGAACAGACTGATAGTTAATAGCCGCAGTGTGAAAATAGCTCCAACCTGACATGTTCTTGCATTATCTTTTTAATAGAAAACTAATTATCCATTTTTAAAATAGCTGAGTTGTAGGAACTATAGTTTTTATAACTAGGTAAATAGTCTCTAGTCGGAGTACCTACTTTAGTTCTCAGACAATCAGTTATTGTCAAGATAATTATACCCAGTCAATTTAATTCAATGATAAATAAATATATATGCGCTTAGCTATACAATGCACCACCAACTTGTTTTGTTTTAGAAGTAAGGCATTAGCCTGAATAAAATTTACTGAAATAATAACTAGATTATAAATTATTATTTACTCTTGTGGCGTTCAAAGTTAGTTTAATGCATACAGACCCATTACACTGGTCATATTATTAATTTTCATTATATTAATGTAAAACTAAATAGTGTATCCCTGCCCTGGATAAAATGAGATCCGGATAGGAGGTAAAAATACACCTAAATGATACAGAAAAGATAAGCGAAAAATAATTATAAGCATTTTTTTTAGTTTCTATTAAAGTATGATATTCAAACATTATGATTTCAAAATTTTGGACGAATTCGATGCAAATTAATTTCCCATATTCCCATATACTAATATAATAATTAAAAGTCAAAGTCAAAAATAATTCATTCTATTTTGGACACAAAATGCCACTTATGACCGTAAATAATTAGTTTAATCAACATGGATTTTTGAGACAAGAAAGACTCCATGCGCTGGTCATCCTATGAATCTCGTCAAAATTTTAATCTACCCCTATCTATGTGAACGAGTGAACCATACCTTGCTGTTCTTAGATATATTGATGCTTTGGAATACATAGCCGTGCCAAGTTACAGTTTTTTAGTTCGCAAGGTCTTTGAGCTAGACTACGGTCTGCAGACAGACATGGCGAAACTACGAGTATAAGAGCAGTCTCACATTAAAGGTTGAAACAAATCTACACACCCGGCACAGGAAAGGCACCAACCAGGCTTCAACCATACGGAAGCACGTTACGTAAAGGGAACCGCAACGCCTCGGATGGGATCGGCACCGGATAGTGAACGCCTCGCCTCGGATCGTGTTTGATACAACTTATGACATTATCATTATAATTATTATCTTTATGAATATAAAATATGACACTGTGAGTGTTAAAAACATTCTAAACCATTTAATACGTATAACCCTAAATTTTTACTTTTTTATCACCAACCCTTTTTTATAGCCATTTTTGTAGTTTGATCATTTTTCATCCCGCTCATTAACTGATCAATTATAGTGTTTTTCTTAACTTTTAAAATTACGAGGCTGGGCGAGACGGGGCCGGGGCGGGACGGTGCTAAGCGCGAAGCAAAGTTTGCTGGGTCCGCTAGTTTACTATAAAATGAAGTAAGTATGTACGTGAAGTGCGCCGCACTAATCCAAGCAGCGGCGCTGCCGCCACGCTGCCGTCTAGCGGCGGCAGCGCTGCGTTGGTTTTATTTTAAAAGCATCTTATGCTGCAGCGCTGCTGACGCCCTAATGTTAAGGCGCACTAAGGGTAACTTGTTGGAACGGAACCAAAATGGACGGCACAAATCAAAGATTTTTGAAGGTACTATGAATTTCAGCAAGAAAAATGACATTTCTAACGTTTTTTTACTAAACAATCTCCTTGTTGATACAGTTCATTTCAACTCAGTAGCCCGTTTATTTTTCTAAATGCGACGGTTGTCTTTACAATTGAACGAACTTCATTCATATTTACGCTCAAGTGGAACTGTGGACAGTCAATGATCAGGATGCTTTGTGAGCCAGACTATTGTTCAATATTAGGGTTGTACCTCTACGAGATGTCATAGCGAAGTCGCCGGCTGCGTATCCAAACAGATAATATTGAAATGTATGGAAGCCAAAAGTCACCAAGTGAGTCAGACCATATATTATCTGCTTAGATACTTCACTTGTTTCCGTCAATTTTAAGAATAATTAAGGATAAGCCTCATTTTTAAATATAATAAAATCTACCATCCTAAATACATTATCAGCATGAAATTCAAGTTTAATTTAAGAACTTCAAGTATCTTTACCTTTCATTGAGTAATTGTTTCTTTTTATAATGGATAATAGCACGTTATTTTTTTTTAATTTAGGTTTCCTTTTAGGAGAATTTTGCTGGCTACAGTGATTTATGTACGCTTACTATCCTCGCAGAGAAACGTCAGTGACACAATCCTACTAATATTATAAACGCAAAAGTTTGTGAGGGTGGATGTATGTTTGTTTCTCCTTCACGCTAAAATATAAAATACAAATTGCATTGCCATGTACAGTCGCCAGCAAATTTAATATGACTAACACACATTCCTTGAAAGAATAAATCTGTACCAACGTATGAGTAGGTAATAATTAAGATTAGCTAATTGCGATATGGCCACTGGATTTAGCACTTACGAGCTCTTTTCATATTTTAATCTACCGTTAACTAGTTGTCACATAATATATTCCCTAACTGACTGTCCCTAACATTAATGTGACTGTCCATTATTTGCCAACGTCATCTAATACAAGGATAAGCCTCGCGAACGCTGACTCTCAGGTAACTAATACTTACCTAACAAGCTAGAATCGAACACTACAATCTCTATCGCGTATTAAGGTCTGTATTTTTTATCCAATTATTATCTCAGCTGACAAAATTGTCAGTAAGGAATATCTAGCTATTACTGTGTAGCTTAAACTATCTTACTGTGGACTGTTTTTTTATCAAATGATTATTTCAGCTGGCATTCAAATAACTCCTAATTTTAGCTGAACAAGCTATAACAAGATTTTTGCAGGTCAATAAGTTTTATATAATATACGCATATAAAATTGAAAATATTACAGCATTTGAAGTGTTAATGACAGCTATGGCAGCCGACATTTTCCGTCTTTGTTCTAAGTGAAGGCCTGTCTTGTAAGAAGAGTGGATTATTACTTTTCATAATGTTATGAAAATAAATGAATTAGATAAAAGATATTATGATAAAATATAATAACAGTATTGCACACCTAAAAGCACTTTAGCCATGCAAACATTTCCGGATAATTATAATAAAATATTAAAGTTTATAGTCAGATATAAGTCAAATCTCAATACAAAAATATTTGAGAAGGTGAATTATTTTATTTTTAATGTACGATCAACCTCGAAAGAATATTAAAGGGGAATATATTATAAGAATAGCTAATACTTCTTTTAAAATTGTCTTATAATGCTGGTTGTACGTTTCAGTAGTTGAGTTAGTTAGAATAAGTCAATGACCTTCATGAGACATTCATAATGTAATGTTAACTTCAGCTACTGAAGCAGTTAGTTTCTTGATAAATTGTGTAATATTTATTATTGTCTGTTACCATATTTTTATATAAGTAATCTTTCTCGTCTTTCCAAAGAAACGAAACATAAGATAACTAAGGCCGGTTACTTGATAAGTAATGGTTAAAATATGTTACCAGTGGTTGCATTAGTACGACTGTTCTTGATTTAAACAAAATATACCTCAGTAATTGCTTCAGGTAATTTTTAAACCAAACCAAAATCGTAATTACTCAACCAATGGTAACGAGTTATAACATTTTTCACTTCCCATCACAAAGCCGGCGCTTAGGTTATAATTCACACATCAATTATGACAAATAACTTTATTAAATATTTCTATGATCATATAAGCTAGAAAATTTAGTAAACAACATTTCAGCATAACTGTAACCATGAACGAATAATAGAAAACAAAGAGGACAGGCTCAGAGTAAACAATGATCAATCAATAGTAAAAGATGATCAAACTAGTATTACTGCATTCTTTTAGTTGACATTGATAACTGTACAAATAAAATACTAAGAACTTAACGATTTAACTATAGAATTTGAGACACGTTTATTTTTTAAAGTAAGTAATGTAATAATTGGTCGTCGTCACAGATTTCACAATATAACGAATTGTTTGCTAGCACCGTGTCGAAACCCATACTTTTTGAAGGATACCTGATAATAGGTGTGTATGAGTTGCGGGAGCTCACCATCTCGCGCAGATAAGCATATCCCAGCTGATACATTAAGACTGCGAGGACAAATTTACATTAGGATGAGTTGACCTTGATATCTTTCCACTATGATTCACGTAATGTTTAAAATCCGAAAAGAGTATTTCTTAGGTCCTAACGTAGTAGTCACGAAGAGAGACGTAGCAACGCAAATATTGTTGTGTAAACAATTAAGTTTGAGTTTTGTGTTGTAGGTCGTGTGACCGAATCTTGCATGGGTTGTCGCGGCGTTTCTGTACTTACGTTAGGCTGGGGGTTCGCGTTCGGGAAGGCTCGGGCGCGCTCGGCTGCGTGCGCGCACGTCGGCTCGGTGCGAGCGAGGCCGCGCTACTGGCGCCGCGAAGACACGAGGTTCGCGGGGTGATAACACTGATAAGCGACGGCGCGTCACCCGCGAGATGGAACGCCGCTAAAACATCGCTGAAAATCTGAAACTTATCCGACGGAAAACTCAGTCATGTATCGGCACGGCCATGGTAAAAAGTGAACGTCTATTTATTTACCATGACCGAGCCGATAGATGCGATTTGTGCACACAAGCTATCAATACTATCACAGATTGGGAATCAATTGCATGCTCGATAAAGCTGCTCACTAGGTACGTATATTCAACATTATTTTAAAAAAATACAAATACGACTAAATAAACTTACCTCAACACCCGAGCGGTCGCATGCGACCGCATAACAATAGAATACCTATTGTGTCTCGTTCACATACGTTTGAGGGATTAAAAGCTATTATCTATTTGAGTTCATTACTCATTAAAAGGCTTTGATTGTGTTTAGATAAGTAAGTTACATGAGTATCCAATCATATCAATCAATCAAAATAAAATATCTACGAGTAACATTTTGTAAACGAACCGTGAATAAATATTTTAATGTCTAAACGGTGACAAAAAAACAAGCGACGCAAACAACAGCAATAACCTTCTCTTAAAACGTTAAGCCATGTCTATTTTTTATCCACTTTAGAGTAAGTAGCGGCATTTTATCGGCCAAATGACGACTATAAGTAATTCTACGTGATCCACAGAATGGTTACTTATTTGTGCTTCATGTTGTTCAGACCTGCGCGTACGTATTGAAGAAAGTCTTGCACTTCTAACTGTTGATCTGCGTCATGGGATTGCCTGCCAGGCTTTTAGTACCTTTATCTCTAAGCGGTTTTACAAGTGCGAGTCGGACTCGCGCACTGAGGGTTCCGTACCAACTTTAAATGAATTTGGGAATCCACTTACTTCCACTTAGTAAAATCCACAATATTTTGTGGACAGCAAATAAAACTTTGTTTGTCATAGTGTTTGTATGAAGTACAAAGTTATGTTTGCGGTTGTTGAAAATGTGCTATATCTCAAAAACTTCTTGTTCGATTCCGTCCGAACCAATTTTCGTTGAAAGTATTTGTTAAGATGTGACCCCACACGTATAGGTTTGACTAAAAAAATTTTTTTGGTTTTAGTTTCACGTATGGGAGGGGCTCCCACTTACTTAAATGTCATATTTTTATTTTTTGTATGAGAATCGTAAAGCGGTTAACAGAATACATACTCCTACCAAATTTCAACAGTGTGATGCTTATAGTTACAGAATAAAATGCCTGTGACATACGGACAGACAGACAGGCAGACAGACTTGACGAAACTTTACGGGTTGCGTTTTTTGCCATTCGGCTACGGAACCCTAAAAGTGCTATGGAAACGTTACTGACACGCGTTTTAGACACATATTAATGTCATCCATATTTGGAGTTGTCATAATTTGGGTTTGGTTACGAAAATACCATAAAATTAATATTCCTTTCCAAAGGGATAATAATTTTGTGGAAAATACATAGCATGTGTAACGTTAATTAATAATGAAGGCAGATTTCTCATTAGACAAAAATATAAAGTATAAAGGAACTGACTGAAAAAAATAAAAGGGACCTATTTTAAAATTACATTTCACCCTTAAGTAATTTTAATATTTTTTTTTATTTTATTTTATTTAATTTAATATTTAATTTTAATATTTGCAAAATGTTTTGATGATATTTCCAAATTAGCCATACTAGGTTAGTAAAAAAATAGAGGAAATTGCACAGTTTTTTGCTTTGTAACTTTGTTAGGAGGTGAACATATAAACTGACCCAGCCTGAGGTCCTTGAGCCAGCTGAAAAGGGAGGGTCTGAAGGTTTTTTTAAGGCGGTTTTGAATCCTATAATATATTTTTATTCCATAATATTTGTTGTTGGCTATATCTCAAAAAGACATGTTTGTCAAACGTATCTGTCTATATGTGTATATATCTGTTCCCTGAGTTGGGATGTACCTACCTAATTAAATTATAAAAAAGCAAAATTCGACCTAAATCAAAATGCACTAATAAGACTTAAATAAACTCTTGACCTTTCAAAGGAGATGATCCATTTTAGGCGAACAATTTATTTTCCGAGATATTCATAAACCAATACAAGATTATTAATTATTCAAATATCAAACACATACGAGTATACATTTTCGAAATTTAGCAGAGGCGTTTCAAAGCTTTAAAAAATCATTGTCACATCATAAATTTAATTCAATTCCAACAGCGTCACATTTGTACATGTCATAATACGTGTCGAATGGATAACCTCCATTTATTAAAGTCGGTAAAAACATGGCTTCTATTGCTTGAAGTAACGTTAATTTGTTCGCTGAAACTTTCTATCTCTGACTAACTATTGAAAAATCAGGCCTTAGGCGGATTATCTCTAAAAATATAGCTAAGCTTTAAGAAACGATAAAAAAGTTCAATAAATAAAAAAACGTATAGACATAAGACAGACAAAATCACGTTGTTGTTTTATGTCATTTTTTGCAAGTAAAATGTTTCTGCCCAATACACCGCATCATAATATGACCGTGCTGAGGAACATGTTAGACAAAAAAATAACTTAAAAAAAAGAAAAAAACGACTTCAAACAAAATGCACAAAAAGTTATTAAATAAACTCTTGACACTTGAAAGGAAAGGAAACCGTTGAAGGCAAAAGATTTTTTTTTTCAAGCACCGACTCCAAAAATAAATTGTTTGCCTAAAATGGCTTTCTTTTTTTTCAAGATTCAAGAGTTTATATAAGACTTTTAAGTGCATTTTGGTTTTGAAGTTGGTTCTTCCTTTTTTTAAAGTTAATTTCATTTCTTATTTTTTTACCTACCATAAGTTCTGTCATTATAATTACTGAACCCCTAAGCGTAAAGGAGTTCGTCATCAGCTCAGCTCCACACAATGTTGACTATCAGACGAAACAACACGTAAACATAAAAAAGATTCTAGTAAGGAAAACACTATATAAGCCTTAAAAATTTGAGGGTTTCCTTCGATTACACCAAGATCTCATCATCAGATCCCGAATTGACAAAAATGGGTCCAACTAGAAGGTATACCCTCTAGGTAAGCGAAAAATATTTTCAAATCGGTCGGGTCGACAAATGATTAAGATATGAAGTAGCAAAAAAAAGGTACAGTCGAATTGATAACCTCCTCCTTTTTTAAAGTCGGTTAAAAAACATTTATTGCAATGAAAACTATGACACTGATTAGCATAGTGAATCATGCTACTTTTTGTGTCTGATACGCCTCCAGCATGGTATAATACGGGGTAGTGGGCCCAGACCTAGAATAAGACGCTGACGAAATCGTCATTAAGTAAAATACTTGTAACATCTACTCGTACTACGAAGCTATGTTATTGTTATAAAATATGTCGTCGTTCCCCTTATCGTTATTTTACTCTGGACTACAAAGAATGAGGTTGCAGATTTATAACCTGAAATTGGCAGGGGGCGTTTTGATATCTAACTTTAGCCGTTCAATTTCCAGGCAGCTCAATTCCGACTCAGTGTAAACGAATATTATCAATATTATAATAATACTACAACGGTACACATATTTATATTTATATTGTTTTATTATAACAATATTATATCATGCGAAATCGCCATACGAATTGCTAATGTTACAGTAAAGTGTGTACCTATGACGAGCCTCGGTCATAAATGTTTATTGTAGATTATCATTACATACCAACTCTCTATCAACATTTTTACGAGTAGGTAGTTGATACAGTTCAAAGTTAATTTATCAGGGAAATCCAGCATGCACAATTTTCTGTAGATTTTTATTTGAACTGATCCCATATCGTACGCTGACGACCGCCCTATTTATGTTTTACCATTACTCTCTAAAGTTATGAAGCGTGTTGTGCACCATCAGCTCAGTAACTTCCTGTCATAAAACAAACACCATAATCCTTTCCAGTCTGGTTTTCGGACAGGACACAGTACTGTCACTGCCTAGGTCAAAATCACAGACGACATCCGTCGAGGCATCGTCAACGCTTTACTGGACGTCAGTAATGCCTTTAACACTGTCGATTTTGACATATTGCTCGGTATATTGCGTTCTCTCAACATAATATCTCCAGCAGTGATTGACTGGTTTCGCAGTTACCTGCATGGGCGATGACAACGAGGTCGTGCTGAAGACAGCTTCTCAGTGTGGTGCGACGTTAATGCTGGTGTTCCTCAAGGTGGTGTTCTGTCTCCTCTCCTATTTAAAATTTTCATTTATTCAATGACTCTGAATCTCTCCTCTTCCTTTCACCTGTATGCAGAAGATCTCCAAATATGTTCCCAGGGGAGCCTTGAAGGACTTGCCAGTATTGTGGACGTGGTTAACACTGACCTTAACCGGATACTGGAGTGGAGTAGGTCTTTTGGACTCAAGGTTAACCCTACGAAAACGCAGGTAATCAGGAAAATACCATAAACAGGAAAATTATGGCAGATTTCTAGAATGGACTGGTGTGATCTGCCGCCCATTTCATTTGACGGTGTCCAAATACCATTCAGTGAAACCGTAAAAAACTTAGGCATTTACATTGATGGTGTAATCATTTGGACTAAGCAAGTGGCGGAAAATAACTCCTGCACATTCTGGATTACGCAGATTGCTGCTATTTAGATCTTAACGAGATACTCCTAAGGAAGATTGAGCGCCTTCAGAAATTCTGTATCCGCATCATCCTCGGATTGCGTAAATACGATCATATCTCAGAGTACTGCGCTCAGCTGAAATGGTTGTCTCTTCTCTACCCTTTTCAATTCTAAATCTCCTTCCTATTTAACAGAGCGCTTCTATTTCATTCAGCCGCCGCAGGGTCGTGATATGCAGTCTTCCAAAACATTTCGCCTTCTTTTTCCTCCTCAAGCTTCTCGTAACTACGCACAATCTTTCACTATACGTTTAAAGATGTGTGATGTGTTTCAAGCGTATGTATTAAAGAATGTCTTGGCAATAGTTAAAGGCTTTGGAACTAGCAAGATGGTTATTTTATTATTAGATTATAGAGTTAGATATATTTAAAATCTATCTCGTAAACGGTTCTGGACCCGCGAATTTGTATTTCCGCCCTATTCGCTGCAGATTCACTATATATAGTCGGTCTTCATATTGGGTAATATTGCACGATAATTGAAAATTGCATTTCTAAATATTGTTGACTTGGTAGTTTTGAGAGTGTATTTTAAGTTTTTCATTGGTGCCTAGAAGATGGACGTCACCAAACGTGCTCGTTTTGGCGTTATACACTTTGTATAATGTAGGTAGTTATCCCTTACAGTTTTAATACGGTGATTCAAAACAGGGAAGTTGAAATTGACTTATAGTTATCTAATTAACCATATTTACGAGGAGGGTATTGGTATATTTTTTATAAATGTTTTCAAATAAAAGATTACATATTTATCCCATATAATAAAAATCCACTAATAAATTTAATTTGGTAGTACTAATACCCTCCTACTAAAGCAGTACTCAGATAGTTTACAGACTTGCTCAATTGGTAAGACACGGAGAGGTTCATATTGGGCTGCATAAAATTAAGTAGCATTATTATAATAAGGCTTCATAACGTTTTTTGCCATACTCTGCATTTCGTAGAACGTTCGTTCAGAACAAATCATTAGGCATAATTTATTTTCGAATAACTTTTATAATATTGTACCTATCATCCGCATCAAATGTTCTTGCATCAACATTTTAGATCGATAATGTAGTAAAATAATAAAATTATTGGCATTCGACCCTATGACATACAAATTACAAGCCATACATACTACATACAGTTTTATTTTTGGTTATTGCTAAACGGAAAAAGACAAGTCGTGCAATTTGTAGATTTTGAGTTTTTCTTCTAAAAATGACCTACTTAGAATTATGTAAGACTGGGAAAATAAACACTTATATATTTGTTTTTTAATGTAAACCTATTTTTCAGTCAGTAAAAATACGCATGATTAAGAATAATTTGCACTTAAAACTTTACTATACCTAATTTCTTTTTAGTATTAACAGCGTTTTTTTGTTTGTTTTACAAGTAAATGTTAAAGAGAAATAAATTGTAGAATTTCTGAAGAAAGGATTTAAAGAAACTTTTTTTGGATCGGTAGAATTAATGAACCAACATACTTTTGTCACCGATATGTATCAACAAGGAAGTGGTAGTTATGTCCCAGTCACAGGGATAATGCTTTTCTGCTTTTTTCAGTGTATTCAGTGTTTTTCAGGAATCTGTTGATGAAGAATCAAACAGGGCATTAGAATATAATGTAACGAATTGCTACCTACACTTAGATTATTATTTGTTTTAATTTAGGGATTATTTTAATATATTAAATCCCATTTAAAGTAAATCAAACAAAAAATACTCAAACAGTTCAGTACTGACCTGAACATTGTAACATCTGTTGTACACTTCCAGGTGATCTGCCAGCCAACAACTTAATAAATATGACCACTTGGACTGGAGCCATAACCTGTAAAATGCCCGTGAAACTTAACTAAAACTCAGAAGGGCATTCGATGAATTAAAGGAGTCAAAGAGTACATGTGGCGAACTACTTAGAGAAAGGGATAAGTTTAAGAAGGTAATAAAAAGTCAGCACCTCTGACCAGTGTAGCAGCATTTTCGAGCAGACACTTATAACACTTACCTTGACAATAAGCTACGGGATGCCAACAGAAGAATACTGCACTTGGAAACGAGAAGAATGGTCAAGCTTATCCCCGGACCATGAATCTGTATGAGGAGCTCAAGCAATCCTGGCATGAATGGTAGTAAACACCAATCTCTAAACCATACTGCGCAAATTAGGTAATCAGATAGAAAAAGGGTTAAAAAGTATTTTAAACTTAATAAATTTATAAAGAAAATAAAAATACTTGTCAAGAAAAACAAATGTTTATCCACAAATATTGAACTGAGAAAGGAATAAAGCTTACATTTATTGAGTAGTCTAGAAATATAACAAAATAAGTTATTGAAAATAGGTCACAATGTGAACAAACTGTTTTTCATTTCTTCTGTTCGGAAAATTTAACTTTCATGTGAAGATAGACGGGTGGAAAATAGCTTTTCCATCCCTAGGCTGAAAAGTAATTTAGTTTTAATTGCTACGATCAGACATGGAGTTAAAAATAATTGAGTCACATCATATTTATATAATAAACAAGCTTTCCATGTTTTTAAGATAAGCTAAACATTGAAAGCGTGTGTGATTATGGTCACTGATTTAAAAAAAATACAATTGGTCTAATTTTTAACAATTTAAAATCTACAAATATAATATTCGGTTGACCGCCATACATAGTGACACTTTTTTTTCATTTTAAATTGTGATTTGTCTTTGACGATATTTTTTTTTAATTTCGTCGATTATTGCACAGATTATAAAGCAGGCGGAGGCGATTTCCCGCGATTTTGTTATTCCTTAATCTGCTTACTCACTCCCACCTTAAGCTGTCACTCATAGCGCTATCTCATGAGGCAAAATTGAACCTGGAATTTGACATAACCTGTGGTTGTTTTGGTGACAAGGTTAAGGTTGCGTTCTTTTACCATAAGTATTATCTGTAAGCATAAAATCGATTATTTCAAATCATTGTTAAAAATATTACATTCTATTACGAGTAAATATAATTCTTCCCAGGAACAAATAGTAAAAACATATCCTGGCTACAAGAACCTGATCAGAATATCAGTTTGCAGTTGCAATCACAAAATTGTGCAAATTGTTTTAAGATACAAATTTTACTAACAATTCATTTTTGCTGACTGGCGGCTCTTTACACCTGCCATATAGAATCAAAAAACGAGATGGTTATCAACTTGTAAGTAATAATAGTAGTGTTGATGTCATCTACCAGACAACCTCAGCTGCTTTAAATAAACAGGGCAGACAAAGACCAAGTACGGAAATCACGGCATAGTTCCCTATAAAACCACCAGGAAGCCGATTCTCGCGGCAATCTTACTTTCTTGGTGTGGTTATTACACCATTATACCTAAAAAATCAAGTAACATATCTAAACGTTCAAAACTATCGCACAAACATATTCTTAATACATAGAAATCGCGACACTGAGAATTTAAAAAAAAAATGTTTCTTCGACAAAGAAAGTTCGATCGGTGAACTTTTTTCGTATACGAATTGCACGAGAATTGCGCCCCTGGGAGGAGTTCACCGATCGAATTTTCTTTGTCGAAGAAAAAATAGTATTTGATTTTTCATGGTCACGATTGCCATGAATTTAGATTTTGTTCATGCAATAGTTTTTCACGTGTAGATATATTACTTGATAGTTTAGGTAAAACGGTTAAACTCACAATCGAATTAATACACGAAAAAAGTTAGATTGCCGCGAGAATCAGCCTCCAGATAGCGGAAAATGCTGAGACAAAATTCGTGTTTTTGTGTATTTATTGATAGAGAACAATTTTTGAAAGATCTGTGAAAATGCTAGCAACAGTAGTTGTAAATATATCTGATGCAGCAGAAAATCAGTTTATTAACCACGTGAAATGTCAAAAAATTTGCTTAGACTTCGACCGCAGGTCTAGTTTTAATGTTGTTTACCAAAATATACACGGCATGGCTGGCATAGAGATTCTATCTATATTAATAATTTCGTCAAGGGGTACGGTAGACTCGATCGAAACCTTATATGAATAACATAACATAAAAATATATTAATTTCGAGTCGACAGCATATATCCGCAAAATTCGGATTATGGAGAATTTCGGTAAATTCTAATAGCACTGACAAACAAACCGCAGTCGCCATTGACAAGTTGTTGACAAGGCGTATAGTGCATAGATATGACAGATTAGATTGGAAAGCCCTTATAAAGTTTGGGGAAGCAACCTGTGGTGTCGCTGGCGTCGTTTTATTTTTCTTTTATGCGGATTATATGCAGGCAAAGGTATAAAATCATCACACATTAATTAAGTTAATATATTTTAATTCTCATTTACAACCGGCTTAGATATTTATTTGTATTTAGGTATTTATAACCGGTAGAGAATGCCATTCGGCATTAATTCTACCTTATGTTATGCAATAAAGTTAAATAAATACGTTTTTTTATTTTTTTATCATGTAGTCACAGAGAATAATCAAAAAACCAGAAGTGTTTATTTTTGTAAAAAGCGGAACCGATTTAGCGTTTTAATGGTTCGTGGATATATATATTCGAATCTAGCGCTTAATGTACCGCTGTCAGCGATTAGATGATTTTTATTTTTAAAATTAGTAAGTACTCATCTACCCGCCAAAGTAGAGAAAGAGACTGAGTGCTTAAAACAAAGCGGTTTACAGAGAATAAACCTCAAAAGTTATGTTTTGTTAATTTATGTTAGTTTAGTTAGAATGTTGATTTCAAATGAAAATTATTTGTGTAAAAACCATTGCGGTTTTTATTTAATATATATTTATAACACAATGAACGAAGCTACACGAATCTATGGCTTGCCTTTAATGTTCCTTGAGAACCGATGACTACAGAAATATTTACTTACATTGTGTACTTAGATGTGTATTATGAGTCACATTACACCCGAGCGGGGCCGGGTTTTCTTCTAGTATACTAATAATCTTAGAACTATCATTAGATTGACATGATTTGATTGTTTATGTAATAACACACATTTCATTCCATTACAGAGCATTGGTACAGAAATTGGAAAATATTGATTAGTAATGAAAATTATACAGTCCGTAGGTCGTTTTCAAAAAAGGCCACTACTAAAGGGGGTTTGCCCATACTTATAAATAATGAACTATTTTTTTTATGATTGACTCAGGGATATTGTGTCACTCTCGTTACAACGTAATGTCGAACTAGCGTGTACCAAGCTAGAACATTCTCTTCGCTTCCAACCAAGCTCTTCGCTTGGGCTGCGATGTATGCGAACCTCATTTATGCATTTGCGGCTCTCGGGTTGAGGCGGACAGTCACCATGCATTGAGTTGCCGACGTTGTGAGGGTAGATTTCCTCGTCATCACGCTCTGACTGACATTATTCGCAGAGCCCTGGTTTCTGCAAACATCCCTTGTGTACTTGAGCCACCGGGCCTTTGCCGTACTGATGGTAAAATACCAGAGGGCCTAACCCTGGTTCCATGGGATAAGGGTAGGTGCCTTTTGTGGGACGCGACATGCGTTAGCACCTTTGCGGCATGTCACTTGGGACGAAATGTGTTGGCACCTGGGGCAGCAGCTGAGTGAAAAAGCATTCCAAATATAGTACTTTGCAGTCAACCTACCATTTCGTGCCTTTTGCTGTCGAAACTGCGGGTTGTTGGGGGTCTGAGGCCAAAAGTTTTGTTGCTGAGGTGGGTCGTCGCTTAAGAGCAAGGACTAATGATTCGCGTGCGGGTTCATTTCTTGTCCAGGAGTTGGCTCTGGCTATTCAGCGGGGTAATGCGGCAAGCGTAATGGGTACCTTCCCTCCAGGCACACTTCAGGCTTGACAGCATAATGTGTTTTATTTTAATTTGAATTTTTATACTGTTAATTATTTATAATTTTAATTTTTATGTTTTCATTAATTTATTGTTTCATTTATACTAACATAGTTTTAAGTTAAAATTGTTACTAAAAATGAATTAATTTAATTTTGATTGTAACTTTTTAAATTTTAAATTATACTACTTTCGTAAATTAAAATTTTCTTTAAGCTAGAACATTATATTATTGTATGAGTGAACAGCTCTCGACGCTAGTTATCAACTTTTTGAATCAATTATGAAAGAAGCACTAGACAAGGTTTCAACATCGATATTACGTGAATATTTTAACTGGTGTTTTAAGGGTTCCGTAGCTGAATGGCAAAAAACGGAACCCTTATAGTTTCGTCAAGTCTGTCTGTCTGTCTGTCTGTCTGTCTGTCTGTCTGTCTGTATGTCTGTCTGTCTGTCCGTCCGTATGTAAGTAAGTACTAGCAATACTTTTTAACAAGTGTGTTGATGATGGGCAATTTCCTAGTTTAATAAAGATAAGTAAAATAATACCGCTATTTGATTTGGGTGACAAAGTGACCCCTCAAACTTCCCGACAATATTGATTCTGCCGAAACTGAACAACTAATTGCATAATAAAGTATTGTTTGCATATGATACTTCACTTATATTTAAAATTCCAATGTAAATCCGACGATTCCGATGTTAATAGTACTCTTCCACTAGTTCTATATTGGTCAACTGTTAACAATCTTCTTCTTAATGGAACTAAAACAAAATGCGTTAAGCTTACGATACCCAATGTCTGACAGTCAGTTAAGATTAAAGACAAATAGCCTGATACTATTGAATACACAACCTTTTGGGAATCACTTTAGACTCTAAGAGAGGCGAGAGAGGAGAATATGCGACCGAAAGGGCTCTATGAATTATCTATAATTATCTCTAAATTCTACTTTGCAGGAATTCGCATCTATGTGGCTATTTAAGTTGTTAGAAAGCTCAACTGCCTTAATTTAGTTTCCAAGACTTAGAATTGTTAACTAGTATCGACTTTTTGGCCTGAAGGCCTCCAAACTAAATTGGTGCAGACAGGATACATAATTGAAAAGTGGAAACAACAGTTTATTTTTAAAAAGAACCTTCATGACACGTTATCGCTCATAACGGTTTTTTAACCTTAGAAACTTACTTTTTGCGACCGGAATTAAAGAAGCTGGGCAAAAATGGTCCTGATGAAGTGAAAAAAAAAGTAAAAACCGACTTCAAAACCAAAATGCACTAAAAATTCTTAAATAAACTTTTTACCATTGAAAGGAAAGGAATCCGTTTTAGGCAAACCATTTCTTTTTGGAATCGGTGTTGTGATGGTTGATGCTTGATGGTCAAAGTGATCGCACCGACTCCAAAAAGAAATTGTTTGCCTAAAACGGATTCCCTTCCTTTCAATGGTAAAAAGTTTATTTAAGAATTTTTAGTGCATTTTGGTTTTGAAGTCGGTTTTTACTTTGTTTTAAAGTTTATTTTATTTCTTCATTTTTAGTGATTACATAAGAGGAGGGGGGGAGTTGCACCTTATGATTCTATTTTTTACGAAGCTACAAATTACCTATCATAAGTTTCGTCATTATAATTACTGAACTCCTAGGCGTTAAGGAGTTCCACCATCAGCTCAGCCCCACAAAATGTTGACTATCAGACGTAACAACACGTCAACATTAAGATTCTAGTAAAGAAACACTATACGTGCCTTTAAAATTTGAGGGTTTCCTTCGAATACACCAAGATCCCATCATCAGATCCCAAAATAGAAAAAATGGGACCAACAAGAAGGTATACCCTCTAAATAGGTGAAAAAATTTTCGATTCGGTCGACAAACGACTGAGATATGAGGTAACATACATACAAAAAAAAATAATGATGACAAAAAAAAAACATACAGTCGAATTGACTGTATGTTAACTGTATGTTACTTTGAATTGATAACCTCCTCCTTTTTTGAAGTCGATTAAAAACAATAAGTAGAAGTAGTAAGAACTGATGTAATATTTTTTCATACAAGTAATAAACCAAAGCAAATGGAACAGTTCCCTACGGCAAATCTGTACTAAAAGAAATAAGCTTAATAAAACTCTGACCAACCCTACATTATTTGTACGATATTTATGGTTGGCTGAAATCATGGAATAACCAAAGGTTTTAATTGTAAAGTCAGTACGGTAGTGTGTTGGGATCATAACAATGACTTATGAAAAAACAAAAATGGAAATATGAATCTCAAATTAAGCGTCAAGCATATCGTGATAGACCTTTATCAGCTCTACCGTTACATTAATAAGATTTTATTACATGACAACATTGCGTTAGACAAGGAAATGTTAACCTGTATCGAGCGACATCAGGAAACGGAGTAAGGTACGTTGGATCTTCTAACCTTTTTCCCTTTTTCTTTGTTCTGTGGTTGCAATCAGGCCCGTGTCAATATCGGTGACCACTCAATCTGGGGCCGTATAGATCCCAAGTGTAAACATTGTTTCGTGAACTCCTACAAGTGGTAACAATGTCTGTTCGTCGTTCGTGACTGTAAAGGTTGCGACCGCTAGGCAATTTAGAAATAATTTCGAAAAAATGAATTTACTTATGTTCTGCTTATTATTGAAAGAAAGAAAGAAAATAATAATATCCAACATCCGTAGAGGAATATTCGTCGAATAAAATACTATACGCCTAATTTGAAAGTGTCACCTATTTGCCAGCAGTCATTTATGTAAATGTAATTTTAAAATCGGTTGTTTTATACTTATTTAATCGGATAAATCTTATGGGCCCCTAAAAGCTAAAATAATTCTTATTTTGAGAGTAAGAAATTGTTCTTCTATTGAGAAGAAAAACGTTCCTTTGGGGTTGATACATGATGTCAAGCTTACCTAAACCAACTGTCTACCCACATTTACTTCTAAGGGCTAATTTTACCCAGATCAGACAGATAAGACTCATAATATCTAACTGTATAAATATAAAACGACCGATTGTAAAATGACATGATTGCTGACAAAAAGATGACACTTTCAAATTAGGAGATCGTAATTTTCTCGACGAATATTTATTTTCTGACGCTAGTAAAATCAGACCTAAAGAGAAATCGATCATGTAACTTTAAGCTTCTTAGAGTCAATTTTGGCATCGTCAGATAAGGAATTTTCGCCGAATACGATACAAAACGCCTAAGTTTGAAACGTCACCTATTTGTAAGCTATCATTTACGTTAATATCATGTTAAAATCGGTCGGATAAGTCCTATGTCATGTTGTCCTATGTCCCCTGACGTTGGTCAAATTGAATTTTAGTCAGTATTTTGCAGGCGGATGAGATATGAGTAAAAAAGTAAAAAAAAAACCACAAAATTGCACTCCGGGAGTGCCGGCAGAAGTGAAAACTTAAATATCAACGTTGTGCATTTTTGATTTTTTGGAATAGTTAGGGATTGATTTTGAATGAATTGCTCTTATTATCAATATAAAAGTACTATCATTTTTGTGATAGAATACAATAATAATAATAATTACAATAAAAATAAAAATAATAATGTAATATTTTTATAGAATACAATATTTATTTATTGCGCTATCGTACACAAACATTACAATTTATATTATATTAAATTACATTAAAAAGTTTATCTCTCAGAAAAATCAACTTACATCCATAATTACGCCAACCGTCTTACGGTTTTTCGATCAGCGGGCGTAGTCTGATGTATCATTTTTGACATTTCGCGTCGACAATTTCAATTTTTTGATTTTCTAATTCATCAAATATCATTTTAACTTACGTAGCTATATCTTTAATAAATCTTAAAAAATATTTGTAGTTTTTTAAGCATCATTCAAATATTCTTCTCAATCAATAAATACACGAAAACACCAATTTTGTCTCAGTATTTTTCGAGCGCCACCTGGTGGTTTCACACGGAACTATGTCGAGACTTCCGACACAGGTCACGTGTCCTGACGCGAGTTTCACATTTTTCCCCCATCCCACAAAAGTGCTCAACGCCGCTAAAGAAGTTTTCACTTCAAAAATGTTTTATGATTTTTAGTTATTTACTCATATCTCAAAAACCATGAGTTGATCCTTTCCTAATCCAACTAAAATCATCTCGCTATGACTTCTCGTTTTTGCGAAATCCTGAGACAAACGTACAAGTATACATACACTGATGAAATTTTTCACTCTTGCTAAACCACAATAGATCAACATACTAAAATTTTATCAATTCTGATGAAGTCACATACATACAGGTCGACTTGATTACCTCCTTTTTATGAAGTAAGTAAAAACTTACACTATAGATTTACGTAATTGAATAGAATAAATGTTTTTTTTTTATGAGAGATAAGCTTTTTAATGTAATTTAATTTAATAAAATTGAAATGTTTGTGTACGAAAGCGCAATAAATAAATATTGTATTCTATCACATGAATGATAGTACTTTTATACTTAAAGCAATTCATACAAAATTATTCCCTAACTATTCCAAAAAATCAAAAATGCATAACGTTAATATTCAAGTTTTCTCTTTTGCAGGCACTCCCGGAGTGCAACCCTTTTTTTTTTAAATAACTTTGGTTTCATTACTTTTCGAAATGACAGCCAGCCATTTATCATTTCAACGTCCTGCAATAGTTTATGGCGCTGCCGCTGTAGTCGTGCACGGTCTCAATTCAAACTTAATGTTGCACTTGTATAAAGCAACTGCAATTTGAAACTGTTTTTGCTTCCATCACCAGTTTGTAGCTGGAATAAAAATATATCAAAAAACCGGTCAAGTGCGAGTCGGAATCGCGCACTGAGGGTTCCGTGCCAACTTAAACTGAATTAGGGAATCCACTCAGTAAAATAACACAATATTTTGTTGACAGCAAATATAACTTTCTTTTTCATAGTGTTTGTATGAAGTACAAAGATTTTCGTTGAAAGTATTTGTTAAGATCTACATTATATAATTTTTCCAAAATTTACACTCGCTTATTTTAGAAGTTAGATGGGGGAAATGCCTATTTTACCACTTTGGATGCGTCTTGAAGCTGTAAAACGTTAAATGAAAATGGTTATAGAAAACTCTATGTCATTTTAAAAGACCTATCCATAGACGGGGTGTCATAGACACCCCCACACGCATAGGTTTGATCAGTGGCGGCTGTACCTTAAGTGCGCTCGTGCGCTGAACCACCTATTCAAAAGTTTTAAAAATTACAAAATATTAAGTACTTCATCTTTATTTTAAATAACCATTTTAATAGTTATTTTTAAACATACAAAAACGTATAAAAGATAAAATCTCCAATTATGGTGAATCAGTTTGAGCGCTTTACTAAACTATTAGGACTATTTTCCTGTAAAGACAGATTCTCGTGCGCTTCAGCGAGTGCACGAGGACTGCTAATATAACTTGTAGGAGATACGAGTCAATACGCCTGACGCGTGAAACAAAAGATAGTTCATAGAAATGTACCGAGTAATTAGTGGGTTCTCGAGCGCCGCACGTGCGAACCGAAGATTGCCGGGAGCACCCGATGTTTGACGAATTGGCCGGCCGGCTGGGCGCGAATCGACGACGGCAGCCATGATTGACATCTCGTTATCAGACTACCAGTATAGTTTCACTGTACATAGGTGTGACGCATTAATTATTGTTCATTTATATTACCGTAACTGTTTTTAGTTTTTTGTTTCGATTTTCTTAAAGTGCACTACTAGTTCGATAACCCACCAGCCGCCACTGGGTTTGATTTAAAAAAAAATTTTTGGTTTTAGCTTGTATGTGTGGGACTCCCCCTTAAATTATTTTTTACTTTTTGGATGAGAATCGTAAAGCGGTGAACAGTATACATCTTCTTGCCAAATTTCAACAGTGTGATGCTTATAGTTACAGAATAAAATGGCTGTGACATACGGACGGACAGACAGACAGACAGACAGACTTGACAAAACTATAAGGGTTCCGTTTTTTGCCATTTGGCTACGGAACCCTAAAAATAACAAAATATAAATCAAACAGATTGCAAAAAAGCTAAAAATACTTAATTACTTAGACAAAGCCCATTAGCAATGTTGACAAAGCCTGCAACTGCCTTTAATTTACTTGAAAGGAAATGTTACTCCCGATACAAACAAAACGTCTTAATTGAAAAACAATATTTGTTATTATCTTTAGTTTTTCTTACACTGCTAATGATGAGACTTTTAATGAACGTAAGAATAATTAATCTTGAACTTTGTTGAACCTTTATTAAGTTGTGATGAAGGCTGGGTATTTTAAGGTATGTACGATTCAAAAACGATTTGTTTACTTACATGTAATTACAGATTTGTCATATTTTCAATTGTCTTAAGAAGTATAAAATTACCTGTCATTTTCGTCACTTATAGGTGTCCAAAAAATATAAAAAAACCTTTTTTTTTAAATTGTAATAAATTCCAGTGTTTACGGCGATGAAATTTTTGACGTCATTGTATAAATAAATGGATAGTTAATTAAGTAAAAAAATACTCATTTTTTTTAATTAAAAATTTTTATATCTTTTTCGTTATTTTGACGTTGTCACTACAACAAGTCAGCGATTATAATATGCATACATTAGATTTAAGATATACATTTGATTAGGGAGTGTAATTTTGGATTACTGTATCTCTGAGTTAAAGCGTTTTAGAATACTAGATATAACCCGGTAAAGGGAACTGCGTATTTTCTGAAGAATCATTGATAACATTTTTGCTCCTATTACAGGCCACACGTAGTATATGCCACCAAAAGGCTGCGTGCAAAACACTCAGGCCCGAGTGTCTATATGTATTTTTAAATACTAAGTGCCCACTTAATTTTTTATTTAATTACTCAAAAAAAACTGATATGATCTTCTTGAATTTTGTAGGCAGTAAAAGTATTCAAAACTATGCCATTTAATATTTTTTGTGCAACACAAAAGCGTTCTACGTTTCAGAGTGAGACGAATCTCGTTTCTTATCGATAAAGTATGATATGTATCTTAATAGAGTCCAATAACAATACCTTTGTAATTTAGAATTGTCATTTCAAAATAATGCACCTCTCATAAAAGAGAACCCAAGTAGTCTTATACCAGGCCAAGAAAGTATTGCGAGTTTTTATACATATATATGAGACAGGCTATAAGAATCATTTTCGAAATTATGATTATTTAAAAGTAAAAATTGGTGTGTTCCATTTTCATAATTTCGCTCCTATTTTTTTGCGAACCAATTCAAAGTATCGCGTCTGACTGAAAAATGAATAGCTTTGATTTTTTACGATTTCAAAGTGTCGCCTTAAACCGGAAGAATCATTCGATAGACTTCAAATGACATGTATGGATAAAGGCCACCGAGTATCGTTAGTAAAACAAATTCAAGCGCGGTCGACCAACTTTGGGGGATGAAGAACGAAGCGATCGCCTTTTGACGGCTATTACGGAAGAAAACGTGCTAGCAGTAAAAATTTAATCCAAGATAATAGGCGAATTACATGTCAGGAGATTCACATATTGAAGATTGGATTGGGAAGCGTTCACATGATTCTGCACAGGCATCTTTGCGTGAGGAGGATGGTATCACGCTGGATGCCGCACTACATCACCGTCGCTCAGAAGCAGGCTCGTCTCGGCGTGTTTACAACATCGTTACAGGTGATGAGTCCTAGATTTATCAATACTATCCATAAACTAAGCGCATGTAGACAGTTTGGGTGTTTTAAAAATTAACCAACGCCTACCAAAGTGAAACGTTCGGTATAATTTGAAAATGAATGTTTTTAAATTTATTATTATTTGAGTAAAATGTATAATTAATTTTGATTACTATGGAATCGTTTTTTTTTTAATTTGAATTTATTAATTTGTGAATTTTATTTTAGTGACTAGCGGTCCCCCGCGACTTCGTCCGCGCGTTTTGAGTTTGCTCCCTCCCCTCCCGTCGCAGCGTCATGTTTTATATCCTTAAGCCTTTCTCGATAAATAAGCTATCCAACACAGAAATATTTTTTCAAATCGGTCCAGCAGTTCCTGTGATAAGCGCGTTCAAACAAACAAACTCTTCAGCTTTATAATATATTAGCGCAAGCGCACGTTGTACTTTAGCTGCGAACATTATTTTGGTGCGGAGTTATGTTAAAACTGTGATAGTTCCTAAGATATTTATTGAAATGAAATGATATAAAGGGCAACTTGATTCTAAATGAAATGCTCGTGATGATGAATGTATTTATTTTGATAAGAATAAATACCTGTGTGTATAATACACCTCTAAAAATAATGCATTATTTTTTAACAAATTTATTAACATAAAAAAGGTTGTAGTAAGTCAACCATAAAAGATAGACATATGCTGTCGCGGACTTTATTATAGAACTTTTAATGCTGAACAATCCTGTCATACATGATTTTTGTGTAACTTAAGCGGTTTCCGCAGCGTATGCAGCGGAAGCTCTCAAAAGGAATATCTTTCTCCCGTTTTCGCAACATTTTTTATTTCTGCTGTGGTCTTATGAGTCGTATCTTTATGTTATATAGCCTAAAGCCTTCCTCGATAAATGGACTATCCAACGTAAAAATATTTTTTCAAATCGGGCCAGTAGTTTTTGAGATTAGCGCGTTCAAACAAACAAACAAACTCTTCAGCTTTATAATATTAGTATAGATTTGTGATTATTTGATTGTTTGTTATCTGATTCGATCTTTATTATTATTAATTATATCTGTAATTTCCTTTTTAGAAAAAAAAACATTTATTGATTTCATATTTTCCACTACTTATTATATAATATTATATAATATTCGCTCAAGAATTTATTTTCCATGCAAACTTATAAAAAAAAATGTTTTCTAATCATAAAAAGTCACAACTCAGCAACAGATTTACCCGAACTAAATCATCATACTAAAAAGAATACAAATTTTTTCGAATTATCTCACTAAGTTGAGATAACATTTAGGAAATATTTAAACGGACCTATTCCAAATATTGGAATCGATCCCAGAGGGGCTACGGGCCTTAACTAAAACGTCTTTCGTTTACACCACTCTGAATAATGGTATAGATTTTTTTATTAATCGTAATAAACAAATATATAATTAGACACATGCGAAGAAAATAGTCTTTCCTTCCATCAAGCGACGTTTGAAACCTTAGTTTTATTATGTTTTCATTGTTTTTTATATGGTTATTTTGAATACAACCAATAAAATACCAAGAAATTTTCATAAAGACGAAGAGCATGAATAATTTTTAATCTACAATATTTTCCAAAGTAACACAATCGTAAAATATGAAAGCGCCTGAAAATTTTCCTCGGCAAATATTTCCCGACGGCTTTGCACAAGTTTGCTATCCCTGATTATGAAGTGTAGTACCTACTTCCTTCCTTCTTGCTGAAAACATAATAATTACATCTTATTGTTGCCAGCAACACCTTAATGGAAACCAAATATACATAACATTGATGTTTTGTTTTTTGTTTACTTTTAACTTTTCAAGACACTATGCATCAAAACTGACCATTTATTTTCACAAATTTTACCATAATTAGCAGGTAGGTACTCGTCGTAGATCTCATTATTGAAACTTTTATAACCACAGAAGAGTTTGTTAAACTGCAATCAGATGGCAGCACGTTTCAAGCAGTTTTCCCCACGGCATGACAGCGGCTCCCGCCATAGATTTGGTTTCAAAAATAGAACATTCAATTCGCCGCCATGATTAATTTTAGTACGGGACAGCGCTGGGCTGGAGCTTGTGCGTACCGCACATGGATCTGATAAACAACTAAGGTAATTAAAATATTCTTTAAATCTTTACATATTTCTTTATAAAAGTAACAAGCTCTTTTATTGAAATAAATGCAAACGTCACGTATAAAATGTGTCGCATCTCGGCTTGAAAAATGGCCGGCGATAGTGATCGTAAGTTGTCTTTACAATTTCACACAAATTACTGCTTAACTCTTTCCGGGGCGGTATCCCAAACACATTTTTTTGTTTTTTGTTTTACGGCTATAGCCGTTAACTGCCCTGAAAAGTGTTAAAAAGAAACATCATCGTTTTTTTATTAAATGGTTAAATTCCGTAAAAAATACGTATTGTACCTACTATGCTGGATAAAAGCTATGTTAGATAAATAAATAAAATATTAGGTTCCCTTTCATTACGATCTATTAAAAATAAGGTGGTCCATCTTTCCTATCTATCTGTACCACAACCAATTGAGATTTTTCATAATCCATTACTAAGTTAATATAATAATAATTACAATAATAATTACAATACAATACATAGCTACATGATTTTAAGGCAAAGTAATGTTGAACATACCTTCAGGACCGACAACGTCAGAGTAATAAGTTGGTACAACCTGTTGCATCTCGCGCTTTGCTAGTTCTTAGGAACTTCATCACAACTTTTTCTTACTAATTGGGTTAACGCAAGCTTTACTGAAGTTAAAACTTGATAACCTAGTAAAAGGAAAACCTATTAATAAAAAAAAGAGTATCAGTAGTTTCAGTTAATATACCAAATTATTACAACCAACACATTTTATTTATTATTTTATTATTTTTTCACAAATTTGCCATAAACCATTGTTCCATTTCATATAAGAATCGCAAATTGAAAATGAATCGCAATTGACATTTAGAGAGCACTGGAGACGACTTCTCGATATATTTAGAAACTCAATAGGTTAGTTCAAATACAACATCCAACAAAGCTTCTATAAGATGTGATTGTTCGTCGGATGCAGGCAAATGCGATTTAATTTTTAAGTCATGCAATTGTAATCATTGATATCAAAAGGATCTGACTTATACAACTGACGTAACTTATCATGTTTATTTATGAACGATTATTTAATTTTTTATTATGCTACAGATATTTCAAAATGATCTTCACCATGACCTGTCATTTTATGAACTTTCCTGTATCTTCTATGTAAATCTATTACATAGATCAAACGATTTCATATAGCCCTACAGAAAGATATCAGTTCAAGTTCAGTTGTTAATAACTGAAAAATCGAACTCTTTCAATTACCGCTCTGTTACCAAGTAGGTAGTTTCCCATCGCAAAGGCATTTAGAAAAATGATTAACTTTTAAGTGGTAACTAAATAAATCGGTAGTAATTGAAAGTGTATCGGCACAAAGGACGGCGAGCAGAGAAAATGTCAGGCCAAGGTAGAAATTAAAATTGTTCCTCTGACCTCTGCCTTTCACTCGACTCGAAGTTAATTGATTTACAAACGCTTCAATTTTCATTAGACGGGAAAAACTCGGAAAGTAATAAAAGTTACTTTGAATTTTTACACTTCTTATCTCAGTTTATTTTACGCCATAATAATAGAGGACGTTTACTCTTACTAAAGTAGATAGTTAAATAATAATGATAACAATGTCAATGACAACCTGTACCATTGGTAATTATTAGAATTCTTACCCATCAGTAAAAAAATAAATTTCAAAAAACTTATGTTGTGTTTATAAATACATAAATTTTTATGAAATTAGTTGTTCTGGTGAGTAAATAAATGGTTAATTATTATTTCCAGTTACTTTTCTAACGGTCTAATTATTCCTATCTTATTTGGCAATTTAAATAAGATAGTAAAAATCAGACCGTAAATTATTAATGTAGGATTAATGTATTTGAACTTCTTGAATGCAAATTGTTTGGATCATAATTATGTATATTCGGGTTGGATGATTAAATACCAGAGTTAACCGGGTTTTAACAACTGTTTAAATGTTATGCGGCTAAAGTGAAATGTATGTCACCCTCCTGTCATTTGACGTGGATGACATTGATTTTAAACTAGCCATTTCATAATTTTAACAGTTGTCCAAACCTAATTGTATTATTTGTGGTAAAGCTGTTACTATTTAGTTTAAATGTAGTCTGTACCCAGTATATCTACACAAAATGTGATATTTAACTTTACAGCTTACAATGACGCAACTTTATAATATTGTTTATAACTTAGTCTTTTTGCAGAAGATGTCGCGGGTGTACGAAGATTTTGACGCAGGCTTCGCTGCTACATGCAGCGATGTGACCCTTTGCTCCAAGACAAAAGGCTTCTTCTTCAACTTAGCTGATGACATCGTGTCCTTAGCTGAGAATGACAACTGGTTAGAAAACTTCGAAAAAGTTGAAGATGGAAAAAAAGTCGAAGCCGTCATGGAAAATAAGGAGGTATGTAGGTTTAGAAGACATCTAAAATATGCAAAAGGAGTGTTTTTTTTTAAATGAAGCCAGAAGCCTAACTGCACCTTGTATTGTGTTAGTAAAGCATATTCATAATTCTGAATTTTTATGATTATTATCATTATTTTTAGGCCGAAAAAGAGATATTGTCTGAAAAGTGCTAACAGACGCCATTTTCAGGGTTCCATAGCCGAATGGTAAAAAACGGAACACTTATAGTTTTTGTTAGTCTGTATGTCTGTCTGTATATCCGTCCGTATGACACAGCTACTTTATTTTGAAACTATTAGCATTACACGTTTGAAACATGGGTAGGCAAGTGTATATTCTGTTTTTAAAATGACATTGAGGTTCCTAGAAAATAAAAACTGAAAGTCAAACATTGGGGTGATAGATAGACGCTTCTGAAGTGGTCAAATGGACGTCAATATTTTGATAAAAACACACTTTGTAAATCTTTACAAATACTTCCAATAAAAATTGGATGAGAGAGGTTTGAATGAGCTCGAACTGTTAGTTTAGAAGATATAGTACATTTTCAATTTTTGGCTGTCATCAAAATATTGTGGTATTTGGGCTTAGTGGACCCTTAATTTAGTCAAAGGAACTCTCAATATGCGAGTCCAACTTGCACTTGGTCGGTTTTTTTATTATTATTTACAAACAGTTGTATAATCCAGTCAAAATGATCTTCGCTCATAGTTTATGAGCTTTACAGTTTGTTAAAAAATTCAGTTTCACGCTATGATTGCGAAATCGCTATTCAACCGAAACTCGACAAAAGCCTAAAGTTTGTTTCAAAGTAGTTTATTATTTACAAAAGAAGCTTTGAGAATCGAAGGTTAACAACGAGTCTCCTAAAAATAAGACTTATTTACCCTTTGAATATTGTTTTCAAACTAGTTAACTTTGTTGAAATTCTGATTCAAGCCTGAACACAATGGGGGTCAACAAGATGTAACATGACTCTAAACAATTACAGAATCAGCGGATAAACGAGGCTTTGTTAATATTGAACAAACTTTAATAAGGGTAGAACAACCGCTTATTCAAAACTTGAGCCATTGTTAGCTTTTAGAGAGCAGACAATAAGATAACAAGATTAAGTACCTAGAAATGTTAAAATTTTTTAGAAGATATCTGCACAGGAACTATATAATAAAACTATTAGTCGTTTGTGGGTAAAAATCATAATTAATGCTGGGACACAATAATTAATACGTAAATCGCATTCAAAAGAATTAATCTCTTTTAAATAGAAGACAATTGCGATTATGAAGTTTTTTATTGAGATTTTTTGGTTTTGATATTTTTTATATTATTTATTTTTTTACCCACACCTTAACCTAAACTAATTTTTACTAACGTTGTACCCTAAGATGGGGTCTACCTGATTTAACTTAAACTAGATCAAACATACAAATATACAAACAAAATATATGCTTGGAAGCTTGATTTGGTCACCATACTCAAATATTATCAATTTCCAACAATATCACAATAATTTTACACGTACATCAACCTTTATTTTTCTTAAATCGATAATACCTTTCAATTTCCTCATCGTAAAGCACTTGGCAATTAACAATTAATTTACTTGACTCAGATGAAAGTTGGTATGACGCTATTATAATATTAGTCTTTCATTTTGGATATTTGAGTGAGAGAGTGGTAGAGATTTGTTTAGTATTAATACAGTAGATTTGCTGCCATAAAAAAGTTGCATTGCAAAATAGAAAATGGAAATAATTTGTACATTTATAACTTATTCGTTGAATCGATAAAAGAGTGAAAGGCTTTCCATGAATAACAAATCATGTGTTAATAAAAATGTTGGTACAAATATTGAAATCGTTAAATCTAGTTTTTTTTTTCGTTTCTCAGTTAACGAACTAAAGAGCATCTAATGTAGGCGTAGATTATATATTTAGCATCTAAGACAAACCCCCCACATAATGTGGATCGCAAAAAAAACAACTAAACTCTCTTGACCTGATTGTCGCGCCAATGCTCTCGTAGCCGAGGAGTTATTAACGAAGGCACATGCTACACTGCAGCCTTTTTTACCCGACTACGGCAAAGCAAAAAGGAGGGTTATGTTTTTTACATGTATGTATGTATACATGTATGTATGTATGTATGTATGTATGTGGGTGAGGATGTTCATCTGTTCCCTCATAACTAATTGGACAAATGAGGTGTCGTTGGAAACCTCTTGATCGTCTGCTGATTAAAGGCTACATGAAGTTACGTTAAATTGACTACAGTGCCCTCTAGGAGACTTAAAGTAAAGAACTAAAAAAAACATTTGTTTACGGTGTCGTGTGGGGTATCAAATGAAAGAACTACCTATTTTAGAATATTTCAAATCTGTAAACAATATTAACTGTTGCTCACGGCGTTGCTTGCAATCACCTGATAATTGCAATTTTTATAAACTCACTTTTAAACTAGTTAGGTGTGAGGTACTATACTAGGTCTGCTCTGCATAATAATTATACTTAACACCAATTTACATAACTCCAAAATAACTTATATAAAAAGAAAATTTATAAAACTAAAAACCGACTGCAAACGCAACACGCTCTATAAAGTACGAAACAAGAAAATAGTCTTAAAGGATAGCCGAGCTCGTATGCCACCTACCTACTTCCTACTGTAGCAAATCAGATTCACTATAATAATAAAATAAAATCAAAGTGGCATACGACTACGGCTATCCTTTAAGGGGCCGTCCATTAATCACGTGAGGCTCAAAATTGTACGGAAAACATCACGAAACATCACGAGAGGGGAGGGGGGGTCTTGTTAGACATCACGTGTATAAATTTTATTTATTTTTTGTCAAAAAGCCCTATTTCTGAACCGAAATTTTGAACGGCGCGAAAATTTGAACGATTTGTTGTCACAAACCTCGTCAAAAATGACTTGCAACTCCGTGGGACGAAGACAAAATTAATTAATTATTCATTTTTTTATTGCAAATACATATAAATGTTTTTCGAATCACCATTTTTTAATATTTTCTTCTAGTCAAAAATAACCTTTACATAGACTTCCAAAAAAATACACGTGATCCAGGGGGGGAGGGGGGGGAGGTCCCAAAACTCACCAAATATCACTAGGGGGGAAGGGGGGTCTAAAAATGAGAAAAACGACCTCACGTGATTAATGGACGGCCCCTAAGACTATTTTCTTGTTTCCTACTTTTAGAGCGTGTTTTAAGTAGTCGGTTTTTAGTTTTATAAACTTTATTTTTATGTACTATATTGGTCACCGTTGTCCCACCACTTTAGAGCCCCAAACTGCTTGCCACACGTACACACACACAATGCCGTAAATATAAAATATCTCCCTGCTTCTGCATTCGGGGGCATGCATGCGTTTCATATCTAACTTACATAAATAGCATGCGTTTCGTGACGATAAAAAAGCTTCAGTGCCTAGGTCCTAACGCGAGGCCCGCACAGCGCAGAGGGCCAATACGGAATTCGTCAATACGAAGATCGCTTTTAGGATCCCAAGCGTTTTTAGTATACGATCCTTTCTACGAAATGATTCCGATCCGCAAAACGATATTGTATTGACGGATTTATTTTTTTGGAGAAGTAGTAGGCCTTTACCCACCGGATTTGGTTGAGGTATAGTAGGTATACCATCTTATACCTGACCTTAGGTGCGGTCGCGTCGTGATCAAAAGTGGTTATGAGTGAGTTCACGAGCTTGAAGCGTATATCGTATGAAGCTCGGCGTCAGCGACCTATACTGCAGCGGCTGACCGATGGATCCAGCAATCACTGTCTGCACTCTCACACCAGCAGCATACTACGATAAACCTTTATATAATAACGCACGATCCAATCATAGTAAACGTATAAATTTACTGCGAATGAAATCAGATATTAACCTTCCGTGTTGGTTACCATTTCCCACCGCAGTGGACAAAATACCCTTAGCCGTCACTATGATCAGTCTGGTGTCTGCAATACTGGCAGCTGGTTCGCATCACCTACCTACCTACCGTCCTGACACTTGCTACTGGGAGATCTGGGACCGAGCCTCGAAGTGACCACCTACTTAATACTTGACGGCATACTTATAGCTACATAAAACCCTTAAGATTTACTTAAGACCTAAAAGGATACTCTTCGCTTTTTATCATAAATAAAAGCTTGTTACACGCACCTTATTCCGGAAAATGAGTACCAGATTTAAACCAATTACTCGAGTAACCCGACCAAATAGAAAAGTATAATCCATGTTGAAAAGTCGTCGTTGTGGCATCATCTTTAAATTACCTAAATTGTTTATAAATATGGAGATAAATGTATATTTCTAGATCATGGAGGCTCTCCAAGAAGTATTCTCCAGAATAGAACCGATTTTTCGGGGGAAAGATGCGAGAGTTTCGTATGAGCGACGTTTAGCAGCACAGGCGGCTTTGAAGGAAGGCGACTTGAAGAAGGCTTTATCCCTCGCCAGCCAAGCAGTTATAAGAGCTCCTATGACAGGTACCCTAAGCGTGGTTGAAAATTAACTCGGGGTTAAAATTGGTCTTTCTGTCACTAACATACTGCATGTGTTAAAATCGAACACACTAACATAGCATAATGACTATTTAAACCAAAGTAAATAACCCGCTATCATGCAATTGAACCTTGCTAAATAAACTAATTAAGAATTTGTAAAAAGGCTCCCCTTGGATAAAGACAAGATTATTATTTAATACAGAAAAAACAACAATCGATATCATAACATGACCTGCCAATTAAGGATAGTATAAAATATCAGAATTTTATAGTAAGATTTTTTCACGGGAGATTTTCAATTGAATCATGCATAAAATAGAACTCAATTTGGTCCAACTACAGTAAATAAAATGATAGCAAAATCAGTTACAAATGAACTGTATTTAAATTGCGAGTGCCTTTGGCAGTAATACACAAGTTGTTATAGATACTATTACCAATTAGCTGCACAAAAAGCAACAATAACATCCCCAGGCATTTTCTTCTAAACAATCATTTTAATGCGTCTGTAAAAATACACACAGGAGAGTTAAAAAAAAATAGTTGCAAAATAAACATTGCTTTAGAAAGCAACCTTTATAACTTTAAAGAATTTCTGATGCGAACTTTACAAGCACTGTATTTTATTTTGTGTCGATGCTTTTAAAGGTTTCAAAGAAACTACGTTTCAGTTAACTATATAGCGTTACGTAAAGATGTGAACACCTGAGGCGGAGGTGACCGATACGTAACAGACAACAGTGACGAATTGTACCAGCGAGCACCCTTTCAGATCTTTTTTTATTTTCATAAATATGAAAGTTTTGTAGGTGGTATTTATAATCTAATGAAAGAAGATCACGTTCATCATTATTTGTATTTGAGTATAGTGGATCAAAGGATTTGGTTATTTTTTGTGTTTAAGATAGCCGAAGTTTTTTTTTACACAAAATTGCCAAGAATAAAGTTGTAAGGTGTGAAACGAATATAAAGAAAAACAAAAAAAAGGTATGAGTTACTTATCTTGTACAGTTTCACCCACCCCTACCTTATCCACCCTAACCATCTGCTCATACAATCTCATTTATAAAGGAACAAGAAGGTGTAAATCGACAATAGTAAAAATAACCAAAAGTTGATAAATCTTATACGCTATTGGTGTGATCGTACCTTTAGAATAAAATTCTAAAGTCGTAATAGAGAAATTCAGGCGTATTTCTGATATAATGGAAGTTATTACTACGAGACGGCTTCCTTGCTTCGGTCTTAATAATTCCAACTCAAAATTTAAAAATTATATTATTTTAAATGCTGCGTGAACATGAACATTTTTGTTTTGATTTAAAAATCACAACAAAATTTTCTCAAAAAGAACAGCGCTTGACGCTGCGATCATTAGAAGGTCTCTGTCCTTCTTTTCAGTATATTGAAAATAACATGTTTACAGGAACTGACGAGGTCATCGACGGTGGTGTCTCCCTAGCCCTCGCATTATGGCTTCGCTCAGAGATACTTCTCCAGAGCGACCGACCGCAAGCAGCATTGGAAAATTTAAAACTAGCCCTTAAGGAAAGATTACCGGCAAAAATGAGGGCTCAGTACTACTGGCGCATGGGTCACTGTTACCGAGGTAATTCTTTAGAAAGTTTAAGCGAAATCACACTACTTGCGGATGAAATAGTGAACTATTTAAGGAGTTTAGGAAACTGTTTAATTAATATTTTTTTACCCATGGAAAAGTCAAATATAACATAATAATAAATCGTTTATTTCAGGTCCCACAGCCCATATAAGTGTAGTTAGTAACAAAGTTCTTAGCCTAGGGTTAGTAACACAATATTTATTGGCCAAAAATAAATAATAAAATAAAGTGTGCCATTCACTGCAGCACCATGCCACTTGAGATGGCGCAACAGAGACTGACGTACGGACAATCTAATCTACTTGCGATCATGTTTAGGATGCTGTTGGTACTGGCGCGCGGCAGCAAAGAGAAGGGTACTAATTTGAAGAAGTATAAGAATATATTATTATTATATCATACACGTTCCACTAATCGGAAAATCGCCTGTAAGATTGGCTACGCTAGATCTTGCAACCGCATTTTTGAAGATGACATCCGTTGTTCTGACTGTCACCGTCGGCCAAAAGATCCATGTAACATTTTTATGTCAATGTCGTTTGCACTTACGGGCTACACGATGCTGTACGTTCCTATCATTATTGAAATTTGTGGCCTTGCAACTTAGTTACTGACGTGCTGTAGCTATATCAATACGTATTTCTGTCTCTTTCAACATCAAAGCAATTGACAGCAATGGAATGATGAAATCCCGAACTAGGTAATCGTGTGCAAGTCAGCATAAGAGGATTTGCGTTCAGTTTACTACGCTTGTATAGCCTTTGCCGTCCATATCAAGTCAATCGTTTTGAGTACGACATTCGCTCAACGGATCTCGAACCGAGCAATTAGGCTATTCCCGCAGGATCTAGATCAAATGCGTTAACTACCTCCATAAGATAACTCTTTTTGCACACCAGAAAGGTTAATAACAAATTCTTATACTTATCGCTATAAGCGATCTCTTCCAGACAACCTTTGGGTAAAGAAATAATGAGCTTAAAGGAAGGGGTATTATGTGCATAATAAATTAAGACAAATTATGTAATTAATAATATATCATATTAAACATACATATATTCGTATATATATTAATAAGTACAATCATAAAAATTAAAAATCAAAATACATAATTATAATTAAAACAAATTAATGTAATTATATACCAACACAATATAACTATAAACATAATTATACATACATATAAACCAATGTGGAATGAAAGAAATTTACAGAGACACTAGAGATTTTTAAAAACAGCTACTGACTACTTTACTCCATCCTAAATGAACTAACATGAATAATAGTAGTCGATTTGTTACCCACCCTTAGCGTGTAATTAACAACATACCTTAATGAAAAGGGTTGAAGGTAATCAGAGGCATCGCATTTTATATCGTATTACAATGTTAAGTGAATAAATTAAGTGCGACATAAATTAAAAGCACTTAATTACACGAGTTATTATACGAGCTCATCAAAGTAAAATATAATTATATCGCTCATTAAGCATTTATACTGTATATGACGTGACGACGTATTTCGTGTAGTGTTTAGCGCTTCTGACTACTACGCCAACATTCGCAGGTTTGAATCCCGCAAGGGGAAAATAGTTGTGTGATTAGCACGAACATTTGTACCCTAACCTTGGATTTTTATGTATTTAACGGTGACGCGACCGTCATAAACGTTGTCTGGTATTCGCAACACAAGAAATAAGATTACTTTTTTTGAAAACAAGAAAATGTGTGTGTTGTTTGGCGCATAAACCCCAACGGACCTCACAGGTTGTGGTATTTTATATTTCTAAATTTACATTTTACGACACTTTTAGCGCGACGGTCGCGTTGTTACACGGTCGATTTTTGACTCAAGAAGATCGTCGCGAAGCTACAGCGCTGCATGCGACCTATTGTGAAGAAGGTCTTAACATTCATCATCATCATCATTATCAGCCAAAGGACGTCCACTGCTGAACATAGGCTTCCCCCACGGCTTTCCACGGCGACCGATTAGTAGCGGTCTGCATCCAGTTTGATCCTGCAATCTTTAAAACGTCGTCTGTCCATCTTGTTGGTGGACGTCCTACGCTGCGTCCTTGGTCGAAGGGTCTCCAATCTAGAACTTTCCTGCCCCAACGGCCATCATAACAATTAAACACTCTAAATAAAAAAAAACCTTAACTGATTATAAACTTTGCATTCCCAAGTTAAAATAAATAAATAATATCTTTTAGGTGCCGGTGAGCCAAGCAGGGCCAAAGTGTCTTACGAGCTGGCCGGGCGACTGCTGGGAGCAGATGAAAACTCCAAAGCACAACTGGCCAAGGATATAGATGGACTGGACTACACTGCGCAGCCTAGACACCCACCTGACAAGACTGGTATCTTGCACTATTTGGTCATTATTCTGAATACTTATAAATAAGGAACAAAAACTGTTGAAAATTTGTCTTTCTTATGGGATGAAAGAAGTTCGAGATATTATATCGAATCACGGATATCTTACGTGATTTTACAAAATGAACATTTTAGTGGGATGCGTACGAGTCTACTTTTAAAGGTTAACCGAAAAATGATATACAAGGACGGATTCTCGTGCATTTCGTATACAAAAAAAGTTCAAAAAAAAATTTTTTTGATGTCTCAGGGTCACGTTTTTCGTTCATGTACCTAACAGTTTTGTTACGTGTAGATATCGCATTTTTTTACAAGAAGTTGTATGAAAGCAGGTATATTTATAATGGCGTAGTAAAAAGCAACTTCTTGAGATTTTCCTGAGTCTTTTGTTATAAGATTTCCTCGTAAATCGTGTAGCATAGTTATTTTATCTCGTTGGATAGCTAAAAATGTGTTTGTGAAAATAATTCATGGACTAAATTCTATAGGTCATCTTTTTGTGGGAAAAATATAACAGTTAAAAATTAGTTTGAGGAAAAAAATATTCATGTAAGGTTCTGTAATAATTTCAAAATTATTTTGAAATGGATACAGATTGTAGTGATTTTAATTTTTGGAGTTAAGGACTAGAAAGTCAACTCTTTAAAATAAAAGTTCAAGAATAAGTGTTTTTTTAGAAATTTGCTTTTTTTAAAAAAAACTTTTAAAATATTCTAAAATTTGAAAATAGAACTCTTTGCCAATATTACTGAGTATATATTTCATTCATTTGTCATTTGTTTTACGATTTGGCGGCAAATTGAAAATTGTCTGTGTCACGTCAACATGAATTTAACACGAGAAAATTTTCGTGCAATGATTTTTTATGACTTTCGATGTCATTTAAGTCAACAAGAAAGTTATGATAGACTACAATTGGCCTTTCACGATGAAGCCCCATCTCGTGCGACTGTTTACAACTGGTTTAATGAGTTTAAACGTGGTCGCACTAATCTCACTGATGATGTACGTGAGGGACGGCCTTCTACGGCGACGACTGAAAATAACATCTGTGTTGTGCGGCGTATGATAGAGACTGACAAAAGAGTGACCTATCAGCAGATTCGGACAAGCTTAGGCATCGGTATGAGTCAAGTGCAAAAAATCCTCCACGAACATTTAGCGGTCAGGAAGCTTTGCGCCCGGTGGATACCTCATAATTTGACTAAGGCTCAAAAACTCCATCGTGTGGATTGGTGCCGTAAAATGATTGAAAGATTTAACGGAGGTGACTCAAATGCTGTGTGCGACATACTAACAGGTGACGAAAGCTGGATTTACTGTTATGATCCTGAAACCAAAAGACAATCTGCTCAGTGGGTGTTTCCTTTCGAGGAGTTGCCAACTAAAGTGAAGAGAGATCGAAGTGCGGGAAAAAAAATGGTGGCCTCGTTCTTTGGAAGGATAGGTCATTTCGCAACAATTGTGTTAGAGGATCAAAAAACAGTTTCTGCAGAATGGTACACTACCAATTGTTTGCCACTTGTCTTGGAAAAAGTTCGAGAGAAACGACCTCGCAGTAGGATCCTCCTTCACCACGACAACGCCTCGTCGCACACCGCCAAGCGAACGATCGACTATTTGGCGACATCAAACGTTGAATTACTGGGTCACCCGCCGTATAGCCCCGACCTCGCGCCTTGTAATTTTTATTTATTTCCAAAAATTAAAGAAAAACTTAAAGGAAAGCGGTTTATGAATGCTGAAGAAGCGGTGGCTGCGTATCGCGATGCCATTGAAGAGACCCCTAAGGACGAGTGGGCAAAGTGCTTTTCCCAGTGGTTCCATCGCATGCAGCGGTGTATTGACGTCAATGGACAATATTTTGAAAAGATATAATAAAACTAATAACTGGCTAATGTAATCAGTTTTTGATTTTCTAAGAACTTTCAGTTTGACCCTCGTAAGCTGCCCCATCGCCTCTTAAAAGGATCCAGTCGAATTACCAATTACCCTGTTTAATGATGTGCTATATTTTCTGAAATAGTAGAGGAGACGTGAAAGATCGACCTTCACTGATCTGATACTCCATGAGACATTTGTTTTCTTAAATATCAATTATTAAAAAATATGCCTATGATAACTTGCCCATCAAAAAGTGTTAACAGCATTTTTTTATTTTATTAATTTTAATCAATTTTCTTTTGTAACCTTTTCACTTTTGTAATAACCGAATTATTTAAATCAAAAATGATAGTTTTCAACACATATAGTTTGCCTAGATAGGCTTGCCTACTTATTTCTGTGCATGGCTACCTGTCATGTGGTTGTGAACAGTGTCGGAAGTCTTGACATAGTTCCGTGTAAAACCACCAGGTGGCGCTCGAAAAATTCTGAGACAAAATTAGTGTTTTCGTGTATTTATTGATTGAGAAAAAAAATTCAATACAGCTTAAAATACTACAAATATATTTTAAGATTTTTTAAGATGTTGCTACGTAAGTTAAAATGATATTTGATGAATCAGAAAATCATAAAATTGAAATTGTTGACACTAAATGTCAAAAATTATGCTTCAGACTTCGGCCGCAGGTAAATCAATTCGATCTGTTACCTACCTAGGCACATATCTCACATAGGTACGATAGGTTTTTGAATATTTTTCAAAATGACTCATACAAAATATTTGGTGCACTAGCGCCCTCTAGTATGCGTATGTCAAACGGCTAAACTGTACAACGATTAGCTGTTTCTTTTTGCGTACAGCTTCCACTATTTGACATATACGTTAATTTCAGTTCTGATAATTCATATAATCATGCATATAAGCATGAAGGGGTGACAGTATATGAAGGCACTGCACTACCACAAAGTATTTTTTATTTATTTAGTGCTAAGCAGATCGCATTTGATGGCAGGTGTGGATGAGGCTTAGGGTGGTGCATATCCTTTTAGTAGCAACCTATTCACTCTAGCCTTAAAGAGTCTTGGGTCTTATTTCTGAGGGAAAATTTCTGAAGCCAACGAGTTGCTCGAGAACTGTACGTATTAGAAAGAACTCGGCAAAGCGCTTTATAAGGGCAGGTGGAATGTATAACACAATTTTATTCAAGACTTTTGATATTTAAACGATATCCAGTATCCATTATTTTGTTTCGCATGGTTATTTTACCAAATTCAGTACAAAATACATTTATTCACAGAAATCTCCGTAACCGGGGGAGCGAAACAAAATATGCCTGCTCTGTCTAAACTCCTCAAGATAACAGAAGAACAAAATAAGGTAAAAATAAAACATCATAACCCAACGATGATCAGATGTTTGCCCCCTCTCGCTTACTTTTGGGCCTCTATTTTTGAATCACTCGCTTGAATATGGCTTGTGATAATTGTTCGAAAACGAATTAAAAATCTACTATAATCACGCGAATTATTGACGTGAGTACTTATAAAATTAAGATTTATTTTTGCCAATGTGGATCCCTCCCATTTGGATGTCAGCTGATTTTCATTAGAAAATTCGACTTAAATGAATGCTTTTCAGTCGCCAACTTGACGCGAGTAATTCAAAAATAGAGGCCCTGACCTTGCTACCGTGACGGGTACTTACTTTGCATAGTTCGGTGATCGGTGTAGTTGTATATAGATATTTGGCGTTGAAATTTATGTATATCGTCAGGTGACTGCCTCGTTGGTGTAGCGGCTAGTTCACTGGTTCGAATCCCGGGTCGGGCCGATGATGATGATGACGATGCCCACACATTTGGGCACTCTAATATCTCCAGCGTACCAGGCCTATCTCAGTTGAGAGGGGCCGCCATATTAGGTGTATAAATAAATAAATAAATAAAATAAATAAATAAATCATTTATTCAATTTCAAAAGAACAATAATAACAAATCAAAGAGCTTACAAATTAACACGTAGGCAGTAGTTCTTTTATGTATATCTTTAAGTGAATTTTATACAATTGAAGTACCTACACTATGCCGAAGTGAGCCGACTTATTTATATTATCTTTTACAAATCACATTCGCCTTGGGGATAGTGCGGTATGTGATCTCAAATGCCGTTGTGTATGAAACATGATCGTTGTTTGTGACTGTTAGAAATGCTTGTAATGTTTATTTTAGATGTCTGCGTCAAGGCACTGTTGTGATTTGCGGGGATATTATTATTGTTACAAAAGGATACCTTTCTTGGAATTACTTTTCAAGAAGGTATTTATTAGCTTGACCTTTTTTTTTTACCAAATAACACACAGGCGCATTATGTTCCCCGCGCCTGCTGCGTCCGCTAGTTTTAAGTATATTTTTATTAAGGCATTGTTTTGTAATACTCGAAGTTTTTGGCAATATTATCCAAAAATATTATATTTATTTTGTAAAATAATATTTTCGTTTTTGGAATGTTGCATGCGTGAAACGAAAAAATCTTAAATAAAATGACCTAAAAAATGTGCTTTTATAATATAGAGTCATTAATATAATAATATGGAGTGTCGCAAAAGTTCCAATCGATATTATTTGATTGGAAGTTTTATTTTATTCAGTAGAGGGAACAGGATAATACCTTCAAAGCCACCACAACGATTGATAAGCATTGCCAAAACTTCCGCCTTATGGTTCATAGAGAAATATCTTTGACGTCTTAAAATGTCTCAGGCTATTTCACAGTCTAGGAACTAAAAAATAAATAAAATACAATGGTTAAATCTGGCTATTTTGCTGGCCCACTTGCTACCCGCTTTATAAATCACAAGAACTATGGATGATATGAAATATCCCGTGTTTGGGAGGAGTGAGATATTTTCAAAATAGACAAAGGAAACTTATTGAATTGAAATAATACCTACCTAAATACCTACTGCAAATATTACAGCATCGACCGATACCGAAATAACTTTTGTTCCACCCGTGCTATAATTCATGTCAATAAGACGTAACCTGAAAAACACTTTTACAATTATTTTAATATTAATTTTCTCAGAAGTCTCCGTCAATAATGATTGTTTTTCCTTAAAATTTCGTAACACCTTGGACCCAGAATCGTCCTTGAATCATCGTTGATTCTGAAGCCAACAATGAATGGAGCCAGAGCAATGTCCTTGTCGCGAGAAATATTCGTCAAGCTTGCGACAGGTGATTTTCAAACGGTCACCATAACTACAAAACAAATGACAACTTTTCAAATCAAAGAGTAACCTAGTGAACCTTTTTGTTGTTGTCGTAAGTAGTCAAGTCCACAAACTTTTAATGCGACCTTTGTACTCGTACTTGTAGTACCTTTACTAACCGGATATTTATCCCTTGACCAGCACTTTGTCTCTCACGAAATCTAACTGCTTGGCCGCTGATCGTACACTGTAGTCATCAATGATCTAATGTCATTTATTTTCATAGACATTAGATATTTGGTTCAAAACATCGATCATCAACATACATCGAATTCTTTCATCACATCTACCTACATTATTACTTTTTATTTACATACAAAACCTTTCAAAAGACTTAAAAATTACTAAAATCAATTACAGTGAAATACACGTAAATGTTAGGATGACATTGTATTTAATTAGAGAGGAAAAATGTATGGTGATGAAATCCATAATCCAATAACCAAAAGGTACTTGTATAGTGTATCTGGCGTAACAGTAGTGCACCTATGTGGTGAATATTTTCCCCTTGCACCGTTTGGTCCGCTGAGTCTTTTATTACCATTGAAAAGCATTTGCTCGCGCCATATAGACGCACGAAGAAAAAATACACCTAGCACAGCATTTTTTATGGAGCTACATGAATGAAATGGAAACATTAGAAAGCACATAGAAAATTCAATTTTCCACACCTTCCAAAACGAACTATCTTTCGACAAAGTGAAATAACAAAAGTTCTGAAGGGAAAGTAACTATGGCCAAAATATATTGTTTTAGATCTCTATAATCGCATGACTAAATTTATTTATAGGTCTCTACAAATGGTAACATTCGATTGGAAGAACATTTAAAATCAATTTGATATTTAACAATAATTACGGTCTCCGACGTTCAGCAAAGCAGAAATGTGTACGCAACCGTAAATTTTCCCATGGGAGATAAACACCGGGATTCGTATTGTATTTTCGGAAGGTTAAGTTACGTGTATATGGTATGTATCTAACTCAAGGTAAATAGTGAGAGCAGTATGGTATTAATTAGTTACGATGATACAGCCTGAACATTTAAAAAAAGGCGCCGATAATAAGCGTTTCGATATTATTTAAAAATACCGTTAATACTTTTGCATATCTTGCATTGCACTTTTATAAAAAAAAACGGTCATAAGCAAGTCGAGCTGCGCACTGACTGTGCAAGTTAAGGCAATTCAAGTTGGTGCATGTAAAGCTTAAGTTCACCAACAGTTTACGCTCATTATGCGCCGACTCCAAATGAATTTGTCTTTCCTAAATAGAAGAAAAATGCGTTTTTCAAAGTCAGTTTACTTTCAATCTTTATTATTACTATAGCACCCAAAACACAAGCATTGAGTAGCTTACTTTGGGACTAGATGGCGATGTGTGGAAATGTCCAAAGGAACTATAACACCTATTACTAAAATACTTTTTATTTATTTTTAGTTTTTTCAATTATTTCCCATACAAAATATTAAAAAACTCAGCACTTTACTTTAGTGTGATTAGCGCTTTTTCATTAAAACTTAACGCCCGTCCCCTATACATGATATGATTCACATATTTTTTCTCCGTGAAATTTGGGTATACCGCTAGCCCCAGTGGAGCAACGAACATGCGCGCGCGCGGCAACATGACGTGTTTTTCAATAGCTAAAAGTCTCTGAAACACAAATTAGTAAACAGTTTGAGGTGCGCTATTTTTGCACAAGAAAACCGATTCAAGTCTCTTCTAATATTACCTAACTGCCATTCTACTCTAGGGCCGCTACGCTGTCGCCAGTTCCCCAGTCCGTACCGGTGACATTCTTCTAGTTGACAGCCCTTACGCCGCCTGCCTTCACCCTGACAACTATGGTACTCACTGTCTGCACTGCTTTAAAAGGTTTGTGGAATTGGCAGCTCTATCAATTTATATTAGTACAACTTGGAATTACCCTTGTTTGTTGAATTAACAAATAATTTAGTTGACTTTACTGCGTTTTAATGGTAGTTAACTATGATCTTTCAAACAGGATAGATTTTCTTACAACTTGATTAGTTATTTATTACTTATAAAGTATTTTCACCTCACTGCAATGCTGAAGACAGTGACCCTAGTATTTGTTCAAAACGAAATTTCAAAATTCGTTCTACCATGATTATTGATTATTCATCCATCGAAACTTATTGTTGAAATAATGTTGATATGGGCATTCCATATAACTCTTTACATGGTGTCATTAAATTAAAAGACGGTTTACATATAATTAAATGGCTAATATTATATTGTTTTTTTAGGTTAGAAGATTGTGAAGAAGAAACACCCGTTTGGTGCCCAAAATGTTCGGCTGTCGTGTTCTGCAGTACACAGTGTAGAGACACCGCAGTTTCTACTTACCACTCGTATGAGTGTCAGTTTCTCGATCTTTGTATAGGTAACAAACATTGAAACGAGTTGTTTCTGTCTGAAAGTTCAGTTCAAAGCATTGTAGCCTGAATATTACAGATGAAAGAAATTTAAAACATTTTTCAATTTCACGATCTTTGTTTTTAGGATCTGGAATGTCAATCCTAAGTCAAATAGCTCTAAGAATCGTCACACAAGCAGGACTCGACACAACCATGTCGATATATTCAAAATACTTGACAAACGAAGTGAAAACCGTAGACGGTGCAGCCCTAAACGATATAGAAGGTGTGTCCAAAAAGTCAAAGATGAAAAGTAGGAAAGAACGACTAAATAGAACCAAGAAAGGCCTGAAAAGTTTTACGGAGAAAAGTAAAGACGATGAAACAGAATCAAAAGTGGAGGACAAGATGAGCTATGAAGAAAAATTAGAATTAAAAGCCGCGCAATTTTACTCTTTGTGTGCTCACTCGGAACAAAGAAAGGGTGGGGATTATCTTAAAAGGGTTGTCATGGCGATGTTTCTTGCAGAGTGCTTGAAGAAAGCAGGTTTCTTTAAGAAATGCGAACCAGAAAATCTTGTAAAAGGTAAATATTTAAGTATCCGTCCGAGAGAAAATATCTAGCTAAGCAACATAAAGCTTGTCGTGTAGGTTGTACTTGTATGTACTTTACCAATTTCTATGGTAGCTACTAAAATTTCAACGTTAATTTCTGTCTAGAGATTAGGAAAACCGGCTATGTGCGAGTCGGACTCTCGCCCTGAGGGAACTAAATTAGGGGTCCTCGTACTTTCACTAAGCTAAAATACCTCAATATTTTGTTGACAGCAAAAATAACTTTTGATTTTTATAGCATTTGTATGAAGGACAAAGTTGTATTTGCGGTTGTTGAAAATGTACTGTATCTCAAAACGTACTTGTTCCATCTCGTTTAAACCAATTTTCATTGAAAGTAGGTATTTGTAAAAATTTACATCACGTATTTTTTTTAAATTTTCACTAGCAAAACTGGGGGACGCCCATTTAACCACATTGGAGGCGTCTATCTTACAAACTTTTGTCTTATAGATAAAATGTTTTTTGGGACCTCGACCATTTTAAAAGAACTATCAATCAATAGACACCCTACATGAATAGGTTTAAGCAAACAAATATTTTTTTAGTTCCATTTATAGGTGCCTTCCTATAAGGTCATAATTTTTTGGGATGGGAATTGTAAAGCGGTTGGCAGGATACACTTACCTACCAAGTTTCATATTTGTAAAGCTAATAATTTGGCTGTGACCTACCTACGGACAGACGGACAGACAGACAGACAGACTTGACGAAACAATAAGGGTACCGCTTTTTGCCGTTCGACTACGGAACCCTTAACGATCAACATCATTAACTTTTTCTTTCGTGGAACGAATTTCAAAATTCACAGACACAGCTTTATAACTTTACTAGCGGTCCCCGCGACTTCGTCCGCGCGATAGGTTATACCTCCCCTCCTGTCGCACCGTGACGTTTTAAAACCCTGAAATCTTCCTCAATAAAAAAACTATCCATCACAAAAATATATATACAAATCGGTTCAGTAGTTCCTGAGATAGTTATTAGTTAGTTATAAGATTACTTTTCAGCTTTATAATACTAGTATAGTTTTTTCTAAGCTTCAGCTTTATTTAGGACACATTTCCTGTAAATATTATTATTGTGTAAAACCATATAACAAATCCGTTCTTATTCCTTCATAACGAACTAAACAAGGCGCTCAAATTTAAATCCAGAAGGCCATAAAATATAGAGCTAAACTATTCCAGTGGTAACATCAGTCTGCGAGCTGATAGTGAGAAACCTGCAGATTCTCCAATTCAACGCACACGAGATCTACGAAACGATTAGAGGCGAACACTCTTTCAGCGGGTCAAAACCTGTGTACATAGCCGTTGGAATATACCCGACCGGAGCTCTATTCAATCACGAGTGCTACCCGGCTGTGGCGAGGTAAGTAGCTGATTTACTTGAATTGTTACATGCATCAGTATTTAAGTTCGGGGTTGAATGCACTGTGTATCTTTAACTAAATGAATGTAGAAGTGTCATTGTCAACACTTCAAATAAACTATTTTAATTAAAGTATCTTGAAAATAGCAACGTGTCTAATTTATATTATTAAGTTTGTGTAGTGACAAAACACAATAAAAACAAAAATATCATTATATTAAAGTAGCTTTTTAAAATATGATAAGCCGACAAACAAAGCTAGTACACCGTGAGTGGTTGGTGTCCAATAAATATTGGGTGGGAGGGATGCATCTGTGACATGTCATGTTAAACTATATTTTTTTTAATTACCAACCGCATGTACCGTATATTCATGCAAATAAATTAATAATCTGAACGTTTTGTAAAATCAAGTTACAATTATCAAAAAGTCTATTACTTTAGAGGACGCTATGCAAGCTACAGCTTGTCGTCGCAAAAACATGTCATTAAAAATAAACGCTAATTATTTACTGAAACATTGTCTCATAGGGCGATCCAATGTCATTTAATCCCACACATCTTTGAGAAAAATATCTTATTACACCAGTGAAGAATTCTCTTTTATAATAAAAACATCGCATAGAGGTGGATAGACGTGGCGCCACCTCCAACGCATTATCAACAGCTGATTGGCATTTATTTTATAACACAATGGAGTAATGTAGCCGACGAGACGGCCCTTAGGCTATGACCTGTTTAATAGAATATATTAATAAGGGATAATGGAAAAATTATCCAAAGAGAAAAGCATTGTGAGCTCTTCTTAACCTCTTATATAAAATCTTTGTTGGAAAATAAGACGCATTTACAATTAGGTACGCAAAAAATTAACATACCAGGGCCCCACCCTGTCTCAAAGTAGTTTTGAACAACATGTTTTGATGCGTAGGACAACTAAAAATTGTGTTCATACACGTAGGTATTTGCGACAAACGTGGGTTTGAATTTTGACTTTTTAAGGCCCACTTGCGCATGGTTATTTAACCTATGACTACGCTAATCCTGGATAAAATCATCATTGTCTTGGTCAGTTTATTTGACGTTGACACAGACATAATGAATATTTAATCCAGACTTAGCGTAATCCTGGGTTAGAACATGGTTTGCAAGTCCACCTTATACTCTTAGATATTTCGACGGCGCCAAGATAGTTCTGCGAGCAACGAGACCGCTAGCTCCAGGAGAGGTTGTATCTGAGAACTATGGCCACCACTTCATGATGAGGAGTTTCAAGGAGAGGCAGAGAGCCCTGGCCTGCCGGTACTGGTTCCGGTGCGAGTGCACAGCGTGCAAAGAGGACTGGCCTACGTTGAAGCAGATGAACAGCTCTGAAACGCCTGTGTATTTAAGGTAAAGCGTAAAGATGTATCTATATCTGCTGACAGTCACATAAAATTCTCACAACTGAGAATCAATATTAAAATAATATTAATGTCAATAGAAAATCAATAGTAGTTTTAACGAAATCTTGTTGGTAGATTCGTCCAAATATGATATTTACAGAGACATTATTAAAAGAAAGCCTTCATAGCAACATAATTGCCGATAATAATAACACTAGACAGAATCTCACGAGTTTCTTATTTTTATGGTTTTTCTATAAACTTATGATTAAGATCCTCCCCGATGGTGCTTGAGATGTCTGCAATGCGATGGCACCGACTCCAAAAAGAATACGTTTACCTTAAATGCAGTCCTTTCCTTCAAAGATAAATCTTTCTCTAAAGAGTTTTTTGTATGTTAAAGGTATTTTGTACTGTATTGAACACATTTTATTTCAGATGCCTAAATGTTGACTGCACAGCTAAGTTCAGAGCAAATCTTCAACTGCCAAACAGATGTGGCAAGTGTTCCACAACCATAGACAGAGAAATAATAAAGATCAACTTGGAAAGTATAAGCAAATGCATAGAACAGTATCAGGTAATCGTGATTGCAAAAATATTTTTTCTATTTGTATGTAACTTTATGCGAAAGTAACTTTAATACAATATTAGCTATCTATTCGTGATTGCAAAAATATTTTTTCTATTTGTATGTAACTTTATGCGAAAGTAACTTTAATACAATATTAGCTAACACTTATTTTCTCATTATAGGAGGGAGCGAAGCTGATGGACGCTGAACGCATTGAAGACGCCATTACAACGATGTGCGACGCTGTCGACCTGTACCACGAAGTCGCTCGCCCTCCGCACCGCGAGACGCATATCGCCCAGGAAGCTCTGCGATCCTGTTTCTCTGCCTCCGGAAACGTTCACGTGGTACGGGGGGATAGTAACTCCATTGTAGAAAAAGACAAGACCGCGAAGTGATTACCAGAATGTTTCTTTTTGTTAAGCGAGTTCCAATGTATAAAGAGAGAATCGTGTTTGCGAAAATTGCGTATTTATGCTCGCAAATTATTGAAAGTATCGTTTATTTCAGTTATTTATTGTTAGTATCATTGAATTAATTAGAAATTTATGAAATTAAAACATTTTTTTCCTATTGCTTTCAAGTGATTTAATTGTTTATTTTTAAGTAATGGGTAGATAAATCATTCATACATACATATTCATAAAATATCAGTAAATTTTACTAAAAAATACATTATTATACATATTGGTACAACAATAGGCGATGCCACTCCGATGCTATGATAAATAACAACAGAAAGTACCACCAATTTTAAAAAGCACGGTAAAGAAGATATACTACTCCTTTCGGTAAGAAGATACACTAATCCTTTCGGTCACAAATCACAGTAACCTATCAACGACTTCCAATGCACGACTGCACAAAATGCTACGTAAGTGTCAAACACAGGCATTACTTTCAATCGTATAGAGTTCAATGTCGCTTTCATTCATTGTTAGTTATCTACGAACAGTGTCCTCGTTCTGTATGAACCAAAAAACGTAATGATCATAATGAAAAAAAAAATAACAAAAAAGGGTTCATACGTTTCGAACGAGAGTCCGTTTTAAGCTATTAGTACGGTAATAAAAAAGTGATGTTAAAAATAGGTTTGATTTCACGATTTAAACCTGTCAACGTTTGAAAGCAATTGCCAAGATAAACGTTATTTGACTCTCTACGCTGCTATTTACAACCTCTTTAATTCGTTCTTTCCTTGCATTCAAAAGCATGCTGAATTTCTAGCAGCAGTCATCATACGCACCGACAACTTTTTAGCGTGCTATGATCTTTGTCATATTTCTCCACGAAATCTTACTAAAATATTCGTAGAACAACGAAGCTCAAAACAAAGAGTAGCACGCTGAATATGGTGAGTGAGGATGTGAGGAGTGGTTTTTAAACGCAGCATGCGACCTCTTCGACAAAATTATAAAAAACCTTTATGTTGCTGAAAGTTTTTAGTACACACATATAGGTTACGGTGACATTCATTGAAAACAGTGTAACTAGCAGCATAGCGAGTAGAAACCGTGCATCGTTCAAGGGTTATCGAAATAGGACTTGCAGGCACATTCTTGCATATCCACATCCTCGCCGTCACCAGCACTGGAAGCTGTCCGTCTGAGGGTCTGGACCTGGGTTTGCAGACCAAGAATACGCAGCTGTGCCTGCTCAAAGTTCTCGTTCAGACGCTGGATCTGGCATTGCATGCGGTTTTGCAGCTAAAATAAACAGTTACGATGTGTTACAAATTTCAAGCCTGATACACTACGAGGGCAGATAATTTCTAACTATATGCACTTACCTCCTCTCGATCCTTCTCAGCAGTCTTCACTTGTGCCCTGGACGCAGCCAACTGCCTCTCTAGCTCAGCAATAGAAGTCTGCATACATCTGTTGAATAAAATAATCAGAACTGGTGACGGGGGACTACTTTTAAATAAATGGCACGCGATCATTTGAGTGGGGTTTAGTCAGTACAATGATAGAGTTTGGGCATTATTTACCTAAGGGTCCCGTTGAGCCGTGGTCAGACATGATCCATTCTAGCTTGTACACACTCAAGTGTGATAGTAGCCAAATATCTGCTCAAAATGATATTTATATAAAAAAATCAAGACTCACTTGCGAATTGTGTCAGTTCGCTCAGTAGCCCGCTGCAAAGCGCGCGCCGCTTCGTCTCTTGTCCGGTCCAGCTCCCCACCAAGCTGAGCGCATTCATGCATCTTCTCCTGCAACCGCTTCTCGTTGGCCAGCACAGACTCCTCCATGCGGATAACGTTGGCCCTGGCAAATAAATCAGATATAATAAAAAAATAAGGAATAGATAAAAGGATGGACGGTACCTTTCCTTATCCTAATGTCAATGATGTCAGTTGTGTCCGCTATTTAATTATTTTTCTACCTTCCATAGTTCTCTACATTACAATTATAGGTAAATAGCTAAAGCGCGTGCGTCAAGAAAATTAGTAAAACAGTTGGTATCATAACACCAAGACTAAAGACCCAACCAGAGACAGTATCTGGGACCTCAATTATGAAGCCTTGAAAATCAGCATGAGCCACTCGAAAATGGCCATTCACGTCAAAGGAATCTATAGTGCGTTAACCTATCAACAGCAAGAAAATAAGCAAGCTTGGTCTGAATTTTTGACCATTTGCAATGCTTTTGCTACAAGGGACAGAAGCGTGACTATATCAACTAGATAAAAATTATATGGTCAAACAAACTTTAATCTTTCAATTTCATTCTTCAGTGATGTGTTGGTTTCGGTAAGTTGACCGATTCTCTGCTGAAGTAGAGCCATCTGCTTATCATCGGCGCTCTTCTCCGGAGGCTTTTCAGTAGTCTTCAAACTGTTGTGTAACAGGACGTGGACCTGGGGGTAATGCAACAAATATAAGTACATTAATTAATAAATTATTCATCATCAAAAGGCAAGAGATAGCCGTTACTAAGAAAGTACGTTACGTTACCGTATTGTACCGTTACGTACCTTCTCCCTAGCACAGTTCAGTTCTCTGGAGAGCTGCTCGGCGTTGTGCTCGGCGATGGCCTGCGCCTGCTGTGCATCTTTCAGTCTCATCTGTGTTGCTTTCAGCAGATCCGGAATAGGTGCTAGCTCTTGAAGCTTCTCTTGGAACTTGATCTAGATAAAATTTTAGTTTATGTATAAAACTGTACACCCTTCACTGGTTGAGTATACTAAAGTTAAATACTATTCCAGTAATAATAAATTTTGGAACTTGCAGTTAGCATTATCCTAACTTTAATATCTAGCAAAGTTTTTTGGATTGCAATAGATCATGTCATGTATCAACTCCACCTCAACTTGGCCTTTTATTTTTTGTAATGTTTACCTTGACTTTTTGAATCTCAAGGTTGATCTGTTCGCTGATCCTGGTATTGTCCATGTCCATCATATCCATTTGTCGACGTTGTTCCTCGACTAGCTGCTGGGCTTGCAAATACTGAAACAAGACAGTGATAAAGGCAATCTTTTGTGTGGGGTATTATGTTAGGGATAAAACAAAAGAAAGCAATAAAATTAGGCACTTAAATGGATGACCGTTTTTAAGCGATATCTCTCGTGTGAGCATAGTGCCATCCTCAGAGGTGCGCCGCACCATTCGTCCAAATCAAACGATTCGATTGTACATGTCGCCAATACTTCACAATATTTATTCATTGAATATTTTATTGTTACGAATTTTGATATTTATCAGACCGCTCTCACTCCGCGCACTCCTAAATCAAAAATGAATTAGACGCGCCTTCGTGGATGATACTATTTATTACTTGCTGATATACACAAGCACTGTTTCACTGTCGCTAATATTCCCAGATCCTTTAAATTCTGCGCAGGACATCTTGTTTCAGATCCGGCAGAATTCTATACAATTACAAGTTGCTTACCTTCACTCTATAATCCTGCAGTTGATCATTTTGTTCCTTCATCAGGATCCTCAACTCGTCTATTTCCTCTCTTGCTTCCCTGTAGCACTGCTTCAGAGCTCTCACGTTGACCTCCTGCTCAAAGGCCTGTTCCTTTGTCCCTAACAACATGTTGGTATGCGTCGTTAGCCCTTCAAACTTCATCTCCAGTTCGCGCAGCTTATTCTGAACCTCCCGGTGCTGACATCTCTCCTTCTCTAACTCTTCCTTCTTTTTTAGCAATTCAGCTCTTAACATCGCACACTAGGAAATTAAAAGTTGAAAATATCTAAGTCGTATTAGAGTCAATTTTACCAGCGTCAGTTAGGATTTATCTGACCGAGTAAGCACAAAACGACCAATTTTAAAATGACAATTACGAATATAATTGCTGCCAAATAGATGGACGTTTTCGAAGTAGGCGTTTTGTATTGTAGGTATTCGACGCATATTCCTTATCTGACATTGGTAAAATCGCCTCTAATTCCGTTTTATAAACATGGAATAGGATTTATCTGACCGAATAAGTAAAAAAAGTCAAATTTCAACATGTCATGTTCATTATTGATTGTTGTCAAATAGGTGACGATTTTTTCAAATTAGGCGTTTTGTATCATACGTGATGAATATTCCTTATATGACGTGGGTAAAATCGACTCAAAAACCGGGCTGCGTGGCTTACAGCTAGTTTCCACACCTAGGTCGCAAGCAACGCGCAAGTCGCGCTATATAACTAAGTAGCAGCGCCACAATTACGGTGCTCTTTTTAGAACGGAAGACTATCACGCGACAGTTGCGCTGCTAAAAGTTGTGTAACTTTAGCGTTAGCGACCTAATTTGAGTGACTGAAGGAGCACATAAATAAACGTTAAACAACTCAAGATTTACATCAGAACTTTTAATTGTTCTTACCTCAGTAACTTTAGTTTTAAAGCTTTCTTCGGTTTGCCTAAGTTGTATGGTTAGCTTTGCAACTTCTTTCTCTGCTGGAGTCTGAAGATATAAAATAAATGAATTATTTTCAAACTCAATTGTTGCTGTAGAAGTTTATAAAAACAAATACTTACCGGTGGAGCATTTGGATTGCATGGTGCTGGACATGGAGGACATACGCCACACTGGAGAATGAAAAACGTAAAAAGTAACTATTGAAATATCATCTCACTGCAAACATCAGGGTATACGAAAACGTAAAAATATTCAGTGGAATCTAGTTCCGATCAGACTATCGATTCAGAGTAGCCATGCTCAAATGGTCAAAGAGGATTTCGTTCCAAAAAGTAGTAGCGCGGCCAAAAATATCTTTCTAACGTGACTACGTTTACAGTGTGTCGATTTTCGGACTTATTCGCTTCACTTGCTCAGCAACGTTAGATTACACATCACAAAGTGACATTGGGGCTTACAAATCGAAATATTGAAATTAAAAATTTCCATCTCCGAGCATGTAGTGTAATAAGATTTGAATTTAGAAGACGAGCTCAAATGAACGCGGCATTGTGCGTGAGGTTGCACCAAAGAGATTATTCGAAAATCGACATGGACACGCCCCGCCTTGAAGAAGTACTGAGAGATTTGGCTGTATGTTTTTGTTCATGAAAGTAAATTAACATTGTTTGGAAAAAGTCAGGACAAAATAATATCTTATTACGGGCATAATTAATTAATTATTCACATTACGTCACGTAACCTTCATAATTTTTATTTCTTCTGTTCCGAAAATTGAACCTTTTCCATCCCGCGGGTGGAAAATAATTTAGTTTTAATTGCTACGATCAGACATGGAGTTTTAAAGATAATTAAGTCACATCATATTATGAAGATATATAAGCTTTTCACATTTTTAGGATGAGCGTGTTTATTATAATCGCTGATTTAAAAAATAACAATTTAAAATCTACAAGTATAATATTCGGTTGCCCGCCATACAGTGACACTTTTTATTTCATTTTAAATTGTCACATTTTGTTTGTCTTTGATATTTTTTTTTTAGTTTCGTCGATTATTGCACATATTATTAAGCAGGCGGAGGTGACATGCCGCGATTTTGTTGTTCATTAATCTTCTTACTCACTTCTACCTTTACCAGTCTCTCATAGCGCTATCTCATGAGGCAAAATTGAATCTGTAATTTGACATAACCTGTGGTGGTTTTGGTGACAAATTTAAGGTTGCGTTCTTTTACTATTATTATTGTCTACGAAAAAATCAATCGATATTTTTAACAATGATTTGAAATATTTCATATCGTTCGCGTTTTATGTCTTCCGTGCCGTTACTGTCCTTATAATCGTGTTTTATGTATAACGACAGCAAGCAAACTTACTGAATTCTTAGTATTTGCGTTGAATTACCTAAAATTTCAAAATAGGGCTGCTGGGTAGATGCTCTACCGCAGCCCCAAGTCGAATAATTGTACGCTGTATCCTACAAAGGTATTTTTTAAAAGGTGTACTTATTGTGAACACTCGCGGTGGTAGAAAAATATTAATGATGTAATAGCCAAAAGGGTTGCTGGGGAGCATGACGTCAAATATCAAGTCAGTAATAAAGGTGTCTTCGGTATGGGCGTGCTTAAATCCCTCGCTACACTCAGGATTCTCTATTACCAATAAAACTACCTTAAAATTTTTATCCTTTCGTTTCGCTCGTGGCCGTGCCAAAAGGCACTACTTTATTCCCCCAGTGAATAATCTACTGTTACCAGAAAGGATAGCGCCTGTAAGTACAAGCTATTTCTTAATTTATTTACTGTACAAACAGCACGTTTGACGTTTGACGTAATCCATTAAGCGTGGCTTCTCATCTTTGAAGTTATCGTTCAGTGTGCCTTTTGTTATTGATGTGTTTAATGTAAACACCTATTCACGCCACACGGCGTTAAGCGCAAGAGGTGTGACGTGACAGCTCATTGTGATACGAGTACTAGCAACTACTTTGATAACAATATATAATTGAACTCTGGGGTTGAGATATCCGATTTCACATTTCGATACAACAAATTATAAGTTTTCTGCGTGATAGGTTTATACGTATCTACTTGGACGTTTGTCATTGATAAAGACCTGCCCCCATTCATTAATTTATAATTTCAATCGGGATATATGAAGAACTGGTTAATAACTGACCGTTTCTATCATACGGCTTTTAATCAACAGCTTTACTTACTCGACAAACAATAACTCCTTTACACACTGTCTTTTAGCAGCGAATCGTAGTCGCAAAATGTCAATGCGATGCTCACGCGCGTAAGGATCGATGCAGTCGCGATGCAGAAGCTGGAATTTTTCAAATTTTGTACTGTATTTTAGCGACTGCATCGATGCTTAAGTAAATCTGTTTATTGCATAAGTCGCGATGCTGAAGCGCGACTGCATCGATACTCAAAATCGCAGTGAGTAAGGGGTCATAGGTATCGCGTTTGCCTGGTGCAAATAACACAGCAATAACACACAACTACGAATACCTACATATTTAGAAATGTTAGGCTCAGGTCAAATGAAATTCTAAATTATTCCATTCATTATCATACATAATTATGCATGTTTAATTAGTGATGGCACATAAATTATGGATGGCTTTGGATCATGCTCGTTGCTGTCGTTAAAATTTAGTATTTTCGAAATGAAATTATTTCTACCTTTCTGTTACACGGAGCGGCTGTTTTAAGTGTTTATAAAGTAAGTAGGTAGAATGTACGACTTATTATCCACTGAGGGAATATGTAAAAATAATTCAATGCCACTTACAGCTCTAGTCATGGGTGGCACAGGTGGTCCGCCAGGCTAGAAAACAATTAAGATAAATGATGAATACAGTGCGACTTTTACCTATATCGCAACTCCTGCGCATGTAAAATCTCTATTCGGATCGGGCTAAAGAGTCTTAGGATAAATTTAATGAGCTATTGACGAGGGAACAAAAAGTCGGGGCAAATATCTATTTCAAACACACCAGTTGTTCTCGCGGAGTAAACCGGTAGCACCGCGGGCTCAACGGCAACCATTTTAGAGCTCATTCAAAAAAAAAATAGGAGACTTAAAAATCCTTACATCCTTTTCAGTGCACAGACAGACAATTTAAGCAACGCAGATCTGGGGCCCTATTTTTGAATCACTCGCGTCAAGATGGCGTGTGATATTCATCGACTAATGATGCCCCATTTTCCAATGAAAATTAGTCACGGGAGTCATTCAAAAAAAGATAACTGAGTTTCTTGATTACTAACGTCTATATTTCACTTTTTTTTTCATTGATATTTAATTCGTTTTCAAACAAAATTCACACGCCATATTCAAGCGAATGATTTAAAAATACGGCTCCTGGGGTCCTATTTTTCGATTATTCCTAACCTGACCCGAAATCCTAACCCGGTCCCGGGTTAGGTTATGAATATAAAAAATATATTTAATTTGTTCCTAACGTAACCCTCTTCCTAACCTGACCCGAAGTATCGTTCCTATCGTCAGGTTAGGAAGAGGGTTACGGTAGGAACAAATTAAATATTTTTTTTCTAATCCCTAACCTAACCCGCGACAGGGTTAGGATTTCGGGTCAGGTTAGGTATAATCGCTATTTTTACTCGCCTCAATATTACGAGTGATTTTAATCGAAAATCATCTTATGTTACGTAAAATATTAAAACGAGTGCTTACAAAATCGAGTTTTCTTCTTTTATCACTGCCGTGTGGAGTCCAACAGGAAAATCCTGTTGAAATCCACAATCATTCGAAAAATTTAAGATTATCTAAAGCAAATCACACGCCATATTGAGGCGAGCGATTCAAAAATATGGCCCCCGTGTTGTGAAGTGCCAACTACTTGCCAGTAACAATTGTGGTAGCATTTAAAAGCGATCAAGTATAGCTAAGGGCAAGTACACATTACGAAAGTAGTGTGGGTAGGTACCGGCTGCTCGAAGCAAGTGTTACGCGCGCCGCCGCCGCGGCAGGCGCCGGGCGACTGCGACCGCTTCACAGAGTCCATGTCGGCACGTATGTGGTGCACCTCTAGCTCCAATTCACCGAGATGCTTCTCCTGTTCAAGTATTTATTACAAATTCAACCTTAGTAAGTACTTTTTAAATGAGAATGTTGTAGTTCTAAATAGGGAAACGTTAAATAGCTGTATGACTCCATACGAAAAATGTGATGTGACGATCATAGTAAAGTGAAATGGGGAGAGCCCATAACACGGGCCGATGTCTACGGTGCGGCACCGTTCGAACCCGCAACGAATAGGGCGTGGATTGGATTTCTTTTGCGGTCCATATGAAGACAAAACTTTAATTTTGGAGTGATGGTGCCTACTGCCTACCGGCGCGGTACCTATTATGTCGAACCTGATAGTCTTGTTCTTTTTCGGACACTGGACAGAGCGCTCCGCACTAGTACAAGGTCTTCTAGTACTATTAGTTCAAAGTTCACCGATTACTCGGGCATAAGACGTACGTGTCGTTCAATCTAGTATATCTTCTATCGTGCTCAAGCACACGCGTCTGTCTCGTTCTCCCTTAACTAGTACATCTTCCGTCACGCTCAGGCCCACGCGTTTGTCTCGTTCTCGCTCAATCTAGTACATCGTTCATCACGCTTACGCACACGCGTATGTAATCTTTCAACTCGCTCTACTCCGACACTCTTATTTATTCGTTCTTACTCTGCTCTCGCGAGCCAATCTGAACCAAAGACATACAAGATTTGCTTATTTAAACTGTACTAAAGACCGATTTGAAAGACCATAAGAGAATAGTTCTTTCTTGGTCACATCATTGAACTAGTTCCTAACAGTACATAGTATATGTACTACACAAGCCTAGAGCCTGAGGCCGTACCGCGGCCCAGTGCCACTACGCCGCAGCGTAGCCATACGTCCAGGCCCATTGCCTTAGATTTTAAACTTTTTGAACCAATATAGATATAAGAACTTGTCAAGGACCACAATCCCATAACTTATATAAATATTACAATTAATAAGTATATTAGGAAAACAGATAAAAGAAACTCACAAGTTCAACTGTGGAAGTTTTATAGTTTTCTAGTTTGGCGATGAGCTCTTGAGCTTCCAAATTTTTCTCCAGCTGAAAAATTATAAAAATATGACTGAACAAATTCAAGTTTTAATTATACTAAGGGCTGATTTTTCAATAGTCAGATAAGAAATATTCTTCGGAAAAAATACAATATGGCTAATTTGAAAACGTCAGCTAATTGTAAGCAATCATACGTTACTGACATTTTTTTAAATCTGTCGCTTTATAATTTATCAGTCTGATAAGTTTTATCTGACTGTTGAAAAATCGGCTCTAACTGTCAAATAAGAGATCAAAGAAAAAAAAAGTGACACCATCAAACAAGTCTACAACACAGGCAAATTTAACGAAGAGTAAAAGTCATAAAATGTCGCAAATCTTGCAAAATAATATTATTTAGCTGCATATCATCTAAATTGTTTCTCGAAACTAAACCTCAACACACCTGAGCACAATCTTCTTTTTGGTATGTTGTATCTTTGTTCATCGCAGTCGCATCGCCCTAAAAAAAATTAAAAATGTTACTAAGGTACATCTCTTCAACAAAGGCACGTCCACATATTATAGTATTATTTTTAACGGATACTAATGCTACAAAATACTATGTTGTGTGTGAAGTCGCTTTATCGGATACGGTTTAATCTACGCCATCGGCCATCGATGAACAAATACGTATCCGATAAAATAGACGACTAAAACCGAGACCATGTGTGAACGGGCGGAACAATGTTTAATTTTCCTGTATGATAGAATACAAAATATGTTTTAAAGTGAAGAAAATTGTATCAAAACACCTCCAAGCCATGACAATCTTTTGCTTTTGATAGGAATAAATAAATTTAATATGAACAATAAAACGGTTTCGTAAGCTGCCATGTTCAAATTAATAGGAAAATATTTCGCTCGGTCGTGTTTTTGAGAGAACTTAATACAAGGTGATCAACTGGTTTGTATACCTCAGGGTTATTTCTGTTTAACTTTTCATTCAGTATCGTATTTTCCTTGCTCATCAACTTTAATTCTCCCTGAAGTCTTTTGATCTGGGCCCGACACGTTTCCAAGTTCTGATCCTTGGTCATCAACTCCTTGTACAAAATGTACCTACAACAACAAACAAATAAACACATACCTTAGTTTATCCATGTTTTTGCTGTCCGATCTCTTACAAAATCATTTTTTTCATTATTTTTCTAATGAAAAACGCACAAAGTGCGCTGTTGACCACTTGGGAATTTTCCTGTTTGTTTGTGATTGACATGTTGGAAACGTCTTCGATGTTTGAAATCAACAGCTGTCATATTACAACTGCCAGTATTGCAGAAACGCCATTGAATTAAAACCTCTTTCAAATTAAAACAACGGGTTGCACTCCGGGAGTGTCGGCAGAAGTGAAAACTTGAATATTAACGTTGGGCATTTTTGATTCTTTGGAATAGTTAGGAAATAATTTTAAATGAATAGCTTTTATTATCAATATAAAAGTACTATCATTTATGTGATAGAATACAATATTTATTTATTGCGCTGTCGTACCTAAACATTACAATAAATTACATTAAAAAGTTGATAAACTCAGGAAAATCAACTTACATCCACAATTTCGAAGACTTTTCGTTTTCTAATTCTTTTCAATTTTTTTTTCATACTTTGAAAAAAAAGTTTTTGAAACCATTTTTTTTAAATCGTTTATTTTTTATTAATCGAAACCCCTAACAATAGATTTAAAATATCTACAATCGAAAAAAAACAATCGATTGTTCGATTAATTGATTTCGATGTTACAACACTACTCTCCAACCGTCTTACGGTTTTTCGATCAGCCCGTGTTCTGACGTGAGTTTCACAGTTTTTACCCATCCCACAAAAGTGCTCAACGCCGCTAAAGAAGTTTTCACTTCAATTTGATACGTCAGTTTAAAGTCATTGATACTTTATTATCATAAACATCCAAATTATTGGGTTACAACACGGTACCCAATTTCGAATCGATCGGTAAACTAGAAACGAGAAAAGAGCTGATGATCTTCAAACGGCTGATCAGATTTTCATGAAACATGGCTAAGAACACCCGGGAGAAAGAAAATCTGTTCCTCTGTTTGGGCGCTACGCTGCCACAGACAGATACACAGACACGTTAAACTTATAACACGCATAACTTTATGCGTCTGGGGTTAAAAATATAATAATTGAGGTAATTGCGATACGTTACGATTTGCATTGATAAATATTTACATTATTGACTAGCGGATGGGTCCGCTGGGGCGAACTTTGTTTCGCCCCCAGCCCCGTCCCGCCGAGTCCCGTAATTTTAAAAGTTAAACATTGGCAGCGAATTTTGTTTTGTCCTTAAATTACTAAAATGGCTTTCAAATAATAAGGGTTGATCGTAGAAGTGTGAAAGTGAAGAGTGAAAATTGAGGATTGTATATATTTTTATATGTTGTATCATATAAAAAAAGAAATTAAAAATTGTGTCTAAAAAATAAAAATTAGGGGTGACCCCTAACATTTAGGGGGATGAAAAATAGATGTTGGCCGATTCTCATAGATACCGGATAAGCACAAAAAATTTCATCAAAATCGGTCAACCTGTTTCGGAGGAGTATGGCAACGTAAACTGTGACACGAGATTTTTTTATATTAGATTGATGATATTGATAATAATGTATTGTTAATATTATCACCGTAATATTGTATTGTAACCGTGAGATCGTAATCTCGCGGTTTTAAATCCATAAGATTGTTATTAGACGATTAACTGTAAACAATCTTGACATGGTTTAGCATTTATGAATTTATTGATAAACTAACTAACTAACACTAAGGATAAACGGGGATTCGCTTCGTATATTTCACCTACCCTGACCAACTACCTTGCCAAAAGATTTAAAACTGTTACATACATTGTTATCTGGTGGTTTTTGTAATATAACGTTGAGATACATTTACATATCCGGATATAAATTACTGAAGCCTATATATTTTATGTATATTATATTTTCTTTCCCGTTACCTATTTGTTACACATTTATAGTAAAACTGCTCAAATTCACAGGTAATATGGTAAGAACTCTAATCTTCATTGCAAATATTGACGTAATAGGAGAACTTTCACACTCATCCGTTTCCGATACGCGTATTTCTCGGATGAAAAACAAAGTATAAATTATTATACATTTTTATAAAAAAAAACATATGTGTGACTGATATATGTGATGTTCAATAAAGAGTTACCTTATTTTATAATTTTAAAGTGGATCCGGATGATTGTAAGAGCCTATACTAAGGTCATCAAGGCGGACCAATTTCGGATACGAATCGTGTAAAGATTTCCAGACCTCTTGACCTCCAAGTCCGCATTGTCAGCCACCAGCTTCTCCTGCATATCGTAGCTCTCGCTGAGCTTCCTCGTCAAGTCAATTTCCTTTAAGAAAACACGGTTTCTGTTACAAGTGTATATTTTGCTATTTTTATAACTGACAATTTCAATTAATTCTATGTACGTTTGTTACAGGATATTGGACGTACGGATTTGCTTCGCATGGGCGGGTCGCAAACGACGACTCCCGGAGCTTCAGGTGAGCGGCCGCCAGCTAACAGCACGACGGGGTGGTTCATTTTCATTTCGTGGTACACGGGCGGCTCTGGAACAAATTGGGAAATGTAGCTAACATCATGAACATAAGTGCATTTTATGTGGCCAAACAAAAAATCGTCTCTACCTACTGTGCTTAGGTAACAACCATAATAATATTAATGTCTGTGTAAACGATATTTGCTCGGAATCTAATTTAAAAAAAAAACATTTACCTGAATTCGAACCCGATTATCTGAGTTGACTTCAACTAAACTTTAAACCTATCAGCCTCCTAATAGTTCCCTTACCATGACCGATTGATTTCTGACCCCTCAATTGGACCCGTTCCTAAATCACTCTCGTAAATATTTCGTTGAAAATCAACGAAAAGTAGGAACGAGTAGGTAAAAAATTAGGTATCTCCTAATTTATCCCTGCATGCAGTGTCGATTTCAACAGATTCTCAAACGATAATTGAACACTAATAAAAAATACTCGCCCTTTTGATGAGATTCAAAAATAGGGCCCCATGCCCAAAGATGACATCTCACCGTACACACTTCCCGAGGTATATTCAGTCGGTCGATATGAAGGTTCCTCGTGCACCATAAGGAACCGCTCCATCTCTCAAGGGAGGAGCTATTAAAATACGGTTTGATCATCTGTGGAAATAGCTTATATTCTTACCGTAAACACTCCCCGGAATGTATTCAGTCGGTAGTTCGTGCTTGAGCTTCTTGAAAGTAGACACCTCGGCGCCGACGAGTTTCTGAACGCTCCTCGTGAGCCGGTCGAACCGCTCCATCTCTCTTAGGAGGAGCTCGTTTCGATCTCCCAGCTCTTTCACGTCAGCTTCAGTTAAAGTAGGCTTCTGTGGCAAACAAAATAGAAACGAATTGCTCAAAATCAGCATTCGTATATAGCGCGAAGAAATATTCGACGCTAGTGCAGATTTATTTTAAATTGTAGTCAATTCTACTAAATACGTAACAAAGACGTCCGAGCTATTTCTATTTTTTTACGAAAAATGCCATTTTTAAAGATGAAGATGATATGGTCGTGAGATTATTTGGGAATCCTTTTGTCATGATTAGCTTGTTAAAGATTACAACTTTTTACGTACCTTTTGTATCTCCAGCAGCCTAGCTCGCGAGTCTCTTATGATTCGAGCACTTTTTCTCGTTTCGTTGTGTATTTCACGAATCTGTCTGGACAGTTGGTCATCCATATCAAGCCCGAGTGGAGAACCTAAATAACATCGGTTTGAAAAAAAAAGGCATAATAACAAAGGAAAATATCTGGTAAATATTATTTCAATTAACTCATAAGAACAGCACCGTTACCATGAGTTTACAACGGTTTTACTCGCTAGCGACGACTTAAAAAAGTCTATGGAAAATTGCTCAGCGCCTCTAGCGGTCACTGACAAAATTAGTTTTCCATACAAAAAGTTACGGCGTCGCTAGCAAGAAAAACCGTCGTTGCGTTCGAGTAAACTCATAGTAACGGTACTGTATAAACTGCATATCTATGCTTACCAACTTTACCCTAAAATATATAAATAAATAAATATCCTTTGGACATTCCCACACATCGCCATCTAGCCCCAAAGTAAGCTACTCAAAGCTTGTGTTATGGGTGCTAGACAAAGGATATAATACTTAAATACTTTTTTGTTTGTAAATGCATACATGATATACATAGAAAACACCCAGACCAATACAAACAGACATGTTCATGCACACAAATGTTTGTATTGTGCGGGGATCGAACCCGCACCCGCTGCGTAGTAGGCGATTTCTCGACCACTACACCAGACGGGTCGTCAATAAAAAATCGATATACAACACAATTCCAATTACTTAACTTATAAAACTACAAGAAATTAAACAATTTACTCACAGTTGGCTAGTCATAGCTACAGAATTTAATAGTGTACGTTACTGCATGGACTCAAAGTCAAAATTAAATAAAAAGGGTATTGGCGTGTCTGCGGTGTTTTCAAACAAAAAGTTTATATCTAACAAAACACACTGGTGTTTTGTTCATACTTCGTTTCAACAGAGGTACTAACAATAAAGCAGAAATAAATAAATGATATTTTGGCTACTGCGTGGCATCATACTGACATACTGTATAGTTGAAATATGAGCTACGTGACGAACGCCTTAAGTCTCACAGTCGAATGAACACAAAAGCAACAAATTAACTTACATGACCGGGATTTCTGAAATGAAAAGATAATAAAACTCATTTCAGATTTTTCTCTGCATATTCTAGGAAAATGTACAAACAGGTATACACTGGCCCGGAGAGCATCGCTGTAGGCATTCAATGGAATAATTATCTCGTTACTTTATTTATTTATTATTCCCGAAAGCAAAAGATTTTCCTCTTGTGGAGTAGTGACTTTATAAAATGTATAAATTATTTCGATAGCGTATTACTTTGATAAATAAAAAAATTAAACCACCTGTATAAAAACTGAGTAAAAATCTTTAAATAAATCATTTGCTTCTATTTTGGAAAAACAAATGATTCAAGGGTTTTAGTTCGTTTTTTGAAGAAGGTTTAATTATGTCATGTTTTTTAGTTATTACTTACATCTTAAAAACTATTCGACCGATTTTGACGAAACTTACACAGTACCTAATTTGAACTATATCTAATTGTTATCCTGCGACATACATACAAATATACAAACATACATACACTTACAAAATTTTTCACACGTGTTAGAAGCACGGACGTAAAAAAAATACGGACGTAATCTCGTCTTAGCATGAGTGAAGCATAATAATGGCTGCCCGTTTAGGCTGTGTGAGTGATTTGAGGGTTGCTATATAAATCATCAATTTCCCTTCTGTTTGGTGGAACCATTCGACCCCAGTTAAATCATGTAATTGGCATATATATTTTTCAACAGAAATATAAACGGTTTACCTATGTTGACCTACCAAACATAATTTTTATGACCTCTGTGATTGAAAATGAAACACACGTTACGTATAAAGAAATGTATTTTTACACATAACATTATTAGTAATTAGGCTATGACTATCTATAAACTGCCTCGGTGGCGCAGCAGTAAGAGGGTCGCACTTAAAAGCGACACCTGCGCCAGAGGTCCCGGGTTCGATCCCCGAGTAAGGCCAAAAATATATACCTGAGCTTTTCTGTTCAGAAATTCTTAGAGTAGCCCGGAGTTTGGAAGTTGGCGGTGATTCACCACCCCTTGATACCTTGGAAAAGCACGTAAAGCCGTTGTCCTGCGCCTGAACTCTCTCCAGTCGTGTCAGATTGCTGTCACATCGGGCTATGAGAGTGAAAGGAATAGAGAGTGCACCTGTGTTTGCGCATGCACACACTTGTGCACTATAATATGTCCCGCGCAGTCGGTTAGTCGCTGTGACTGGCCACCGTAGCCGAAATCGGTTAGGGGGACTACTACTTTGTATAAAATAAACCCCTTAAAAATCGAAAACACGTTTAAATCACGTATCACATGCTCTAATAATAATGTTTAGAATGTATATTATTATAATAATTTATAAATACGTGCTAAAATCCTCTATGTTGTGTCAACTTTTTGTACACTTGTCTTTAGGAAACCTATGAAAACGATGTAAAATATACTTTTTATATTAGAAGTATGGGATCTTTTATTTTACTTTTGAAAAACGGCACCCAAAAACTGACGTAATATGATTTTATAGAGTCACATAGTTTAGCTGCATACAATAAAAGTGCATATATAGATTTCCCCATTTTTAGGGAATTTTCCCCGTAAATAAAGTGACAGCACTGTTGCATTTTACGTCTGGAATTCTCGTCAATTTTTAAAAAACATTATTAAAAAAATATCATGAATCGTAATAACTTATGTATGATAGGTGATTTTATGTGATTTTTTACGTTTTCTCATGTAGTTTTTACATGATTTCACAATACATGACCGCATTTTTGCAAAATAAATCGTGGACGCAACGAACGCACTACTACATGTCACCGGCGCTGTCACTCAGGACGAAATGGCAGCGGGTTGTCGGACCTAGTGTGTATGTGTGAGTGTAGAGCATGTACTACAAACGAAATTGTAGTAGCTTGCATGCTTCACATTTTTTGAGTGTAATGTTACGTCCGTATTTTTTTTACGTCCGTGGTTAGAAGCTGTAATAGATGAACATACTAAAATTTTATCAAATTCTGAAGATACCACATAAATAAAGGTCGAATTGATTACCTCCTTGTTTTTAAAGTCAGTTAATAGAATAACTAAAAAATAAATTCAAATGGTATTTAAATACCGACAAATTGTTGTGTCAAGCCAAGATTTTTATATTTTCTTGGACTACTAACTTAAAATATTCTTACGACCACATTTGCACATGACAAGATTTAAAAATAATTAATCATTATTTTTCTTAGACAACTCCAATAAGACAACATATCCTAAGCTTATAATCACAACGCACTAGAGGCCTGTTTTTAACTTATTCCACTTATGTGGCTGATGCCAAATACGTGGATACGTAGCACGTTTGCTACAAGATCCCCTGATTTGGCAGCAGGTTAACGTACCAGTTTCTTTCTTAGCTTATTCCTTCTTTAATGTTACCTTCGATCCTTGAGTTCGGTTGCAACATTTTCCAGCACTGTCCTGTTTCCTGCTGGAATGGTCGGCAGTCTCCATCTGCATGTTCGTACATTTCCTGAGACCCTCCCTGATAGGACTTGGTGAGTTGCGGCGCATGTCTTCAGAACTGTCGGAGACGATAGGCCGATCGTCACCTTTGGATCTCTTGTCTAGGAATAGACCTTTTAACTTTGTTCCATCTTGTTTTGGCAGCTGAAATATTAAAGGATATAAAATGTAAAAGGAGCCGATCAATGAAGAAGTACTTAACATCATCTGCAACATAAAAACCAATCACAGGTAGTTCATGCAGTGTCTCAGGGTATGCGACCTTAATTTCCACTGCAACTTTCTGTTACAGATTGTATGTACCTATACTTTTTGTATTCAAGCTAGACTACTAGTTAGATATTTGTAGAAGAAAATCGAAACAAAATAGACAGATAGGTAAAGTTAACAAAAATAAAACCTATAAATATACTATGTATTATGCGTAGTTATGTATTTCATTTATGTAAATCGTTGTTAATAAAATGGAAAAATACTTTAAACTTCTTATAACAAATTTATTATACACACGATCTGCCAAATTGTCAAGTCAATTAAAAATGATGGATGGCCATTATCAAAGTAGATGTTAACTAATTATGTTGTTAAGGTATCAAATGATTAGACAAAGTTTAATGGCTTTTTACACGTACACGTTGCAGGTAATTGCGAGATGAATTTTACAATAGTCTACCTACAATACTTATCTTCGTAGAGTATCAGATATTATGTATACAGTTTTATCATAGGTATCTCTATCGACTTTTTGTAACGTTCGCTGAATTAGGGATATTGCATATGGCAAACTTTCAAATATGGGAACCCCATAGTGATCTATCGAAACCTGAAATATTTGAATCGTAAGAAACACTCGTGCTTCGATCCATGAGTGTATCGTGATACGTAAATATCGATCGGTCAGGAATATTTTTTTAGTTAAGCATCTACTGAACCACTTATTTAGGTACTACTAGGTACTTATTACCTAATGGAACTGATTGCGTATAAAAATGACTATAGATCTGCTGTAACAGAACTTTTGGAATGGTAAAGCTAGAGACCTACTTTATCGGAGCGGTGAATTAGCCGTAGAATGGCTCCCGGACAACGGTGTTCACATTACACCGGATTTGAAAAAAAACCGGATAGTGATCCGAATGCCGAAGTTGTAACTCGGATATAAATGTGCCATTGCCGGCAACATTCCCGTGCCGTAGAAAGGAATATTTAAACTACACAACTCAAACAGCCGGCAAATTTAGCAATGTTAGGGAACATAACAAAGTTTAGCATCTTTGATTTATGATATTAATTATTAATAATCACATTACACAATCAAAGAATAATAACAATTATAACGTTTCCTTAAATTGCTTAAGTTACCGGCAACTTTATCAATGTTGCTTCCATACTTTTACGGGAATGTTGTCGGCAACTTTCCCGAACGGCACATTTATATTCGGATCGGTATTTTCTTTTATTTCATAGTGTTTCATGACATTTCATAGTGCGTCGACATGAGCTGATTCATTTTTAACCAGGATTTTAGCCAGCATGAAGATAAATTTAGTCTAATACTCACAATATGAGTCTCTGAAAAAGAATGCCCGTCTCTAGGAGATTTCCTTAAAACTTCGTATGCTTTGTTTCTCTTCGGAATCTGCTTGTCAGATTTAGCTGCTGGAGAACTGACTATCTGGTCCACCGAAGATACGCTCCTTGGAGATTGCTCGACTTGAGTACCAACGCGTGTTTTGGGATGTTTCGCGGGCTAAAAACAAAATTAGGTTATTTAAAATATCAATAAAGGTATGAGAGAACTATCCACGGTACACAACTGAAGAGGAACTATGAACGCTGAGTTTTATATTAGTTTTTTTTTTTTTTTAATGCAAGTAATCATTTTTGTATACACACCTAAAGACTACCGACGAATTTCAATCTTTTATTGTACGGTAACTAGACATTATTCAGAAGTAAGATGCTACAATTGCTTAGACTTACTTCTTTTACCGTTCACGGATTAAAATATTGTATTAAAGAGCTTAGTTTTTTACCAAATTAATTATGTTAACACAAATGATGGAGTTTGGCCGTTGTCAGTTTCTTAGCCTACGAGAGATTCTACGAGGTCTGTTCAAATATTGCAACATTTCATATCAACAATGTTGCAATACCTATTAAAACCAACCTACAGGCCTGACATTTAGCACTACCAAAAATTAGGTTCCTGGGTTTAAGTCCAATAAGAAAAAAAAGTATTTCGAGCAAATTCCATTCCGAGTCGAAAAAATAGCTTATCTGTTTGTATGGTAGTGGTGGTACGTTTTTTTGCAATACATTGTCACATTATATCTGGCATTCCTACGTATCGAATGCAGACCCATTGTTTGAGAATAGAAAAAATCAGTGCACTCGACTGTATTTTTTTTCAAATCATCTGTATTTTACTCCTTCCTGATTTTTGCATAATGCCCTTACCGGTAAAAGAGTGACAGAAAATAGGGAAAGGTCGATTTTAAGCCTGAATAAGCGGATTAACTTCGAACAGCCATTGACGGCCAATGTGTACGTTCCACGCCGCAAAATTAGTTTTTAGAGAGTCTCACTGGAGTGTAATATAATAAATACACAGTGAGACTCTCCCTTTCATTCGAGAAAATCGTGTCCTTTTGATAAGGATCCACGATGTTAAAATTCGTAGTAAGTTTAAATAGGACAACTTTAAACCTGGATTGCTATTTGAAACCTGCACCTCTCTGGTTATTTTTTGGCAGGTCATGCCTGAATGCATGCCTCCGATGCATTCTGTTTACCTTAATAGGTACCTACGTTTTTGTACTAATCAAATAACTGTTAATCAAAAGCAGCGAGAACTATTCTAGAGGTATCTAGCTTCCTTTTGCATGTGGTTTGGGGTGACACTTTTACGATTCTCTTTTACTCGTTTGTTACATTACTTTGAAATATGCATGGAAATAGGTAGGCACTCCAAATAAAGGATCAACAATTTTGAGGTTATAAAAAATATAAGAACACTCCTATTAAGATAGTTAAACTCAGTCATATCAAAGACATGAACAAAAGGTCTTACCTTCATCACAAATCTCTACATAAAACACTAGAATCGAAAATACAACTGCACCAAATAAATAAAGCAAAAATTGACAAAAGTCAAAATAATGTCGAAAACTTGAGATTTGAAATGGCAAGAAACATAAAAGTCCACTAATAGAAACTCTTTGTGATGCTCTTTGTTTATTTTTTGTAGAAGAAAAGGTTGGATATTGGAAACGTTTGCAAATTACCACCACAGCAGGCCACCATACTTTTAACAATATTATTTGTTGAGTATCTCTATCTTTATGTTATCCGCTACTAATTATAGAGGTTTAAGTATTTGACTTAAAATAGGAAAAGGATAGTAAATATAAAATTATTAAAACTACTCTTATAAAATAACGTAACTAAAAATGTACGGTTTTCGTAATTTTTTCCTTATGTGTGCCTTAACATTTAAAGATTCTGAGTTTACAGAAAGTGATTACCCTTGCAAGGATCAAAAATTTGGGGCATAAATGGCTGTATCTTTTAAATGCGTTTGGTTGAAAAAATAAATTTTTCACCGCTTTATTGGATTAAGTATAGTATTTGATACAAATTCCAGCTTGAAACCTCTACGTGTTCCTGACAAAAAGGGGAGGGACAGACGGGCGGACAACAAAGTGATCCTATAAGGGTTCAGCATTTTTCCTTTCGAGGCACGGAACCCTAAAAAAACACGTTTACTAGGTATAAAATTCATTTCTCTGTGTACGTTTGTACTACATCTAGAACGGCTTAGGAAAAAATAAATTGCTTGCATCTCGTTTGAAATAGAATTTCAAAGCGCAATGCACAACATCAGAATATTGCGATGTAATTTGAACATGCGATTGCCTCAACCGTTTCTCTCTCTGAAACATTGATATCGACCCTTACGTTAGTAGATAAAAATGTGTATATAGAAATACACCATATAGTAGAAGCTGTACGCAAACAACAACGGAAATCGATGTCCAGTTAAGCCGTTTGGCACAAGCATACTACGGGGCAAAACAACATTTTTTACCCGAAGTACCTAAAATTTTTTTGTAAGAGTGGGGCGGGCGCTGGTTTACTAAATATTTTGTATGAGAAATTAGCAAAAAATGTTTAAAGACCTATCGCGAGTGGTATCATTTGAAAGGACTTTTTGAGGCGTTTTTTATAATTGTGTGATTTGTTAAGTGTTTGATAAATTAAGCCAAAAATATTTTTAACAATACCGAGTTTGGGCTCCTCCTGGTACAATATGGCTGATGTTTTTTTGTACAATATACGTCAAATGATACTTATACCCTAATTTCTAATCTCAATATAGCAATAATGATTACTTTATTTGAATTTAAACACTGCATTCTTGAGGTTTGAAATTAGGAAAATAAATATAATTGTGGTATATAGTACAAACATAAAATCAGCCATATTGTAGAAGGAGGAGCCCAAACTTAGTATGGAAGAATTATTTAAGGTTCAATTTAATAAGAATGACTGAAATGTAATGAATGAGGTAAATTCTTGGAAGCGCCTTAACAAGCACATTTTAAATGATACGAGTATCACACACGTTAGGTTTCTGAAGTTTTTTTTTAAACTTCCATCAAAAATATTAATAAAAATTAATAATTATTTAATAATTTCCATAAAAATATACTACCGCCCTAACGAAGATATTTAGGTACGTCGGGTAAAAAAAATGATTTGACCTCTAGTGCCAAATGGCTAACCTTTACATCGATTTGCAGTATTTCTTTAAAATAGGACACGTACCACGCCATTAATACTGCTTTTATCAAAAACAAAAATAGCCAGACATTATTTCTAAACATGAGCAAATCGTTAAACTAATTCAGTTAATTACAGATGTTTCGTCTGTCGCACGACTCGACCGAATGTTTATATACCACTATAAACTTATCACGAACAAACAAAACTGTGGAACGTTATCGACGTCCTACTGTCACCTGAGTAAAGTTCAAAATAGCACATACATTTCCTTCGATCGCGTAGTAGAAGAAATTGAAGAGATAATACGTTAACACAATTAGAGGCGTTTGTAAGGCTTCCACGTGAAGTTCCATTTATTCGGTGTCCTGGACTGCCAGCAGCATCATGGCTCAAGGTAAGTCTATTTTTAAAAACGCCTACTGAACTAGAAGCAGCGACAGAACTTTTCCATACCAATTATTCATGACATTGAACCAAAAATACTTCATGAATTTATCTGCGTCTGTTTTTAGCATGTGCCTTTGAAACACATATATGTGGATTCTTTTATCTTTCACAATACATTTATTAGTATCCGAATTGTTCGTATGCGATGCGAAATATTATTAATACTAAATCTGTGCTAGTAGATATGAACATAGGTACGCAAGCACTCACTCGTACATCTTATCATTCTTTTGACTGGTAACTAAATAAATAGACATACAAATTGTTTGAAAAATCTCAATCTCAATCAGAACCATAACGACACAAGTCATTCGGTTTTTCTTTATAGCCTCATAGACTGAAAATAAGGCCCTGCAAGTTTTTTTTAGTACTATTTTATTCTTCTGTAAAAGAGTGTCTGCTAAGGTCCAAAATTAAAAAACTTATTTAGCTATTTCTAGATACGATTACCTATTATAAGATTTAAAATTCGGTTAGGTATTTCAGAAACACGAGTTTTTCGTTATTGTATTTTTATCTTTTATTATGTAACTACACTTTACTGACCTATCTTAGTATAAGACGTAGGAGACATCAAATCGAACAAAATTAATATCTCACATTACGACCTCTTTCAACTCATAAGGTATTTCAGTAACGTGTACATTTGAATATTATCACTGCTTTCTTTATTTCTTTCTTAAGATTTTTTACGTCTGTATCCATCCACGCAGCAAATACCTATGAAAATAAATTAAGAAAGTAAATGTTTTTTTTTTATATTAGGTAACCTAGTCAGTAAAGTTAATGACAACACCTTGCGTACCTAGTCGAAAAAGGTGATTGCGCCTTTATTTGGATTTGAATGAAATACATTATGCTTCAACCAAAGTTTTCATGAAGAGGATCAATACACTACACGCAAAGTTCAAAGTACTAGGAGGTAACGTAATATTACAACCCATACTACTTCAACCGGTATTAGTTAAAAGCAAATGGGTACCTACCATTTGTTTTATTCCTCCAGTTTTCAACTACGAAATAGAATATCCACTAGACCAACTATGGTAAAAAAGAAATAAGAGCAATGCAGCTCCGCAGTTTGTTTTAAAAAAACATTCATTTCAAATGCTTCGTGCATCCGAGATAGTAAAAGTGAACTATAGGGTATCACTGCAAATATTATCTAAAGTACGAAGCCAAATTGTATTGCAAACACTGTAATCAGAGCTCTGTGCCGTTGTGCTTGTGAGTTGTGACTGATAATTTTATAATCTCCTAAATGCGAGTAGGTCAAGGGCTGGCGGCTATCTTTCTATGACCCTATTGAATTTAGCTCATATAAGGCTTGATTCATGTAGCTTCTATCAAATTCATCGCTCAACCTCCAACTTAGCTATCATTCTTTAAAAAACGATGAGATTTACCAAAAAAAATGAATTAAAATTAAGAAATAAGGTTACTTTTGATCTCAAATTCACAACACCGTCACCAGACAATCCACCGTTAAGATAGACTTACAGGATTATAAAAAAGTCTGTCACCATACACGCCTTATACTAGGCTAGGCTTCCATAGCGACCGGTTCGCTAAGGAAAAGTATGGGGGAAGTGTATGTTCAGCAGTGGACGTCCTAAGGCTGATAATGATAAATTAGAGCGAACGCATCGAAGACATTTCGAACCGTAAATTTCTTTTTTTTTTTTTTTTTATTGTTATAAAATTCACAGCTCTTATTCCAAAAACTTAGCTTATCTTACGTTCTAAACTTACAGCCAGTAATGAATTTACTTTATATACATATTGCAAGAAATTATCAAAGTTGACACGGTTTGACTTGACACAAACTACAAGTGATATAATGTGACCCGCCAATAATACTCAAAAATTCAATATTTATATTAAATAGAGATATGTGTTTATATATATTTATTTATTGTTTATATATGAATTATATTTAAAGTTAAGTACAACTGTTTAAACTAATAGATTTAACACACGAATTACAATTTATTTTTCACAACGAGAGAGTGGCTCAAGTACTCTTATTACACTTGTTTTGAACGCTGCCTTCGATAGGTGGAACACGTCCACCGAGGAGAAAAGCTTATTATACGTATTAAGAGTTCGGGATACTACAGAGTTACGTGCATAGTTGGTCCGTGAAAATGGTGTATGAAACAAGGATGAGGCCGCGTGTCTAGTGCGGGTGACTGGAGCAAATAACTTCAAAAATAATATGATATTTATTTGAATATACCGAGTCGATCTCCCCATTACAGATATCAAACAAGAAAGACATATCAATAAGCGTCCGTCTATGCTCAAGGGTAGAGATTCCATGAAAATTGCATGCATCATCATAATTTTCGAATGATTTAAATGAGCGGTAATTTAAATGTTTGACGAATAATGCTTGAATTTTTTCTAGATTTTGTTTATACGTAATATATTGTGGGGACCATATGTTACTACAGTATTCAAGAATACTACGTACGTAGGAATAATATAAAATTTTAACACAATGGACATCAGAGAATGGTTGGGTTACACGTAGTATAAATCCCAAGTTCATATAAGCCTTATTAATTATTGTTGAAATGTGTTCGGAAAACATTAATTTTGAGTCTAAAAGTACACCTAAATCTCGTATTAATAATTCTCGTTTTAATATTCTTTCATTCAATTTGTATTCAAACCTAATAACTTTTTTCTTACGCGTAAAACTGACGATTGAACACTTATTGACATTCACCCCTATACGATTTTTAAAGTAATAAGCAGAAAGAGAGTTTAAATCTTCCTGCAATCTCAAGCAATCAGAGGTGTTACTAACCGGCATGTAAATCTTTGTATCATCCGCATACATCAGGAATTTAGAATTTTGGACGCAATCACCAATATCGTATAAGTAAATAACATACAAAAGAGGGCCGAGAATTGATCCTTGAGGGACGCCTGACGGTATAGTTATGAAGTTGGATCTACAGCCACCGATAACCACAGCCTGACTCCTGTTACGAAGATATGATTCAAACCACCTCAATAGATTACCACATATACCCAGCTCTTGCAGTTTATTTAACAATATAACATGATCCACCCGATCAAATGCTTTTTCGAAGTCAGTATATATATCGTCCACCTGGCCACCACCATCCATGGCTCCAAATACGTCATCTGTGAATACTGCTAAGTTAGTATTAGTGGAGCGTCCCTTTATAAACCCATGCTGTTGTAGTGGAACTGAAGACTGTATCACTGGATACATTTGATTGTGAACTACTCTTTCCAAAAGCTTACTAAGGGTATTTAGAATTGAGATGGGCCTGTAGTTGCTGATTTCCTTTTTAATATCCTTTTTTGGGACTGGAACTATCAAGGCTCTTTTCCAGAGTTCGGGACAACATCCAATGCGCAAGCATTTATTAAATATAAGAGTGACAGGTACTGCCAAGGATTCTGCACAATTTTTGAAAAATAGTGGTGGTATGCCATCGCATCCCGGGCCTTTTGTAGTATCCAACCCCTTCAATAGCTTTAGTACACAAGCTTCAGTGACCATAATACAGTGCAAAGCATCATTATTATGCTGTTTATTATTCTTAGGAACACAGTGTGCCGAGTAATCAGTAGCAGGTTCGGTAAAGTTATTCAGGAAAAAATCACTAAACGCTTCACATATAGCTTTGTCATCTTTTAATAATTCGTCATTGTAATGCATTATCTTAGGGTATGCCGAATGACGTTTTCTTTTTGTTTTTACATAGTTCCAGAAAAACTTTGGAGATTTTTTAATATTATCCTGAGACAGTGCTAAAAATGACTGATAACACGTTTTTTGCAGTAACTTTTGCCTTTTTCGGAGAATTTTAAAAGAGTGATAATGTAGAGGGTTCTTAAATTTTTGCCAGATTTTATGAATTTTAGCTTTTTCTTTTATAATATTTATTAGTGCAGGACTAAACCAAATAGGATACTGACGACCACCCGTTACATTCACAGTAGGAACATATTTTTCAATTACTGAATTTAAAACTAGGTAAAAAGCATTCACCATATCATTGACTCCCAAGCCATTAAATGTCTCATCCCAATCTCTAGAAGATAAGTAATTGTTAATGGCCTGGTAGTCAGCTTTCCTAAAAATTCTCTTTTTGCTCACGGCTACCCTAAGAGAAGGCATTATTATGTCGCAAGCATCAATCGTAAATACCGGATGAAGTTTATCCACATTGACCATTGAAGAATTAGAAGGTTGCAAATCTATTGTAAAATTAGTAAATATTAAATCTAAAGTATTATTGCATGAATTTAAAAGAGTATTGTATTGTTTAAAATTTTGAAACAATAACTGCTGAACAAGATCCTTAGCAGAGCTCTGTAACTCTACACTTCCTTTTTTCACATAGGTGGCCTCACCAGTTGCCCAACTTATACAGGGTAAGTTAAAGTCACCGCTAAGCAGTACATGATCATCCGGGCAAGAGTTGATGACTCGAGAGACCATATCTAAAAATGCATAAATATTATGACGATTAGGTGGCATGTACACAATAGAAATATGCAGGTTTTGTTTTGTTTTAAGAGCGCGCGCGGGTACTGTTAGCCACAAGCACTCAACGTCGTCCCGCTCCCACTCACAACGGCGATGTGCTTGCAGGCCGACTCCGCACAACGCCATTACACCGCCACCGAGGGACCCTCGGTCGCAGCGGAATACGTCATATTGACCGTTGTCATTAAGCTCCGTATCTAAAATTCCGTCACATAACCATGATTCTGTAAACAGGCCTATGTCAAAATCTGCTAACAGTGAATTATTATAAAATATATTCGTTTTTGTACGGAGGCCACGCAGGTTCTGATAAAATAATTTTAGTCGCTTTGTACTAGCCATTCTTATAGCAAGGGATGTAAAGCAGTGTTATAAAATCGGATCATATAACAGTAAGCGTAAGAGCCAGTCACATTGAATGGTTTACATATTATGACACATAAAACATTTGTATTTATAAAGTAGTTGTAGTTGTAATATAAAATAATTTTGCAGTATAACATAATATTTATAACATATACTGAGTCTTGGCAAGTCACATCATTGTCACAAATCTGTGAGTAAAAATCGGTTAAGATAAGGTTAGGGCATCTAAGTGTTACGTAAACAATACACAGCATTACACAGAGCAGCAGAGGAGAACAGCTTAAACTATTTTCGATACATCGGAAGGCGTATTTATGGGGACTGGAGGGGATGTTTCGTTTCTCCGCACGTAAATACGGCAGTTTTTTGTCCACAAGAATTTAAAATTAGCTTCCTTTACCTTTTGCTTACAGGTGCTAAATAACATTTTATTCTCTCTAGTCAGATGTTCGTTTATAAAAACCCTATCGGTCTCCACTCCAATCCCCACATCCCTGGCAGTTAGAGTTCTCCTCTTACGCGCTGCAGCAAGTATCTGGTCCTTGTGTGAACGCTGCCTAAGGCGCACAACAATAGGGCGCGCGCGTGCCGCGCTGGCCGCCTTGCGGGGTTGCACACGATGAGCGAACTCAATATCACCAAGCTGAATCGGGACCCCAACATGCTGGGAAAGTTTCTGAACGATCTCGAGGGGGCTCTCTTCCTTTTCCTCGGGGATACCGACTATCTCAATATTCTGCATTCGAGCCCATTGCTGTTGCCTGATATTCTCTTCCTCTAATTTCTTCACCCGATCAGTACAGGATTCTAGGCTCTCCTTAAGAGTTATGTTCTCCGCCTTAACTGAATTCAGCTCAGCGCTGGTAGTGCCAAAAAGCTTCTTTAATTCTGCCATTTCCCTTCTAAGGTCCTCGTACTGTGTGCACACGTAGGCAATAGATTCCTCGAAGGCGGTAAATTTGTCGCTTATAGTCTTTAACTGGCATGTTACTACGCTCATCGAAGAATCAATGACCGTCCTCACTTCATGGCCAATCTGAGTCTTAAAACTATCTTCTGTGAGATAGCCAGAGCTTAACTGCGAGGTTTCCGGCTTTCTACGGAGCGTGACATTACAGTCAGGTGCAGACGATGACTCGGTCTGATCGTCAGACTCCTCCGCATATGCAGCATCAGATGAATGAGCTGAGCGTGCTGGCGTATTAGAGTTATCAGTTTTTGGTTTCCTGCACATACATTCTGGGCATTTCCACTTGCGCTTTTTCTCCATGGTTAACAGTTTAAACCTTTTTGGAGATAAATTGGCGCATTGTAAGTCATAGCGCTGTTTGCAGTCGCAGCAACACATAAAGTCTTTGTTTTGGAGCAAAATGCGGCATCCGACACTGATTTTATCCATCTTTAAAAAACTCACGCAGCAAACGAAAAACGCCTACCAAATTATGATAGCAAGATCACACAGGTGCTAATTATCACAGCGCTAGGAAGCGCCGGAGCAATCCTCTTGGAAGGGACGGGTAGCGGGGGTAAGTTAGCCGTGCGCACGTCACAGCGGCCGAGCTGCGAGTTGTCGTAGGTCAGGGTTGATAATCATACCACGCGATGTCAAATTATAAATAGTCTTGTTACTCACTGGGACGGCAATTTCCACGTATGCATATATCACCAAAAGATAGTCCAGAAACCAAGCTTCACAGTGATGTAAAACACTCAAAGAAAGTAAAAGAATTAACACAGTTTTAGAATTTATGTCCACACAGCAAAGTTAACCGTGTCAACGCGGAATGTCGAAAAAGTTTTCTTTTCAATGTTATTAATAGGCACACTACTGAAGCAGGTTCGTATTTGGCACGTTCGCATTAACGGGTAAAGAGGGAGACAGTTACTTAATTTGAATAACCGATTAACAAAAAGCTGACTTCGGAAACCAGGCCATTGATTTTTCATAAAACATATGATAGAATAGTTAAATACAACATACAACAGGCCGTTATTAGTCATATGGAAAACATAGCCTAGTGATCGGTTTTCAGCGCCATACAGCACTAAATGCAGACGTTTACAACAATCAACCCCTTATAAAATTAATAAATTATAGGCAGTGGTAGCATCGCTTTGGTAGTGATACCGAAGTGAAGCAACCTACGGCGCGGTCGTGTTTGGATGGGTGACCATTCCGACCATATAAGTGACTTACACCACGAGCATCTCCGTGCTACGGAAGACACGTTACGTTGGTCCCGGCTAATATCGGTAGATATTAGTCGTTAAGCCTAGTCAGAGGCCTTATGGGCGGCTTGATAACATCTGACAGCAAGGTTAGTCGCTTGCCTTGCAAATACCCCTCCACCAACCCGCACTGAGCCCGCGTGGTGTAGTATGGCTCAAACTACCTCATAGTTGAAGTAAGGCCTTCGCCCAGCAGTGGGATGTAACAAGCTTTACTTTACTTAGAGAGGCAACACCTGATCATGTAATCTTTTTGACCTCTTTACTGTCATTTTCACTGTATTTTTAAGCTGTATACATGATCAGTGCTGCATAGTTATTTGGTATAACAATATAAAATGCGCTTCAGTTAGTAGATTAGCATTCACATCTCATAGAATCTTCAATATCGAAATCCTAAGCGTTTGCAGCAACACTGTAGTAGGTATACCTATACATACAGGGTGTCTTGTAAGTAGTTGACTAAACAAAATCCGTAGATGGTCATGATCTGTCAGATTAAGTCAATATAGATAAGTGTTCAAAAGATATTCAATATTTATTTGAATAAATGTACTTTTCAAAAAATCAACTAACGTCACTTTTGCTGTCTCCTCGATTTTCTTACTGTGATGATTAATGTTTTTCTTGTTTGCTATAATTTTAACATCATTTAACTATGTAGAGATTATTTTTTTCATATGCTAAATACCGATTTTCACTGTGCTATTGAGCAGTTTTGAATCGAAATGATGTGTATAGGGAACCGATGTTTAACTGTTTTTACTTTAGATATTTTTTAAAAACGATATGTTTATTTACGATATACTTTTATTTTTTGTAAGCATTGTTAATTTGTAGAACTGTAAAATTTGTAGGTGCTTTTTCTAGTGAATTTTCCCTTTTTTCAACGGCTCATATCTGTCATTTGCAAAAAAAACCTAAAATACTTCTCTAGCTTAGGTTTTTTTTTTAAAAAAATTATTTGTTTGTAAAACATGCAACTAATTTTGTTAACACCTGTTCAGTTAGTTGTTATAACTAACGTCGATCAAATGGTTTGCAAATTATGAAAAGGTTTTTAAATACTTTTCTACTTTATACAACTTCCTACAATATTTAGTCATTTCATTTTTGGCAGTGTGGTCAAGATTGGAAAACATGATTTCGGGCCAAAATCGTGTTGAGACCTCTTAAGTCACATGGTCGGTGTCTTCAACATAAGACTTTTTTTCTGTTTTGGTTATTTGACTACATGTCACGAATATTTTTATTATTCTTACGTTTTTTAATAAATTTTAACAGCATTTTATAGTTTTTTGATTTCAATCTTACAAGTTTTTTTTCCTCCCGGAATGTAGCACTATTATAGTATTTTTAATTTAATTTTTTAAGTTGTCGGGCACCAAGTGAATACGTTTTTTTTAGTTCAGGTCTTTAAAATTTTAAGTTAAATTTTATCAGGTCCAAAAATATAATCATTGTTAATTTATGACTAAACCGATAAAATAATTCATGAAAAAAGATTTTGGCTGCAAAGTTAAATTATGCAATAATTATAATAATTGAAAAAACAAACAATCAGTCCAAACAGAGTCTTGTTGGGACCACTACTTACGGGACACCCTATATAATGTAGAATTCTCCAAAGGTATTTTCTACCTCCGCTGCACCTTGTTAGAAATGGATTTACGGCATATCCACTCTCGTGCACTAAAACCCATGTACTTTCGATTTGCATATCCTCGGCGTCTGCTATTATCTGAGGTAAGTTTCATTTATGTACGAGTATGACAGTAGGTCACCAATTTTTCATAAAGTTGACTATTGTATCTTCCGCGTTATAATTAATACGCAACCTTAGATATTACATACTTACGTACAAGAACGCACTTCTTAAAACAGAGTAATATTAAAAACCGTTTCTTCCGCTATGCATATTGTGGTTAGTTTATGTGTGATTGTTGGTAGTGTACTCGTATATGTATGCCCCAAGCCTTTAAATGCGGTGAAACTGTCAATCATAAGTATACCTTCGCTTAAGTTGAATACTTAACAAATAGTCAAAGGTCGATCACACTATTAAAATAAGAACTATGACTGCCTCGCTGGCGCAACGGTTAGAGGGTCGCACTTTAAAGCGACAGCTGCGCCAGAGGTCCTGGGTAGGTCCACGGGTCGGGCCAAAAATATGTACCTGCGTTTTTCTGTTCGATATTCTCAGGGTAGCCCGGAGTTTGGAAGTTAGCGGTGTTTCTCCCCCGTGCCTCGCAAAAGCACGTTAAGCCGTTAGTCCTGTGCCTGATCTCTCTCCGGTCATGTCAGATTGCTGTCCCATCGGGCTTTGAGAGTGAAAGGAATAGAGAGTGCACCTGTGTTTGCGCACATACTTGTGCACTATAAATGTTCCGCGCAGTAAGTTAGTCGTTGTGACTGGCCACCGTAGTCGAAATCGGCTTGGAGGACTACTATGATCCAGTGTACACAGAATCACACACGATTATCAATTATTTAATTAGATCAATATGAACAGATAAAGCTGTCATGCTAAAAAAATCTACTTTTCTTTTTCTTACTTGAAGGTTTATGCTTTTCCTTACATGAAGAGAAATTTGATGCAGGCTATAAAACTGCCTATAAATTGTACTCATCTTCATCATTATTACCAGCCAAAGGACGTCTACTACTGCTGAACATACGCCTCCCCCGCGGTTTTCTAATCGACCCATCACAACTGGTTTGCTACTGCGATCTTTACAAGGTAACTCACTTCTAAATTATTCTACTGCCTAATATTTAAAATATTTATCTGTATCATTCATAGTAATAAATATATATTTTCCGAGCTCTAAACAGATATAGGCCTGGTACGCAGGATATATTTTTGTCCCCAGATGTTTGCGCAATACACGTGTTCACGCTCATTATAATTCGTTACGATAGTATTCCAACATGACCGACAAGATTTTAGGCGCAGGCCCAATGGCTTAACTTGCTTTCCGGGGCTCCTGACTCTGAGCTGTTTCCAAGTACATAAGTTTTAAGACAGAAAATGCCAAAAAAAACAAATGACAGCTCGACCCGGGCTTCGAACCCGGGACCTCTTGGATCAGCCACTTAACCGCTACACCGACGAGGCAGTCAAAGCATTGTGTGCAATAATGCATTTTTATTATTGTGTTTCCCCTGCGGGATACCACGACCGAAGCCGGTCCTTGTTGGAAGGCTTACCTGGGGTTATGAAGAGAACCCTTTTAGATAATGTAATTTATTAGGATTAATTATGTAAATATGATTATATGATTAATTCCAATACCTTTGACCATTTTGTTTAGTTTACAATACAAAACAAATATATTTATTTAGCACAAAAATAACAGTTAATTAAATAAGTATCTATAACCTGCGTTACAAAAAAATGGTGCGAAAATAATAAGAAAGGAAAGCTTTATATAAAAAAACTGGCCAAGTGCGAGTCGGACTCACACACTAAAGGTTCCGTGCCAACTTTAACTGAATCTTCTCCATCCAATCTCCTAGCACAGATTAACTACAATGTACCGTACAAGTTGGCTCGGCTATCCAGGTTTGCCGTATAAGGCAAATAGTTTTAGGACTAACCTAGGCCATTTTTCAACTATGAACATGATCCAGTCTCATTACAGTAAACTATCTCGCTTAAACGCCACAGATATTGACATGTCATACTCACTACGTTAATTTGAATCGATTGTTCCGAAATTATTTGCATAAGTTTAAAGTAAATGTTAATTTAATTTGTAAAAAAATCATAATATAGTGCAGGTAACTAAGGTTTCTCACAGACTACAATGTTTATTACGCATATCGTGGCAGCCTTTAATTGAGGCAACACTGTAACTATGTTGTCATTTCTTGTATTGTGTGATTGTTGATTGTGAAGTGTATGCTTTGTTGGTAGTCCTTTAATAAAAAATAAAATAAAAATGAAATAGAGATCCACTTACTTCCACTTAGCCAAAATACCGCAACATTTTGTTGTCAGCAAGTAAAACTTTGTTTTTCATAGTATTTGTCATGATAATGATGATGATGATGATCCCGGCCGATTTCGGCCACGGCGACTGTCTTCAACTACGGTTTTGCCGTTGGTGAGCTCGCATGTGGCAATTTTGTTAATAAATAACCTCGCACATTGCGGGCATGAGAGCACAGCGTTCACAAAATTATAGCCGATAGCCGCAGGTGGTCGGGCTTTCAGCTCGTCGCGTTTGGCATCCAGCTTAAGAAGCCGCCGGTTTTCAAAGGCTTTGACGCTAGATTTAACAAGTGCTCTCCACTCCGGCCGTCTGACAGCCTGCTTCTCCCACAGAGATGGATTGATGTCGCACTGCTTCATGTGTCGCTTCAGCACATCTTTATACCTAAGGAGTGGTCCGCCATGCCTCCGCATGCCTTCCTCAAGTTCTGAGTAAAAGATGCGCTTAGCTGTTCTTTCCTCCGTCATACGCGTCACATCCCCGCACCACCGAAGCTGACGCCGCATAAGGTACGACTCAATGCCACCTACATTAGCCCTTCGCAGCACTTCAGTATTCCGTACACGGTCAGACCATTGGATGTGAAGTATTTTCCGTAAGCACTTGAGGCGGAATCGGTCTAGCATACGGATGTGACGGCGATACACTGTCCACGTTTCGGCAGAGTATAAGATGTTGGGCAGCACAACTGCCATGTAGACAGCTATCTTCGTTGCCAGCCTAAAGTCGTGTGAGTTAAAGACCGTAGAGTCCAGCTTGCCAAAGGTCGCTGCAGCAGCGCCGATTCTGCTGTTGATCTCTGCATCATGATCACACTTAGATGATATTGTGCTCCCCAGGTAGCGAAACTTATCCACCTGCTTCAGCTTATCCTCTCCGAGTGTAATATTCGCTCGCTCCAGTAGCTCTCTCCAACTGTTCACTCCGCGTCACTCTTCTGGCTTCATGTCCAATTCCCTTACCCTTACAGCCATTCGACTTTGGAATGACCTCCCAAAGACAGTACAAACATCCTCCTCCAAATTCTCTTTCAAGATGGCCCTCCGAGCACTTTACAAGGAAGAGATATCGAACTTGTCTCACTAACCTCTTTTTTTTTCTCACATGTGTACCATTAGTATTATTATTATGTGTATGTACTATGTGTATGTTTATTATTCCATAATTATGTATTAATGTATACGGTATTTATGTAATAAGTAGTATGTATGTTTATTTTTTGTTTAAATACCTATTGTAGGTTCAATCAAGCTCTCACTTTTGCCCTTCTATCACTTTCTTCGCGCCGCCAGCAATTTCTCTGTATAGACCTATGGTTGACTGGTAGAGAATGCTTTTAGCATTAAGTCCGCCATATGTAGCTTTTGTTTGTGCATGAAGTGTTTTAAATAAATAATAATTAGTGACTCGCGACCATGAATGTCCAAAGACATCACCTCCGTCTTTTTAAGACTGATTTTTAAACCAAATTTTTGGCCCGACTCGTGGAAATCGGACATTAGCTGTTGCAGGCCCCCTGGCGATTCTGCTACGAAACACAGGTCATCGGCGTACATCAACTCAGTGATCACGGCATGCGATACTTTGGTGTGGGCTTTTAGTCTGGCAAGATTAAAAATATTGCCGTCCATGCGGAAACGGATACGGACACCTTCAGAAGTCTTTTGTGAGACCTCCTGGACTACGACCGAAAAATATAACGCGAACAGTGTGGGTTCTAGAACGCACCCCTGTTTTACCGCACAGGTGACCGGGAAAAAATCGAACTGTTCGTTGTTAACAGCGACGCAGCACTGCATGTCGTCGTGCAGGAGTCTTAAAAGTCTCACAAACTTCTCCGTACACCCGATTTTATGAAGAACAAGCCAGAGGGCTTCACGAGGCATACTATCGAAAGCCTTTTCGAGGTCAACAAAGCAGAGATATAGAGGACGATTTTGCTCTCTGCTCTTCTAATGTAATTGTCTCACTGAGAATATAGCCTCACACGTACCTCGTTCTGGTCGGAAGCCGAACTGGGTTTCGGGAAGAAGTTTTTCAGAAAGCGTCATAAGGCGGTTCAGCAAGACTCGTGCAAAGACTTTTCCAGGGACTGATAGCAGTGATATACCACGGTATGAATTACAGTCGGACCGGTCACCCTTGTTCTTGTATAGCGCCTTTATACGTGATACTTTAAAAGTAGTTGGTACTTGTTTTTCTTGCCACATACGAACAAAATGTTCCCATATAGCCGAATGCAACTCATCACCGCCGTATTTAAGAAGTTCTCCCGGCATAGAATCAATGGCCACCGCACGCTTATTTTGCTGTTGTTTGATAGCGAGAGCAATCTCCTCACGAGTGAGTGTCTTGTCCAGTTCAGTAGCGACAGGGAGTTGAGGAATCGAACGAATGTGTTCCAGGTCAGCAGCCCGATCCACATTTTGCTAAGCTGAAGTGTTCTGCCCATCGTGCGAGTACTTCCTCTTTGCTCTTAAGTAAACCTACGCCAGAGAGCGGCTTTAAAGGTATTTTGGCAATAGAGGTTGTGCCAATTAGTTTCCGAACCTCGCTGTAAAACTCACCGAGCTGATTCGTGTCAGCGAGCCACTGAATCTGTTGAGCTTTCTCTCGCCACCACTTGTATTTTGCCTCCCGAGATAATCGCCTCAGGTGCAGGTTACTTTCTCTGATCTCCACAACGCTCACATTTTGGCCAGCTCCGCGGTGTTGTCGGAGAAGACGGCGGTGCTTATCAATCGCTTCCGTTAATACTTCGTTATTCTCATCAAACCCATTCTCGTTCTAACGGACTCTACGACCCAAAGTAGTTGTGGCCGTGTCCAGTATGTGAGAAGACAGAGCACTCCAGTCGCAATCGACAAAGCCGCCCTCTTTGTTCACGGATGGCAAACCCGAAATCAAAGATCGAGCATATTCTTTCCTCATCTCAGAATCTTGAAGCCTATCTACGTTAAGACATACATAGAGCTTTGATCTATCAGGTCTTCGAGGACGAAGAAGGCGAAGACGTAAGTTAGTTACAACAAGCCTATGGTCAGTCCAGCAATGCGCACCACGCATGACGCGGGTGACGAGGACTTGGGAGACGTCACGTTGCCGAACAATTGCGTAATCAATTAGATGCCAGTGTTTGGACCTTGGGTGCATCCATGTATTCTTGTTTTTGGCGGGAAGCCTAAACATAGGACTCGTTATTGCAAGGTGGATTTGTGCACATAAACTGAGTAAAAGCTGGCCGTTGCTGTTCATGCAACCAACTCCATGCCTGCCCAAAACATTGGGCCATGCATAATCCCGTCCTACCCTGGCATTAAAATCCCCCAACAGAAGAATCTGCTCTCCAGGTCTTACGCTTTCGATACATCTTGAAAGCTCCTCATAAAACTGATCCTTAATGTCATCAGACTTATCCAGGGTCGGGGCATAGACACTGATGACATTATGAAAGTTGTTATTATCAAGGTGTATTCGGAGTATGGTAATATGGTCCGAAATATGAACCGGACTCTCTTGTAGCTAGCTTGTAACTAGCTGTTAACAAGCCTATTTTTTATCGCAAATTCAACACCTGACCGACGCGTCTCAGAGGTCGCGAGTCCCTTCCAGAAGAAAGTATTCTCCACCGTACTCCACAAGCTCCCTTTCATCAGCTAGGTGTGTTTCGCTGAGAGCAGCCACATCTATATCGTAGCGACTAAGTTCACGGGCAACGATGGCGGTTTTCCGTTCGGGGCATATATTATCATCACGATCAAGGAGGGTACGTACATTCCACGCACCGAAAGTCATAATGGTTTCGTTATTTGTATATTTTTTACTTTGACGTCGACCGCGAGTTTAACGATGCGGAGGCAGCCGCGTTGCTACCACCCTGAAGTGTTGGGGTGAGCAATTTTTAGGGCACCATTTCTAGCCCCCTCCCTGGCTGAGCAGGGAAAATGCTTCCCTAAATAGGGCTGCTTTGTCGCTCCAGGTGCTACCGAGCCCCCTCTGTCCCCCCAGATCATAGAAGGAACGGCCACAATATTCTGGGAATACCCCTGGAGCCGCCCGCGTGCAGGTCTTGGACGAAGCCCAATCTGCATCAAATCGCACCTCTCTACCTCGACCCATCGCCACGGGACTTTCCGTCAAATCGGGATCCATATTCGAAAGCAGTCAGTTGCGCAGGAGATATTTAGGTTCACAAACGTACGCGCAAACGCATGTGCACACCCTCATCTTCACCCATCTTGATCCAGTGTAACGAAGAGACCGCTACGACTGGAGACAATTTCGATGATGTGTCTGGCCAATGATAACTCTGTCCTCTATCATCGCCCTAAGCCGTCCACCAGGCCTTGCTATCCCGCCGGGTCTGCCAAGCTCGTTGCATATCTACGATGAGCCGCCTTTTCCACCAGGATAGACTTCGTGCACTAAGCGGGAGGTATCCACTGTTAAACCTGCCTCAACCACAGGCCCCCTTGACCAGGTTTTGCCCGCGAGCCGACGCGGTTTACCAGGGTGTGGCCGCTGTATGCACTACAGCTACTTGGAGCCACTGGCGAGAGTTTGCCGAACGTCTGCGATCAGTGGAAAAACCCACCTCCTTTCCAGGCCGACTGGTGAGATTCCAAGGTTATAACACGCTAGACGGTGCAATACACTAGTATTTGTATGAATACTATAAAAGATATATTTGCTGTTATAGAAAAATGTGCTTATCTCAAAAATTAATAGATCGATCTTGTTCAAACAAATTTTCGTTGAAAGTCTTTGTCAAGATCTACATCATGTTTCAAAATTTTCACTCGCTTAGTTCAAAAGTTAGATGGGGGGGACGCCCATTTTACCACTTTCAGGTGAAAATCATACATGAATGATGGTATCGCAAGGAAAATGACTTATATTTTTAATTTATTAGATTATTTTTTTGTGTACAGTATGTTTGGATCAAACCTCCGATACTTTCCTACGTATTCTATGGCAAATTTTATCGGTAAAATACTAGACAAGGGAGGGTCGGATCTCTCATACCTCTGAGTGAAAGTCATTTTCAAAATTCGTTTTGCAAAACTTTCGGTGCTTATTCTCACTCGTTTAATTTTCATTGTGTATAGCACACCCACACAAGTAACACCTTATTTTTTGGCTATCTTTCGATATCATAATTATCTAGACATACCTACATAAACAAAATCATAGATTTTTTTTGGAAAATTTTGTTTAATTATCGTGCTTTTTCACACTTAGTGAGTGTTTTATCTATGATTTTTCCTTAAATTAGTACTGCGAAAGTAAAGTATTGCGAATATTCACGGTATTAATTAAGGAATGGGTCCAACAACACAGGGCTAAATACAAACTTTTCTTATTTTTTTTATGATTTTGCTAAATTTCACATGATTTGTCCTCCTTAAGCTTAATAACAACTTTTAATCGAAAATTTACCGATCCTATATTAAATATAAGGAAAGTAACCTCCATATTAAAGCAGTTAAATTCAACTAGTTGTTGGACTCCATGGCTGCCTTTATTAGAATAAATAACGGTTTTGATTTGAGATTTATATGATAGCTCAGATTCTTAAAAAATAAAAATAATGATATGTAAATGACTTCGTTGCTTAGATACAGCTTAATAACTAAAAAATGCACGAAAAATAAGCAACATTTTATTTTTTTCAATATGTCTGATTAATTATGGTATCAAACCATAGAAAATCATCTTTAAAATGAGGTATCATTTTTTGTGTGTAGGCTACAGAAAATGTAAAACGAGTTTGTATAATTATCAAGACCTCCGTGGTCGAGTGGCTAGCACACTGGTTTCAAGCGTCGCCATCGCCGCCGTGAGGTTCCGGGTTCGATTCCCGGTAGGGTCAATGTAGAAAACGATCTTTTCTATATTATCTCAGGTCTGGGTGTTGTGGTGCCACCACTATTTCCGATATCCATAACACAAGTGCTTTAGCTACTTAGCTTGGGATCGGAGCAATGTATGTGATATTGTCAAATATATAAAGATGAAATAAAAAAACAAACATTTTCGCGCGGGTGGGACTCAAATCAGCAACTTTCTGGCTAACCGGGCCAAACGCTCTACAAATTGAGATACCGTGAGATTGACAGTTCGACCTTGCAAAATTTGTGGCCTCTTATGGATTGCGTGACGTTAAAATATGACACTGTGAGTGTTAAAAATACTCTAAACCATGATTCTATAAGTTCGCTGCTTAGTGGTGCAAAGTGAATTTAAAAAATGTCTCTCACTTAAAGGATTGAAGGATGCGACCCACCTTTACCTAATATTTTACCGATTGCCATAGAATACGTAGAAAACACACTGTAGATTTGATATCAGTAATCAAGCAAGCGGTATTTAAGAAAATTTTACTTTACCCCACTCCGTTAATAGTAGCTCTACTATTTGTGTAACAGCTACATATGGTTTTGCTGCGCAATTGATTTAATTATAATATAACATTTAACAGATGAGACCACATTATTCAGTAAAAACTGTATTATGTACACTCTAGGTTCTCAAAAAGATACGTTATTTTATTTTTAAAACTTCATGCACAAAACAGAAAATTGTACATATGGCGGACTTAATCCCAGTTCACTACCAGTCAACCATAGGTCAGAACAGAGAAAAATATATATACAGGCGGTGTAAGTAAAGTTATAGAGGCAGGAAAAGAGAAGAGAATAGCGATAAAGATAACTACAATACAATGATAAACATACAACATACTGCCTATTACTTAGATATTATAAAATAAATAAAAAATAATTTTATCTATATCAAGCATCAAATAGCTGTCAAACTCGAAACAAAAATCATGACAAAGTAAGTAGTATAGTTCGGATGCACCAGTTTGTCTCGCAGGCCTTGCTTTTAATTTTCTAAACACTATCTCTGTTCTCGTGGACTTGCCTCCAATTCCTATTTACATTCCATTTGACCTGCTGAGATAACAGCTCAAATGCAGCCTAATATTTAATCTACGATATAAACCTCATTGATTGTTCTTGACCTAAATCCGCCAAGCTTCCTGCCAACAAGATTACCATAATCGCTCGATAGGTACTTGTTATACTTTTAAACAGGACTTGCGGAGTACCTAAGTTATTACTTGCTTGACAACAAAGCGACGTAATCTAAACAACTCGACAGTTACGTACATCACCGGTTTTGGGCGGTCTATGGTCAAGAACCTGGTTGATGTTGGTGCGTGTTCATTCTTAGAATCCCTAAACTCTATAATAATAAAAACCCGGCTAAGTGGGAGTCGGACTCGCCTACTGAGGGTTCCATGCCAACTTTAACTCAATTATGGATCCACTTACTTCCACTAAGCTAAAATACCACAATATTTTGTTGACAGCAAATATAACTTTGATTTTCATAATATTCGAATGAAATACAAAGTTGTTTGCAGTTGCTGAAAATGTGCTATATCTCAAAAACTACTAAATCGATCCCGCTCAAACCAATTTTCGTTGAAAGTATAAGATCTACATTGTATTATGTATTAAGATCACAAATATACTATGTATTACGTATTAATATCTACATTGTATATTTTTTTCAAAATATACTTCTTATACTTTTAACGAAAATTGGTTTGAGCGGGATCAAACTAGTACTTTTTGAGATATAGCACATTTTTAACAACTGCAAACATACATGAAACATAAATTTTTTTTTAGTCAAACCTATGCGTCTGGGGTGTTTTTAGATAGGTTATTTTTTTTTTTTTAACTTTGTTTATGAATCGTAAAACGGTTAACAGGATACATCTTCCTACCAAATTTTAACAGTGTGATGCTTATAGTTACAGAATAAAATGGCTGTGACATACGGATGAAAACAACTGCAAACATACATGAAACATAAATTTTTTTTTAGTCAAACCTATGCGTCTGGGGTGTTTTTAGATAGGTTTTTTTTTTTTTTTTTTAACTTTGTTTATGAATCGTAAAACGGTTAACAGGATACATCTTCCTACCAAATTTTAACAGTGTGATGCTTATAGTTACAGAATAAAATGGCTGTGACATACGGATGAAAAGACAGACAGACAGACAGACTTGACGAAACTATGTATAAGGGTTCCGTTTTGAGCCATTCGGCTAGGGAACCCTTAAAATACTGTAATGTGTCTTTATGTTATAGAATAATTTATTTCTTATTTATGCTTAAAACCTATATTATTTCTAATTTATGCTTAGAAATTCTCGAGTCGAACGGAATAATAAGTGACAGAAGTTGTTTTATTTAGCCTATTTTACTGTCTTCGACAGGACCGGTTTCTCGGTCGCTACATTTTTTGTGCTAACATCAAAATATAAACGAGGAGCTCTCATTGATTTCACTAAGTTAATATTGTATCAGTGTGGTGGTATCTTTTTGTGTACGTTGTTATACACACAAACTGAAGTTGGTTTTACTCCTCCATTATAAAACGTTTGGTGTCGTTTGTAATACGTATGTGGATGTGTTCTGGCGGTCGGATGCGCCGGCTTCGAATTCTATCACATAATTAAAGGCTTTCCGTGTTTCTAACAATATGGTGTTTATAAACCAGTGTTTCGTGTTACTTTTGTTTGTGTTTGGTGAGTTTTTCTTACTTTTTCCTATCAAAACTAGAAAGGATTTAGCTTTAGCGACCTTCTATTTTTTATGTTGAGTATGAAACTACTAGTTACTGCAACAGCTTTTTACATTTTACGGGTTAACTTTCAACAGTCAGTTTACCTGACTGGACTTGATAGAAACTGTTTAGAGAAGAAAAAAAATATTTGTAACTTGACACGAATACTTTGGGCACTTTTGTGTTTTTTCTTTTGTGTACTTATTATTTATGTACGAAATGTACACAATAATATTACACACAATAAGGTTCCTTCCACGTTGGAACCACATGGTTTGGTCCGTGATGATGGCAAGAGACCCGATGGCCTTACGCTTATTCCCTGAGAACAGGGTCGGGCCTTAGTTTGAGGCCAAATTGCGATACTTTGGCCCCCTCCCATCTCAGAGAAACAGCCATTAGAGCTGGAGCAGCAGCGGAGTTGGCTGAAAACGCCAAGCGCAAGTACGTCTCACTTGCAAGTGATTATGTGTTTGCGCCATTTGGCGTTGAAACATTTGGGCCCTCTGCTAAATTGCTGTTTAGAAAAAATGCACCAAAATTGAATTCTGTAACAGCCTAATAAAGCTGGCTGGTTGCTAGTTAAAAGGATTAGCATAGCTATCCAACGTGACAACGCAGCCAGCCAAGGAGGCTATGATGAGTAACGCCGCAAGGAAATAGTTTTCATTGTTACAAATTGAGGTGTGGAAAAAACAAGAAAAATATAACACTAAAACATGCAACGTAAAAATTAACCTAAAATCTACACATTGATGTTTCACGTATCACGGATCAATAATGAAACACGTATAAAAGATTTTCCTGTAACTTCCGGAATAGCTGATTTCGTAAAAACCTTGTCATATATAAATAAATATATTTTATTTTTATTTAATTTTCGAAAAATTTTTCTATTAGCTTGGAACCACCTTGGAACTTACAGAAGACAATTCAAATTATTATCGGCTTTTTGAAAAACGTTTTAATACCTTATAGTGACAAAATAGATTCATTGTTTTTACATCCGTTTCCTTGTTGCCATGCGTACACGTCTATTAATCGATAATAATAAAGAATCCATTAAGTATTCATTAACCCAGTTGGATTCATATAAATTACAAACGACACAATTCTAAACGCTAGACCGGAATTTCGTTGTCTCGGTTAAATTTAATACGACGATAAGGAAATATATAACCCACACTTAAACTTAAGACTTCCTTATTTCTCAGTCATTTGAATTCTCTTAGGCTCTTTTGGACCATCTTATTTAACTTTAATGAAACTACGAGTACGAAAAAACAAGACTACAAGCTTAACTAATTGAGATTGTGCACACAAACTTATAGGCTCTCAGAGAGTTGTCCCTGAGTGTGATTTACGTAGATACAATTCCGCGACCTACCTTAGTTGATATATTTGAGATTAACAATATGGCATCGTTACATCTTATTTCTCAAACCTTACACATTACACTAAATAACAGCTGTATTGGTATTGTAATTTTTTTACAGTTTTGGATAGTACTAGGTGCAACGTAACTAAGCTTATTTTATCTACACACAGGTCTTCTTATAATATTTTCAGATGATGGGAGCTCTAATATTCCACGTCTGTCAGAAATTACAGAACAAACTTAAAATCAAGGTTTCAGTAACTTAAAATGTATTGTAAAAGTTGTGTATTGTGAGTCTGTGCATGATGAGTGTAGACTGTTGTAGGTAGGCTTGACGTTATGCACTGACTCCAAATGAATTGGTTTTCTCCTAAGTAGAGGCATATACGTTATTTTAAGCTTTTGAGTCATTTTTCGGGAGGCGGTTATTTTTTTATTTAATGATTTGTAGTTATTTACCTATATTTCAAAAACTATAGGACCAATTTGAAACTGACACTTTACCCAAAGTATAAATATACCTAATAGAACTAAAAAAGAAATATCTCGCTATGACTTTTTGTTTTAAACATACAATGAATAACGAAATTGGATCAACACATGTTAGAAAACCTTTATTGATCAACATAATAAAATATTATATTGAAAAATATTTCGTGATTACACAGCGCTCGCCATATAATATATTTATTGGTTAAAACAAAATAGTTATATTCATAATATAATAAGCCTTAAAAGGCTTCGTTTTAACTGTACCCAACCCCATTATCTCTACTTCCACTAGACCATATTGGATTGACTGCCTCGGTAGCGCAGTGGTAGGAGGGTCGAACTTTAAAGCGACGGCTGCGCAAGAGAACCCGGGTTCGATCTCCGGGTCGGGCCAATAATATATATATACCTCAGTTTTTCTGTTCAGAAATTCTTAGGGTAGCCCGGAGTTTGGAAGTTGGCGGTGTTTCACCCCCACGAAAAACCCCCACGGAAAAGCACGTAAAGATGTTGGTCCTGCGCCTGATCGCTCTCCGGTCGTGTCAGATAGCTGTCCCATCGGGCTATGAGAGTGAAAGGAATAGAGAGTGCACTTGTGTTTGCGCACACACTTGTGCACTTTAATATGTCCCGCGCAGTCGGTTAGTCGTTGTGTCTGGCCACCGTTGTCGAAATCGGCTAGGGGGACTATTATTACTATTACCTCTACTTCAAGAAAAACCTTACAATCGCGGTCTTTTTAAAAATAATGTAAAATAAAAATGTTCCGGTACGTATTCCAAAAAAATCTGACTAAGTTGGCTAAAAAAAAACTGTGCAAATTTCATACACCTAATTTACCAACTTCTTATGAAAAATTTAGTGATACCAAATAATAAGTTAATTTTATGTTCTATGTCTCATTCCTCACAAACTTTATATTTGAGCAGTCTTTGGAAATTAGTGCTAGATATATATTTTAATGTCTGGCATGTTCATAAGCACTAAAATTGGTAGAGAACTCCAGTAATGTGCTAGAGAGATTTAACTGTACTTACCTGTTCCGTTTCTTTGCACCTAAACAAACAAATCGTGTTTCATGTCTGTTAATATCAATGAAAACAATTAACGTGCGTAATGTAGCATGACATGAAAAGGAGTTGCGTGAATGAAAACAATCACCAATAGCCCAATGACCTAATAAAGGGTCATGTGACTTAATAAATAAATTATTATTAAGTATTTTTACTCCATCTCAACCTCAAATAGAATAGCATGTATGTACCGTCCATATTTTTGAAGTTAACGCGGTTATTAGATACTTATTGTAAAGTTAGCCTGTAACGTCCCACTGCTAGGCAAAGGCAATACCGCAACTATAAGGTGGTTTTGAGCCATACTCTACCACGCGGGCTCAGTCCGGGTTGGTGAAGGAATATTTGCAAAGCAAGCGACTAACCCTGCTGTCAGATGTTATCAAGCCACCCATAAGGCCTATGAAAAGGTTTAACGACTAATACCAACAGCTTAACATGCCTTCCGAAGCACGGAGATGCTCGTGATATACGTCACTTCTATGGTTGGAATGGTCACCAATCCAAACACGACCGCGCCGTAGGTTGCTTCATTTCGGTATCACTACCAAAGCGCTGCTACCACTGCGCTACGAGCACTTCATTACGACTTATTGATTAGAACACAATTTACAGATATAAGATTAACGCTGTAAAGTATTCAGAACGTTGGGATGTCAATATTAAGTGAATTTCTGCAAACTAAATTGGTCAGCATTCTACAATATAGTTACCATCATGTAGCTAAATAAAAATCTTATTCCATCATTTTAATTCAAAGTCGTTAAACCACTTTTTGTAAACAAGATTTGGACGACACCAAAGTCAAAATCAATGACCCAGCCAAGGTCAGCGGGACTATTCAGATAATAGACACAAACTAATTTGACTTCAATAAAATTCAACGATTACGCGTTTTTTCCTAAAGTTTCAGAGGTCCGCTGTAAAATAACAAGCCATTCGTAACTTATTCTACGTCACAGTTTTAAGTTGATGGCGTCAATCAAATTTCAGACATGTTGAATGTCATTGTATAAACTCTCTAAACGGGGTATATAACGGGATTTAATTTGCATAAAGTTATATTCAAGATTGACTGCAATTTTATTCAAAACTTATTCAACGGTTAACGGTTAACTAATACGGTTGTTTGTAGGCAAATGACAAAAATCATAAGGATGTCTATCGCGGCCACTTAGGGTAAAAAACACACGACTGAGTTGAAGACTTGAAAACTGAACACAAAATGATTTTCATTTTTTATGCATGCTTTGATTTCAAATTACTGCTAATCTCATCAATTTATTAAATTGAAACTTAAGCCCAACACAAGTTTTGATGGTCTATTTAGGCTGTAAAAAAATAGATTTGTAAGTCAACACTATCAAAAGATGTAACTGGAGTGGTCTCATTTATTTTTATTTTTTATTCTCGTCGACCTTAATTTGCGTTACAGGGCATGTAAGAGCAATCAAAATGCTCAATTTTAAGTTATAGTTATATGGAACCTTTTGTCAGCAAGTGCGACTCGCACTTGGACGTTTTTTACTTAGTTACATCCACAAAAACGGATAGGTAAATTCAGAACACTAATGACTAGGACTACTGCTACGAATAATCGAGTTTATTTTTTTACGAATAGCGCATAACATTCTTAAAACGGAACCAAACATAATACTGGGGCTGCTATTAACATATTTTATTATGTAATAAACCTTTTACTAGCTACAACAAGAAAGCACACAAATAAAATAAAAAAAACATTTTTGTTACTGAAAGTGTGATATCATTACATTTTATTGTAATTATTACAGGGTTTATTATATTTCAAGAAAACATACATTAAATATGTTTTATTGATACACTTACATTAAAAAAGTAAATGTAGTGTTTATAAACTTTTTTTGATATGTGTAAGAAACAATATTGCTTCTTGGTAAGTCAAGTGTTAATAATAAATATTATAAATAAATTGGCCTAATTTGATTGTAATAAATTCAACTTATTAATTTCATATTTTATGTTTCATGGCTACGTCAAGTATATAGGTATGGGGCATCAACGAAATCCTGCGGGCGAAGTCTGATGCAACATTTTTGACGTCGACAACTTTAATTTTATGATTTTCTGATCCATCAAATATCATTTAAACTTACGTAGCTATATCTTTAATAAATCTTAAAATATATTTGTAGTTTTTTAAGCTTCATTCAAAAATTCTTCTCAATCAATAAATACACGAAAACACCAATTTGGTCTCAGCATTTTTCGAGCGCCACCTGGTGGTTTTACACGGAACTATGTCGAGACTTCCGACACTGGACTTGCGTTACGATAGTCTTTAACTTATATCTTTTTCTAAATAGATTAAACATTTTGAGCATAAAATCATCAAACTGGTTTGTTATTTGAAATCTTGCGTTTACGCTTACGCTTACGCTTAAGAATCATAACACATCTCTTTTCTAAATCTACCATACTTATAGCTACACAGGATGTAAAAAAAAGAACGAGCCAAATTCAAGGATTTGGTTGTCAAACGATTTTAAAGGGTGTTGTTTTAGTCAGTGACGAACGATTTAGGGGATGTACGATACTGATGCCAAAAAAAAGAAAAAAACTGTCAAAATCAGTATATTATTGCGGTACTAGCGAGCAAGTCAAAATTACCAACACCAAGTGGCCTCTTTTTAGCTTACTAGCTACGGCGTAGTATTTCGTTGGTACACGCTAGCTTCCCCTTACGTTTTGAAATTTTTAAAATGTTGTGAATAGGTTTTATTTTATATAACTTGCATATAATTTAAAACATATCTCATATCCCTATATCATATCCCTGAGTTTGATGTCACTGCCAAAAACAACAACCAGTATCGAATACGTACTAGCGGCCAAGGCAAACTTCGTTTCGCCCCCGGCCCCGTAATTTTAATACTCGTTATCCTATTCGAAGTGTCGACGGATCCAACATAAAAATTCTGAAAATCAGTCCACCCGTTGTTGAGCTATGTGTGGTGTAACTAACACGTCTTTATTACAGATAAAATATATAGAAAATAAAAGATAAAGAAGAAGAATTGAAAATATAAATATGCATCATTCCAGACCATTAAGTATTATCTCTTAGGAATATTAATTTTATGCCCCAGACGGACAACTAGTCCGTCACCAAAATACGTCATTATTAGATTTCCATTGATTTCATTCATACTTTGTCTAATTGTAGTTAATTGTAAGTGTACCCGACACTTCTTTGAAGGTAACAGTCTTATTATGGACCTAGTTTCTCCGTGGTGCGGAAAATTTGTAGTACTTTACATACAATGGGAATTATGTGACGCGTCTCGCCTTGGTGGTTAATGATTCTAATAGCATGACTATTCGAACGCAACCCACCTGTTAGTTACGGATCTTATCTAGATCAGCGTGCGTTTTGCGATGCAGATTTGACGGTTAAGCAGCTCCGCTGTCAAATTAGCAATTCGTATTGCGACTTCGCATTATATTGGTAATACTAGCGGGCCCCCGCGGCGTTATCTGTGTAAATTTTGGATTTCACATAAAATTTTTCATATTTTCATTGGAAGAAGGAGGCCAGAATCCATAGCGGTTAGCACAAGCGTGTGATGTAGGTACTTAAGGGGCTACCCGATTTTTTGACGCGCACACTAGCGCCACTGTATTTATAATAATTATTACTCCTTAAATACGAAAACAATCAAAATCTGGTACACACGATTGTAGTACAGGTTTAATAGTTTATTTAGAACGTTTAAATTGTTTCTAAAGTAGTTTACTGTAGTAAGAGTTCTAAAAACTGCTAAATTTGGGCACTTTTGGCAATTTTTCTAATTGTAACTGCAGATAACTCTGTTTTATTGAACTTAAACATTGTATCTAAACCGATAAACAATTTTCGATTGGTCTTTTATTAAACGAGTTATGATTTTTTTACTATAGGGGCGCTAGTGTGCGCCGTAAAAATCCAGGTAGCACCTTAAACTGCGAGCATATTTTGGTGCAGAGTTACATTAAAACTGTAATAGCTTCTAAGATATTTCTTGAAATCTTAATTTAACTAAATAAATAATAATAAATATGCGCCAGGCAACCCACCAATGGTCGTGGTTAGTAAGGAATTTTCTTCCTTGTGTTACGAATACCAGACAACGATAATGACGGGAGCGTCTCCCTTAAATACTTAAATACATATTAAACATCCATGACTCAGGTACAAATGTTCGTGCATATCGCACAAACATTTGCCCCTTGCGGGTTTCAAACCCGCGACGGCCGGCGTAATAGTCAGGAGCTCTAACCAATACACCAAACGCGTCGCCGGTGTATTGGTTACAGCTCCCGGATAGATTTAAATAAACCTACAGATTATAATACAACGGATTTACAACCGTAAGAACGTAATCTCGCGGTTTTTACAATAAAACTTTAACACACATATACCTAGGTAATATTAGTTTTCACTGACTAGAAATTGAGCTGCCTGGAAATTTATCATGTTAAGCTGGATTGCAATTCGCCCCTTAAATGCCTGTAGAAAGCGAAATTTCTGCAACATTTCATAAATTTTCATTCAGTTGTCACAAAAGTCACATTGTGTCTTCAAGCAGCGTTTTTATCATATACCTATTAAAAGACCATAACAAAAAAAACACATGATATATCAGTGTCCTAATGAATAACTTTCTAATTTGTGCTACCTTTATAGAATAAGGATTGTTATTCATTATTTAATTTTTGGTTCTATGGAGAAAAGTTCTATGCGGCAAGCAAACTCGCCAAGTGCGAGTCGGACTCGCGCGCTGACGGTTCCGTGCCTTTAACTGAATTAGTGAATCCACTTACTACCACTTAGCTTAAATACCACAATATTTTATTGCCAGCAAATATAACTTTGTTTTTTCATAGTGTTTGTAGTTATGTTTGCGGTTGTTGAAAATGTGCTCTATCTGAAAAACTTCTAGTTCAATCTGGTCGAAACCAATTTTCGTTAAAAAATATTTGTTAAGATCCACATTACATTTTTTTTTTTCAAAATGTACACTCGCTTAGTTAAGAAGTTAGATAGGGGGGGGCGCCCATTTTACCACTTTGGAAGCGTCTAGCTATGAAATGTTATACTTTAAAAGAAAATGGTTTTAGGAACCTCTATATCATTTTAAGAGACCTATCTATAGACATACATACCTAAATGCATAGGTTTAACAAAAAAAAATGGTATTAGATTCTAGGTATGTATGGGAGCCCCCTTAAATATCTTTTTTTTTGTAGGAGAATTGTAAAGCGGTAAACGGGATACATCTTTCTACCAAATTTCAACAGTGTGATACTTATCGTTACAGAATAAGTGGCTATGGCATATGGACTGACAGACAGATAGACAGACTTGACGAAACTAAAAGGGTTCCGTTTTTTGCCATTCGGCTACGGAACCATCAAAACATTTGATCTGTAATTATGTGGAGTCTGATAAATATTAATGTGAATTTAAGTATGAAAAAGGAAAAAAGGATATAAAAAATAATTTTACAAAGTTTAACTAAAACCAAAACAAATACTTTTATAGTATGTGCATGAAGTCAAACTTACGTATCAACAGTGCACATCATGCACCGACTCCAAAAGAATGCTTTCGATAAATTTGTGGACACACATACATACACTTACGAAATTTTCCACACGTATTTGAAAGCCTTACTAGATCAACATACTCAAAAATTATCAAATTGCAACGATTTTACATACACACATATTGAATTAATTACCACCTTTTTAATGAAGTCGGTATAAAGTAAGATCAGTATGAATAAAGTTTTTGACCAAACTATTTAAACTGAATGAGTCGTGAAGTCAGAAAAATAACTTAAACGCCACCTCTCATAAGTAAAACCCTGTCGTTGTGACAAGGAGGCGATGATACTGGCTGCGTCGCCGCGTTCGATAGCAATAATAAAATCGTAAGTTTTCTTCTTTTCTGTTGATGATGCATGACTTTTTTTTGGTCTAATAAACATATGTTGTAAAGTTATTTTCATTTGCCGTATCTACTTGCTAAGAAAAGGTGTTCTGCAAAAACTAGTTCCGATCACATAATAACTAAGCTTTTGACAGTAATGTTGCTGGAACACTCGAAACCCTTTAGGTAGGTGTTACGCCCTATTGCGTATGTACATTATATTGATTAGATTTTGGCTAGTAACTTTCTGACGAACATTTATTACAAGGGCATCTTGTTTGTGCTTTCCACTGAATTAATGTACTCATGTTAACTCCAGATGCTCATGGATCTGACATGTGTCAAAATCCCTTTATTATAGCTATCAAGGGGTGGTGGTGCGTTATTACTGTTATCGGGGAATAACAACGTTTTATTGATACTAAAACACTTTTATACAGTTAAGGAATTTTGCTTTACATTCAAAAAAATAAAACACAACACAACATAATAAGGGTATAGCTATGCATAATTAATGAAAGAAGTAAATAATCAATAAAAGTAATTGGCAGTACCAACGCGTTGTCTTATTTACTTCACTTGATAAAAGACGTGTATCTCAACTCAGAAAATCCTAAAGAGAGGTCTAGTGAAAACGTCGTAAGAGACCCAACATGGGTAAAGCGCTTTCAACGTAATTATCGTCATCAAAACGACGTCCACTGATGAACATAAGAGTGATGACGACATGTTTGGTGCTGTGGTTAGAGCCCCTGACTATTGAACCAGCGGATTTGAATCCCGGAAGGGGCAAATGTTTGCCACGGTTTCCCGACCGGTCGCAAAGGGTCTTCATCCAGTGTAATCCTGCCATCTTCTTCATTCTTCTGTCCATCTTATCGGTGGACGTCCTACGCTGTGCCTTTAGTCGGAGGATCTCCAATCTAAAACTTTCTGTCACAAGGTCCATCCAGCTTACCGATTTTCAGATTGTTGTGTAACATTCATTTAATGGCCGCGTAAAGTAAAACGTTCATAGTCTGACCAACTTGAAATGCCAAAACCACAAAGTTACTAAAACCATAATAGTTGGTGAAAGCTCTTGTTCTGTAATGGTTATTCATTATCCATTCTTAATTAAATTAGAGCGATTGCGCTTTTATGAGTCAAACTGAATGTAACTACGCATGTTCTCTTGTGGTATTAAGGAGAGGTTAAAGTTTATTATTTACTGTTGTTTTGAAGTGTTTATGTAATACACATGATTAGTTTTCGTTTTCTTTCAGTTGATTTATTACACGGTAGTGGGCGTAATAGGATGTAAAAAAGGTTTAGCTTGTGTGTAAAGTATGATTAAACATTCACATCAAAAAATACGAATATCAGGGTTCTATCGCGGTACAGATAAATATATGAATAGCATCTATAGAGTAGAAGTTATTTACTTTTAACACATCGACTCTTTTCAGGAAATCCAAGATACATAGTTTTTTTTTCGACACACACGGGACATTTCTAATAAAATTAAGGCAACAGAATTTGTATCGCCATGGTTTTGTTTTTCATTTCATCTCTAATATATAAAATTCTTGTGTCACAATGTTCGTTCCCGTACTCCTCCGAAACGGGTTTACCAATTCTTACCAAATTTTATATGCGTATTCAGTAGGTCTGAGAATCAGCTACTATCTATTTTTCATACCCTTAAGTGATAAGGGTTGTTCACCCTTACATTTTTTTTTAATTTTTGGACGTTTTTTTTTATAATGTGGCATTAAAAAATACATACAACCCTATTTTTTTACTTTCTTATTACCAACCCCTATTTTTATGTAGCCATTTTAGTAATTTGATAATTTTTCATCCCGCTCGATAACTGATCAATTATAGTGTTTTTCTTAACTTTTAAAATTACGAGGCTGGGCGAGACGGGGCCGGGGCGGGACGGTGCTAGGGGCGAAGCTTAGTTCACTGGGTCCGCTAGTATTCTAATAAAGTTTTTTTACATATGCGATACTAATTATAGAACTTGTATAAAATTTGTCTGGCTGCTGATTTATGACGTAATAGAATTATCAAACATTTTTGATTACAATATTTAACCATGAGCCTATTTAAAATTAAGGAACGACGACGAATACCATCACAGTCGTTGCGTTCATAAATCACTTTTGTTATTCATGCAGTAGTGTGATAATGGAACGTACAGTCGAATTGAAAACATTAACAGCTTGAATAAAACATAGATGATTAGCTCCGCTGAGCAAATCGATCTACCTTAACTCAGTAAACCAGCGCTTTGTTCTCAAGCTTATCAATCTTCAGTGTCCAAGCGTCTGTTTATGTATTGGGAACAGTGCAGTGCGATTGTAGATTTGCATGAAACTGCATATTGTCCGATCCACTCTAATCTCTTTAAACATACACTACGGCATGCAAAAGTGAATAAAGACTAAATCACAAACATTGATTCCAAAGGCAGCTAAAGCACATGACTCGTTAGACTGCTTTTTATTTATTTAAGTATGTGTATTTATAGAGACCTCGTTTTAAGTGATAATATTTAGAGGGCCGATTCAGCACAATGAACGAATTTTATTTTTACAAAATAAATTGGGATTTTACGCTGGTTTTCGAGAAAATTAGAGATTAATTTAATTAGGGATGTTTTGCTGTTTTGATTTTTTATTAATTAAGGTTAAGATTAGGGAAAAAGGAAGATTGGGCATTGAACTGAGAGAGGGAAAGATAGAGACAACTTTTAAAATTGTCAGGGTGATGTTTTAAAAAAAAATGTTAGACAAGATAAAAAAAATCGATTTTCAAAAAATAATGTTCAATCACCATCATTAATTTTAAAATGATGTAAACAAAGACACAGTTAAAAGATTTTCACTTAAAACTTTATAGACCATAAGTATAGAATATTTAAGCTAAACAAATACACTAAGAAATAAAACCAATTAACATGAGTCCCATCTTCATAGGGCCTTGGACAATTTATTTGAAAATCTACATAATATTTGTAAATGGAAATTAGCCATTACAATATAACTAGTGATTTGACAAGCCTTATAGTTAAGGAAAATGTTCAAAATAACATTATTATTGATTATTATCTCAATATCCATGACAATCCAACTGAGAATTAAATTTAAAATGAACAAAAATAAAAAAGAGCAATGAATTGACAGATTAGAGGTAAAAAAACGGAACCGAGGTTCAAATAACAAATATTACGAATATTTTCCCTAACTACGCCTGGGCACCTAGAGTTTTAAGATATGGCCACAAAATATTTTATTTTATTTTATTTGGAAAACACTACAGTTTTATTTTAAATAATGATATTGCTACTTAAGATTATGTATGAGACTTACGCGCTGTATACTGCGCTACCGAGGATCTACTTCATAAATTTCTAAAAACCATGCAGAAAACTGTGAGAATGACAGTGACATTATTACTGTGTTGCTTCATATGGCTAAGGAATTAATAAACATACAGCCTTGTGGTGAGTACAAGAAAGAGTTTCATCTGGGTAAGTCCGCTAAATAGCATGATCTATAGACGTGCTCTTCTAACAACGCTGCGTGTTTTTGAAACACATATCTATTTTTCTTGATTCTTGCAATCAACCCTCTTTCTCTTATGCTAAATGGCTGTTTCCAGATTTAGATTGAAATCAGCGTGTCCCGTCGTTTTCAATTTGATACATGATTGTAGGTTAATATAGAATAGCACTGCAACATATGTACTGGACTAAAATTTTGTCTGTATCAACAAAATACTAACTTGTTTAGATATAGGTGTGTCAGTCATCCTTTGGTGTTTCAATGGCGTTGACCTTATGATGATTGTGACTTTAGGTTAGTTAAAGGTATTTTCGCAGACGTTCTTTTTTCTTCATTGTGTAGGTACCTACGTTATCCGCACTGTTTTAATTACGACTCAGATCCTGTTTATAAAGAGGCTGATGGTTCGATGAATTAATGTCACTTTGGTAAACAATTTAAAGAAATGTCTCTCTCTTTGGCAACTAGACTGGACGTCATAAATGAGGTATCGAAAGTTTAATGAACTTATACAAGGAAATAGGCACAAAAGGAAAGGTAATAAAATATTTTGAAGGTCACGTTCACTTATTTATTTTAAAATTCTTGTCTATCGTCTGGCTTGCTTTAGCGCCCCAGCATATTTCCTTCACCTCGGCTCGGCGTTCTCGCACTCATCGCACCCGCTGCCATAGAGGAAATAAAAAATTTATTCGACTAACGCATTAGCGTTACGTCGTCAGCGTACATTATCTACGCATATAAGGATCTGTCGGTTTCTGCGTAACATGCGTTATAAGCTATACACCTTGACCACAGCAAAATATGCTTTAGACAATAATTGATCCTGAAATCCGATATAGTCCGTAACCCAATCAATTCAATGTGTCAAAAGTCAGCGTTCAATCGCATCGCATAGAATTTGGTGTAGAGTTAGGACTCCTGCGCAGTTGTAGGTGAACATGACCCCCATCGCGAGCGGGCAATGAATGAATGTGTTTGCGCCGTTTGGATTGTGATATTTTTTCTCCTTTATTTATTTATTTCTTGCTCTAATAAATGTAATATTTCCTCATGACTGAGGTTTTGGCAAATAGAATTCGATATTAGTATTAATTTTACAATTATCATAATCAACCCTATAAAAAATATTGGCATAGGTCATTGATAAGTTGATTATTAAAAAAATCATGTAAACATATTCACATATTTATAAGCACATGTATTAACTAAACAGAGCTTGCTTGTTTATTTGTTTAATGGACTCGCTAATATCAGGAAGAACTGGTCCAATTTGAAATAATTTAAATGTTTTAGACGACCTCCGTGGTCGAGTGGCTAGCACGCTGGTTTCAAACGTCGCCATCTCGTGAGGTTCCGGGTTCGATTCCCGGTCGGGTCAATGTAGAGAGCGATACTTTCTATATTGTCTCGGGTCTGGGTGTTGTGTTACCACCGTTGTGTCTGGTTTCCGTAACACAAGTGCATTGGCTACTTACTTTGGGATCAGAGCAATGTATGTGATTGGTGTCCAATATTTATTTATTATTTATTTATTTGTTTATTTTAGATAACTTAACTTTTGAGACACGACTAGCAGTAACAGAGTAAAGTAAGGTGTACAAAGAGGAACCGCTAGTAATCAAACATAATTCTTATGTCTAGTTTCACACAAGTAATAGAAATAATCGATTTAACGACAATTAATTTTGGTATGCAATTAATATTGAATGTTCGGGTCGATTTCCTGTAGCGATATAACGTTCATGCTACAGAGCCTTATTCATAATAACTTAAACAGTCTATGAAACCTATCTTAGCTATAATACTGTTTTGTCACTGTCTGTGAAATGATGACAGCGCTAAGAAAGAACGAGACCAAACAGTGTAATAGTTAACAGTGTAATAATGGTTTATTAGACTGTTTGCGTTATTATGAATAAGGGGATTAAGTTATATATATAATTACTCGTATACAATATGGTATAGAATTTGTCCACTTTACCTAGGAATGTGCCAACTGCACCATCTTGTTCCAATTCACTAACTTTATTCTACAGCATTTGAAAGATTTTACTCTGAGTAAGATTTTCTTCGTTGGAAAAAGTACATAGTTAAAATATACAATACAATCTAAGGATAACGTTATCTAACGTTACAATTATATAACGTTACTCAACGTCTTCGTAGTACGAAAAAATAAATATTGTAGATATGTTACATAACAAAATGCAAACAATTTGTGACGCCGATTGCCGCCATGTCTCATTATAATTTGTCCATGAAAACGGCGTACCTACTGACAATGCAAGCTTATTACGGTAGGTCTGCTGTATAAGGTCACATTTACGTAGAAAGCTTGGGAAAAATTGTCGAACAAGTCGAAGAATATTTTTTCTAGAGTCAATGAATAAGGTATTCTTAGATAAAGAAAGCTGTACTTCTTTTTTTAAATTATAATGAAGTATTTCAGTTAACACAGACATATAATTGATTGTAAAAGATAACCATATTCACTGAAGAAGATATTTCCTTGACTTAAAAAGTTTATTCTTCCTCAAATTTAGAAACGATATTCTTAAGTTAAGAAACATTGTACTAACAGCAAAGCTGTTGAATTTCTCTAACCAAGAAAAATTGATCTTAATGGCAGACAATTATAATTCTCAATAGAAGAACAGTTAGAATTCAAATCAATAAATACAGATTTTTCAATTGTTAAAGTTATCAATATACAATGAAGTAAATAATTATTTAACATAAAGTTTTTGTTCTTAGCTAGTATTTGAATTCATATTCTTAGGTTAAGAGGCAACAATTGTCATTTGAGAGCTTTTATAAAACAATTTTTTACTTGCTATTAAATACTAGATTCTAAAAATGTGTCTTTACTATATTTTGAATCAAAATGAAAAAAAACTCTTGTCTTAACAATATTATTGTTGAATGAATATACATAAATTTTTAGTTCAAATTTTTATCGTTTTCGTTTGGACTTGTAAGCAAACAAAACTCTAGTAAAAATATCAAACGATCTACACAGCTGCAGTTGCTTCTAAAGAGAACAATTTGTTTTGATCACTACATGTTACCAATTAATTAGCAATGGTTTTTGTTCAATACATTTTATTGTTCCAACTCCTTGTTTTATTCCGTCGTTGTGTGCGCAAGCCTTTGTTTAGTAGATTTTTAGGGTTCCGTAGCCGAATGGCAAAAAACGGAACCCTTATAGTTTCGTCAAAATTTTTTTAGTCAAACCTATTCGTGTGGGGTGTCTTTGGATAGGTCTTTTAAAATGACACGGAGGTTCGTAAAACCATTTTCTTTTAAAGTCTAACGTTTCTTAGCTAGGCGCTTCCAAAGTGGAAAAATGGGCGTCCCCCCCATCTAACTTCTAAACTAAGCTAGTGTTAATTTTGAAAAAAATATATAATGTAGAACATAACAAATACTTTCAACAAAAATTGGTTCGGACGGAATCGAACGAGAAGTTTTTGAGATATAGCACATTTTCAACAACCGCAATCATAACTTTGTTCATCATACAAACACTATGAAAAACAAAGTTATATTTGCAGTCAACAAAATATTGTGGTATTTTACTAAGTGGAAGTAAGTGGATTGCCTAATTCAGTTAACGTTGGCACGGAACCCTCAGTGCGCGAGTCCGACTCGCACTTGACCGGTTTTTTCGATTACTTAGCTTACTGACAGCCCGCTAGCACTAACTACCTAACGAACGTGAAAGGTTCTCATGAAGGATTCTTTTGCATGTCCCTACGTTATAACAAAACAAAGTTATGCGAATCTTTTTTGCGCTGTTAGCGTCGTCATTGTGAGGCCTAGACCGTGAGCAAGGTCGCGGATTCGCCGTTCGCGTTTGGATCGTAACTAGTTGTTCTGACCGCGGAGTAATGTACAAGCTGTAGCGGTTTATGTGCCACTAGTGCGTCCCCGTAACTTCAGCCGTAAAAAAGAAGGATACGTTTCTTTACGACTTTCTTAATTTTTCTTTTAGGAATATGCATAAAGATTATTTAAGAATTACTAAAATAAAGTTTGTTCGTTCCCAAGTTACTTACTAAGTGAAATAATGGAGATTAATTTCGATAAATATGGAGTTCTGACTTGATAACAAATGAACTTGAATACGCTATGCAATGGTTTAACATATGTTAACAATACTTCGACAAATTCGTACGCATGATATGGTCTAGCCAAAGATTATTGTGATTTTAACACTGGAGATTAATTTGAAATCGTCAGAAACAGACATATTCTGAGATGATTTTTTGACACGGTACGATTACCTCAAGAATAAGGAAAATACATATTTGGAATTCTTACCAAAAGCTCTTGGGGCGTATTGCGATCTTGCTCTAGGTAATCCTTTCAAGTTCCAGGTAGATAAATTCCCATTTAACTATCAGAGACGCCAAATTGGTCTAGCGGTCCAACCTAGGAAAAAATTTTTAATATATCTCTTGCCCATTGAGATTGCTCATATAGTCGAAATTAAAATATGAAAATACGTCAGAATCAATGCAATATAAAATTTGCTAATCCATTTAAAAGCAGGTGCTCTATTTTTGCACACACACACACACATACACTCGCATGAATATTACGAGTGACTTTCTATCGAAAATTATAAAAGTGAACTAAAATTACGCCAAATGTACCCACAAGTTGTTAGCAAATTGAGTTATATTTTTTTGAGTAACTGCCGTTTGAAATTAAAATGAATTCGAGTCAAAAATAGGACCCCAATGCAGCTTAACTGTCAAAACATGATCGCAATACCTACCCCTAAAAGGTTTTATACATGAGATGAGCAGAAAAAACTGGCCAAGTGCGAATCGGACTCACGCACTGAGGGTTCCGTGCCAACTTTACCTGAACAAGGGAATCCACTTACTTCCACTTAGTAAAATATTACAATGTTTTGTTGACAGCAAATATAACTTTGTTTTTCATATCCTTGTATGAAGTACAAAGTTATGTTTGCGGTTGTTGAAAATATGCTATATCTCAAAAACTTCTCGTTCTATCCCGTCCAAACTAATTTTCGTTGAAAGTATTTGTTAAGATCTACATTATTATTATTTTCTTCAAAATTTATATTTGCTTAGTTTAGAAGTTAGATGGGGGGACGCCCATTTTACCACTTTGGAAGCGTCTATCTATGAAACGTTAGACTTTAAAAGAAAATGGTTTTAGGAACCTATATGTAATTTTAAAAGATCTATCCATAGACACTATTCACACGTATAGGTTTGGATAATTCTTTTTTTGGGTTTTAGTTTCAGGGAATCCCCCTTTAAATGTCATTATTTTTTATTTTTTGTATAAGAATCGTAAAGCGGTTAACATGATACATACTAGACATACAGACAGACTTGACGAAACTATAAGGGTTCCGTTTTTTGCCATTCGGCTACGGAACCCTAAAAATGACTGGAAAAAAACTGTTTCTCATACATTGTATTATCGCTCTGCTCTTTACTTGCAACCACGCCATATAAAAAATATAAAAAACGAATACAAAAGTATTTATTTCCTTTAACACAGATCAGCTTATTAGCTCACATTTACCACAACAAATTGTTATTCGTGTGTAATCGCGATCGAGTTACATAATTATGACCTTTGCGTGTTACTGAACGGACTCTTTCAATACTTACACTTAAACAGAGTAGGTATCTGACCAAAGAAGAAACTGAGAATAGTTGTAATTGTATACAAGAAAATATCTGGTCTGAAGGGCGACCTAGATCTTTCATAACGGTAATTAGAAAATGGTTCTAGGAATGAAAACAGCCGGCCATGTGCGAGTCGCACTCGTGCATTAAGGGTGCCATGCCAACTTTAAATGAATTAGGGATCCACATACTTCCACTCAGCCAAAATACCACATTAGTTTGTTGACAGGAAAAAAAGTGTTTTTATGAAGGACAACGTTGTATGCTCATGGTTGTTGAAAATGTGCTATATCTCAAAAACTACCGGTTCGATCTCGTTCAAACCAATTTTAGTTGACAAATGTAATTTTTACTTGCTTAGTTTCAAAGTTCTAGGGGAACCAATTAAAGCGTCCTCCACGTATCCGATTTGAATTATTCAAGGCAGACATGTATGTTATCATGACAAAGTTATCATGAGAATCATATTTTATCAAAATTTAAATTATTGCAATATTAGATATAAGATGTGCTAGATGGCTAGTGCTAGAAGTTTAGAACTCGCGGTAAAGCACGAGATTTTCGGAATATCCATAACCTGGAAGAGTCGTAACTGGAAGAGTAAAAGTGTTGTCCGAGTCTTACGGCCCGTCTTATGTCAATAAGAAAGTACAACTGAGATAGACTCAAGTTGATAACTTGAGTCTTGACAACTTGAGTTAGTTACAATATTTTGCTTTGTATAATATAAAACTGAAGAGTTTGTATAATTGAACGCGCTTATCTCTATACAACCTGATCTGACTTGAAAAATAACTCCAAAATAATGTTCATAGCTCAAGTAGGTACTTACGACGCCAGCCGCTATGGTGGCTGCGATGGACTCTGCAAGGAGGTACTATGGAGGCCACTGCCGCCTAATCACCTCAAGAACTAAAATAGCTTGTACCACGCGTCGTCTTATGCTTGATTTGACGCCCAATTTTTTGCGGTGTGTGCAAGCGATTTTCGTCGTGCAAGTGGTGAGGCAGAGTCCTCGACCGAACTAACCATTAACCGTGTTTTGCGTTGAAACATCTTACGGGAAATCCGAAATAAACGCGGGCAACGCCGCGGGAGACCGCTAATACTCATTTTTTTCCATAAATTGAAGTCGTTTTCAAATGGATGATTAATGAATGTCACAAAAGAGAATGGCGAACTCTAAATGATTATGTAATATGTGTATTATTTACCATAGTCTCATTAACCATTTGCCACTTAAATATAAATAACAATTTACCATAATGTTAAAGAGAACGGATATGTCTGTAGAGCTAGATTAGTGGAAATGTTTAACAATCGATCTTAGGCCGATTTCACGTTACCTATTTGGGCGGAAGATATTGATGGATGTAGAGTATTGCAAGAAACCGAAAGCAATGGCTGCTATAAATCAATTCAGGCTCAATGACACCATCTTACTTTTAACGAAACTATCACCGTCACTCACGTTTTTCGTGGTAGTTGTATGGGAAATTGTATATCCCAGCGAAGCTAAGTTACCCTTTACTCTGTGTATATTATACCACAAATGTTAACAAATAGATTTACGGCTTCTTGAACGCCTCCCGTGTTCGGATATTTGAGAGCTGGCTACAAATTGCACAATTTGATAAATCTATCCGATTTTGTATTTTTATACAACTTTGAAACCTACCCTAATCCTGTAGGTATATGTACGGTACCATTCCAAATTCTCCTATATTATTTATTATATTCTATCCCCCTTATTCTTTAAAAAAAACGCAAACAGTCTCATAATCCTGATTTAACTATTACACTGTTTTGTCTCGTTCTTTCTTTGAGCTGTCATCATTTGACAGAAAATGACAAAACAGTGTAATAGCCAAAAAATGTTTATTAGACTGTTTGAGTTATTATGAATAAGGGTGTAACTATATTAATATTATAAAGCTGAACAGTTTGTTTCTTTGTTTGAACGCTATAACGCTAACGCTTATCTCGGGAGCTACTGGACCGATTTTAAAAAAAACGTAAAAGTCACTTAGGCTATTGAATATCACGCTGCGCATAAACGAATCACTTGTTTTCATAATAAGTTATGTGGTCAAAATATTCGTCGTGTAACATCGTTTTTCTTTAAATGTATAGTATGTACCTATACATTTATATATATTGTGTATATATATGTAAGGGGGTGATAATAATAACATACATCTTTTTACTATAGCTCAAAATTAATAAAATCCTAACACAATATTGAGGAGACAATAAAGCAAAACAAACAAGCAAAAGAAATATCCATCCCACGGGGACACATCCTGCAATCGGATGATTTAGCGGATGTCGCAAAGAAAAAAAAAAACCCAAAAGAATCTGGCAATTCATAAACTCAACCTGACTACGCAGAGAATTTTAAACAGGGCTGCCCCACTAGACCAAACCAGGTCAATTCGGCAATAATAAGGTCCAAAAACCAATAATAATTAAAGTCAGAAAAACAAATCAAGAAAAAGAAGGTTTGACTGCTTTGGTATCATATAATCACGGTCAGATATTACTTCTTTTATTCTTACGACTCAACTGGTTTACGGTCTCTCAAGTTCAATGTACGGCCGGGTATAAATTATGATTCGAATCAGTTTGATCTGAATATGTAATTTTTTCAATGGTATTTCCATCTTATGCCTACCTTGATCAAAGATGGTACGGAAGCGAATCCTTCGTTGGGAATTATTTTTGAAACATTAATTGGTTTCAAATAGGTAGTTCTCTTGAAAGGCAATACAGGATATTTTATTAACCACATTTGGCTATTGCTTTTAATTCTAACAAACACCGGGAGAATTCATGTATACCAAATTTAGACACGTTCAATGGCAAGTCGTATCGTGATAAAATGCGTGGGATATCTGTCGAGAATCATAATATATAATACTATCTGTAATAACGAGAGTTTAAATATCAATGTGTAGTGCTTAGAATTACAGATAATGGGAAATGCGAATGCAAATACTAAAATGTGTATATTTTTTATTAAACACAAATAAACGTTGGGTTCTGTTTAATAGCGTCTGTTCCGCGCTGATTCCAAGATATTACTTTGAGTTATGTTATACCTATTTAAGGTTTTAGCAGACCATTCATTGAAAGGTTCTGAAAACTTTCATTTGCAAATCATGAGACCGTCAATCAAGTTTTTTTGTTTTGGACTATTTCTCCGCACAGTGATCTTCGGCGAATAACAATAAATGACAATTCAGTTCAGCAAAAAGCATGCAGCTAAGGAGCTTTGCAAGGGCAAAGCAGTCCTAGCTTTACACAAACACTTTGTTAAAATGACACAGTATTAGGCAGTGCATCTGTCGCTAGAGCCACAGGATTTCCTAAAATTATAATAATACTCTTTCTGTGGTTCTTGTTTTTATTGTGATTCCCTCCTGTATACGGGACTTTATCTCCTATAGTAAGAGGTTTACCATTTACTTTTGGGTTTCCACAGTTGTGTTGCTAAAAACCAAGTGCGGCATGTTTCTTGGTTGGTTGGTTAATGAATGCTTTCCATGTGTGAAGCAGGCAGAGCACGGCAGAAAGTTGACATATAAATCTCTTGTTATATCCATACATTGCAGTATAACTATCTAAATTTCTACAGATAATGACAAACGAGATTTTATTAGATTTTACGATGCCTACTATTATCAGCAAATCAGAAGGTTATCTTGAGGGTCAATCGAAAGTTGGTAGTCAATGAAAATGGATTATATTAAATATAATCTTAATTTTACAAGCATTTTTCATAAAACTCTTTACTTGACATTAAATGCATATAAAGAAGCCTCAGGATTAAAGTAAAGTCAGCAAAACTAATTCGTAGAATTTATCTCGAGAGCTGGTTTGGCCGATTGTACCGGGGGTCGAGCGAATCGATTACCAAAATACGATACCCCTTCTAGCAGCTATCCGTGAATTGGCTATCTGCTAGATAGAACATGCTTACTGCATGTAGCTAATATTATGTCGCCGCAGTTTTGCATCACCTATGTATGACCTATAGCGTTTGTTTAACTTAAGCTTAACATGTTCATAAATTAATCCTATAGAAAAACCATCTCCACGCTTAAGACTTTAACTAATTAGTGCGTATCTTTTGTTGCATGGGTTAGATGAAAACGCGTTTAATGCCATCCAAATCCTAAATTGGATTCCGACAGCAGGGTCTGTTACAACCCGTTTTCTGTTTTCCCATGAAAGCATAGCAAAATAAAAAATGGTGCAAAAATGGGGGGAAATATTCTTTTTGAGAGCAAAAATCATGTATGACGGGATTGTTCCACTTTAATGCTTCAACAGCCGAGCGGTTGCAGGCAACCGCATAACAATAGAATTTGCATTGTGTCTTTGTTGTGATTAAAGGTTCTACAATTAAGTCCGCGACAGCATGTGTCTATGTCATATGGTTTACTTATAAGAAACTTTTTTCATATTCATAAATTAGTTGAAAATTAATGCACTACTTTCAAAGGTTTTTTTCATGTACACGGGTATTAATACTTATCATAATAAACATATTTATCATCACAAGCAATTCATTTTGAACAAGATTGCCCTTTAAACTATTTATACTCCGATTTTTAATTAGATAGACCAAAATGACAGCTTAAATCGAACTTTTTATTTTTAATGTTGCAAGCGTCGTACCAGTAGTGTTGTAACAACTCAATTGAACGCAAATAATTGAACTTGTGATATGAATTTCCAGTCATGTGGTTTTTCTCTTAAGTACCAAGTATACATGTAAATTTTAATTTTAATTTACCCTAAGCTATAAAAAACGTAATACACAAAACAGTTTTGTAAGGAGTAAAGTAATTACTTTGTATTTTCCCTAATTAAAGCAATATAAAATAATAATATAATTGTATGATTTTACCAATTTTGATTTTTTATTGGTCGAGAAATCGCCTACTACGCAGCGGGTTGCGGGTTCGATCCCCGCACAATACAAATATTTGTGTGCATGAACATGTCTGTTTGTATTGGTCTGGGTGTTTTCTATGTATATCATGTATTTATTTACAAAACAAAAAGAATTTAAGTATTATATCCGTTGTCTGGCACCCATAACACAAGCTTTGAGTAGCTTACTTTGGGACTAGATGGCGATGTGAATGAATGTCTAAAGGATATTTATTTATTTATTATTTATTTACATTGTTAGATAGCTCATTTATCAGGGACACCTATAGAAGCCATTGAACTAATGGCTAAAGGCTATAAAAAACACTTTAATCTATAGAATCGGAGCAAAACCAAAACGCAGATTTCATTTTTTATTTAAGAAGTCGCGGGGTCGCTAGTATTTATGAAATAATTTAGGTCTTCAAATTATTTTATATCAAAATCAATTTGTAACCGATGTCAACTTGACCATTTCGGTTGATCCAATTTGCGATGATTATATTACCTGATATTCTCTCAAGTACGTGCTTCACAACCACTCGTTTTTTAAATAGATGCAGCCTTCATCGGTTCAAAAGGCTGCCGAGGACTGAACACGGGACTCGACAAACATTCCGACATTCCATTCAAGTGTTGTGTATCTGCTTAATCAAATCCGATTCAGCCTTCCCGATGCTTTATTCAATTTGTGTCATGAACATTGCCAATAAATTTAAAGCACGATCAATGTATGATATCTTACAGACAAAATCTATCCAATGAACATACTTTCATATATAATAAAATATAGTGATTTTTTTTTTTAATTTCAATAACCATATTGTTGAAACTTCCGGAAGCACTAAAAAGCTTAGATGGACTTTTTTTATATAAATAAATATCCGATTGCAACAAAACACCTTTTTTTACCAAATTTATGAAAATTAAAAAATTTGTAGTGAGTAAACCACATAAGATAGACATGCTGTTGCAAACTTTATTGTAGAACTTTTAAAGCGGAGAAGAACTCGTGATACATAACTTTTGTGTGTCTTAGACGGAACGGGAGCTCTCAAAAGAAATATTTCTTCCCCGTTTTTGTAACATTTTTCATTGTTGCTCTGCTCTTTTAAGCCGTATCGCGATTGTTATAGTCTTAAAGCCTTCCTCGATAAATAAGCTTTACGACACAATAATATTTTTCCAAATCGGTCCAGTTGTTCCTGAGATTAGCGCGTTCTATCAAACTAACTCTATAACTTCATAATATTAGAATAGTTGTGCTATTTGGCAAACCAAAGTAGCGCAGTCAAAATTCCAAGCATATAATGAAGACTGTTTTGTGTAAATCAAATAGTAGAAAAAACTGTTATAGTTTATGCCGCAGTCCATAACGTTAGTAAGTAAAGGTATTGATTTGATCAGTACTACGACGAGTATAAAGGTGTCAGCGTGCCAAACTGAAACTGGAGATGGCTCATCCAAAATCTTTTGTATGAAAATAGTTTTTTTTTTTAAATATTTATATTTTAAAAAAGTTGTAGTATCTTCAAAACATTTAAACGTTATAAAGGCGTGCTATATTTACTTTCTAAAGGGTAGAAAGAAAGTATATTCTTTCTTTAGCTGAGCTAAATACAGCTTCTCAGTTTGAACGCAAGCAATGGAGCACGGTTACAAAATTTATGATACAAATATATGAAATTGGTGTTCATTTGAAAATTAACCTTTACACATAATTATTGAAATCACGTAGCATTATTCGTGGTGTTAACCAAAAAGACCGCTTCAATTTTATGCATTATCTGAGTTCTTAATTAACTTGTTATCATAAAATATTGGAAGCCACAAATGACACTATTTTACCACAAAGGTATACATCATCTATTTGTGGTAAAGAACCATCATAATGTTTACAATATGAGATAGTGTATTTCAGGATTCCACGAATATGATGTTATACTCGTATATGAAACACAGTTTCCTTCACGATAATAATCTTTCTTTCATTAAGTCAAATCTTTTGTAATTGACAACATGACTTCATGTTAAGGTTTAAACATAATAAAGAAAAGATATTATAACTAAGGACCTAGGACTTAATTTAAATGATGCGTACCCATCTTATATAAGTAACGAATTAGCAGGAACTATTTTCATACTGACACATACATTTACTTACTGACAAAAATAAAATGCAAATTTTAAATTTCAAAATCCATGAAATCATGAAAGTCTGGTATAGCTCTCTCTCTACCAAATCCCCGTTATAAAAGTTCCTAGTTCAACTAACTCCAGCTTTTTATTAAAAACAAAAAACAATATCAAAAAATATCAAGACCAAGAATGTTTACGTGCGTGTATTAGGTACTTAATTATTAAAAATCAAAATTTATTCAATCAATGCTATTCGGAAGTTGGGTGATTGACATAATAAGGTCAGCCCTTTTTATCGTATGCGGTGCTTAACCTTATATTTTATGAATTTAAATCTAAAAACGTGTTTTGGGTCGTGAATGACTTATTTGAGGAAAATCAAGGGTTTTAGTGTAGGTAAGCTACAAACAATACTATCTTGTTCAGACGACCGGGGCTTTCCTTCGTCGGTAAACTATCATTATGATATTTATTGCACATCATAAGTCAGTAACCGCTAGAAGAGATATCTGTCAAGGAGTAATCATATATATAATAAATATGTCATGATAAATATATAATATAATATATGTAAGCGCCAGAAAACACACCAATTGTCGTGGTTTCGAAGTAAGGAATTTTCTTCCTTGTATTACGAATACCAGACAACGATTATGACGGGGGCGTCTCCCATAAATACTTAAATACACATAAACATCCATGACTCAGGTAAAAATGTTCGTGGTCATCACACAAATATTTTCCCCTTGCGGGATCCGAACCCGCGACGGCCGGCGTAGTAGTCAGGAGATGTAACCAATACACCAAACGCGTCGAAAGTCGTCGTCAAGTTATGGTAAAATAGAACGTTATTTGAACTAGAGAAATTCGAGAGAACCATTACTAGAATAAATGTATGACTTACTGATTATTCAATATTTATTGTTATATGGAGATTCACAACATATTGCTCACGTTTTATTATTCAGCCGAAGTCAAGACAATAGATCTATTGCGATTGTGTATTTGTAAAATCAAGGATAAGCATACTTTTAAATAGTATATGCAGAACACATGGCTCGTAGGGAATAACACATTGTATCTAAGCTAACCAGTTTTAATTTTTAAAAAAACCATTAAAAAAAATTGCTCCAAAATTAAATTCTATTACGGCAAATTATAAAGCTGCTCGGTCCCTAGCTCAAAGGATTAGCTGCAGCTATTCAGCGCGGTAACGCAGCAACTACATAGAGCCTTCTTGCCTTAAGGAAACGGTTTTGTTTTTGAATACGTAGGTTTAAAGTTTATCTTTTATGGTGTGTTTTAGTTTTATTATTTATTGTTGGTAATAAAATTATAATAAAACGATAACAACAGAAAACATGAGTTACGGTTCTAGTTTCGGTGATTTGAGATGACACGAGAATGATGCAGGATTACAACTCTTGATATCAAAGATAGTTACTATCTTCGTTTTACATTGCCTTAATCGGGCGATAAATTAAGTACTGACCCACGCAATCTATAACTCACTCTAGTTCTCACAATTAAATCATTGTTCTATTTCTGTCACTTGGATTGTCAAGGACAATGTTGTCCTGTGTAAGTTATAGGGTTTGCTCTCGGCCCAGCATAAGCCGATGTTGGTCGATCTCTTTCAGTACCTTACTATTAACAATATTTTTTCCCAAACAATCACTAAACCACTCAAAAAAATTTAGATACGAGTAGCTGCAAAAAACTGTTTATTATGTAAGACGAAACCGATGCCAAGAAACCGTAAAGTTCATAGTCAAGGCCAAAACAAAGGAAGTGGCACAAACTGGTAGACTTAATTAATATTTTTGTCATTTTATAGCACTTTGATTTTAAACAACATATGACATCTTATGTTAATATAAGCAACCTTGCCACCCAGATATACTCTGAAATAAAGGGCTTAGTTCCGGTCTACTGCAGTTTACTTATTACGTTATTAATTAGTAAGATGATTTTCATAACAATGTCAGCCGTCCTTTCTTTATCAAATCGCAAAATCACGAAAACTCGTTTTTGTTTATAAAGCGCTAATCGACATTAATAGTAATGAGTGTTGATAGTATTTTTCTTGAACCTGGTTATTAATCTATTAGCCGCTGGTCTAAAGTTAGAGACTAATGTATATTTCGTGTAAATAAATAAAGATGAGTATTTAGCGATGCTAATCAAATAAATCATTAAAACCTTTCCTGCGCACAAACCACTTACAAAGTAGGAACTTAAAATGTCAACTTCAGAAAAGAAACATTGAGATTTTGGCGGACATTTTAACTTCGATAATAGTTTACATGGTGAAAACGATTGCCTTTTCGGACCTGGGAGTGATGTATGCGCAATTGCCAAATCTTCTTCACACAAATCGTACGACGGAATTCGTTGCAAGTAAAGATAATTATTTTATTACCTACATGTATAAATAAGTCATCATTTAAATTATAGGACAGGATATTAAAAAAAGGTTAACATTACACACATATCTCTAAGTTTACTTATTATGGAGATACGGGATGTATTTATATAACCACGTGTCCTCCCAAAACCAACGAAATGTTTCAAGTTATAAAATTGCCGCTATATACGTAGATATGTCGTTATTACCCAAGGTCAGTTATTAGTTGAATTAGTTTCCGATCCGCGGCTACTGTCACTAAGCGGTATGTTAAGACTATATTAGAGTGTAAACAATATCATGATAGCGCAGTGACTCCTGCGCAGTGTTCAAACGCGGACCGTGTCTCGGATTGTTGGCCCTATAGTCCAGATATGAGGGAACTAAACGGTGAGTGCGCCTGCTCTAGCGAAGTGTTTATCTTGTATGTCTAGGAGACTCCTCCGAAATTTCGATGTACTTGCTGCAAAACGGAGTTAAAACTTGTCATGCGAATCCTCGTACCAATGTGCTGAAGCTGTTGACGGCACAAGAGTTTGTAAACAATAACCACGTGACATTTAATCTAAACTGTGATTACGAAAATTTTCAGCCATGTATGGAAAACAAAATAGCGCTTTTCAGACAACTGCACTTAGGTATACAAAATTATACAACTGTTAATTTAATGCTGTGTTAGTATTTTTTATAATGTGAGTGATACAACTCCGTAAACTTCATATAAAAACAAATGACGCATGTTAGTTTTTATAAAAACTTGAACATTGTTCTACGTAGCTATTCAATACATTCCGGTTTATTTCTCAATCATTTTTTGTTAGTTTAAATTAGGTATAGAGTTTTATTAATTTGTGAATCCGTCATGTGGAGTGGTCAAAATGAAGTATGTTTTTAGATTTAAAAATATATATGTTTTGCCTACTTATTTTCACATTGACGACCTCCGTGGTGTAGTGGCTAAGCACGCTGGGTTTCAAGGCGTTGCCGCTCCAAAGTCCAGGGTTCGAATCCCAGTCGGGTCAATGCTGAAATCAAAACATTCTACATTGTCTCGGATCTGGGTCAGGGAATTGGATATGTGATCGGTGTCCAATATTATATTATATTATTTGCATATTAATCCTAAAAACAGCACTTGAACGATTTAATTTTATTTTTAATTCATGAAAACGTCAACTAATCAATAAGTCAAACGTATCAACGTTGATATTTTCGTGCTTAGCTTTGGTGACATCATCTTCTATTCGAAAATGATCACAATTGTTTTGAATTGTATGTCTGGATAATCTCAATTGTTAGCATTTACCAGTAACCATTGTAGACGATTTGCGTGTGGTCATTACGATGACGATTCCATGATTGTTGGCTTTTTAAACCGATGTTTACCTGAAACGCAACAGTTTAAATGTACTGACAACATCACGTCAAGGTAAACACTGCGGTATCTTATGCAGTTGTAATAAGGGCTAGTTTGCAATTAAAGTGGGTAACCTGGTGTGCTGTCGACTGTACTACGGAGAAAGTATGAACGAGGGACAGTTTAAAATTGAATTGTAGCGGTTTAATAGACAAACAAAATGATAATACTAATAAATATGGCAAAGAAAGGGGTTGATGTTTAGTTAGATATTGGGTGTCAATGATAGCCCAAGAAGAGTAGGGTATTTTGGCGGCAAATATGTACGGACAACAGCACGTCAAGGTAAACACTGCGGTATCTTATGCTGTTGTAATAAGGGCTAGTTGGCAACAAAAGTGGGTAACCTGATGTGCTGGCGACTGCATATCAATAAAACCTTTGTTCATAACTTCAGATTCATTCATTTTTTTACAAGTACAAGTTCATCTTGGCTCTAGGAATAAGGATCTGCCGAGTCCTGCAAAAATTTAGGAGCCATTCCTGTGGGTATTACACATACACACAGTATATTGTAAATATACTGTACCTAAATATGCACATTGCATACTAGACAAGTGTGTTTTTTTTATGTAAGTGGTTTATGACATTTTTTGCGTTTTACCGAATGAGTCCGTAACCACACTTGCTAAAGGATCGATATTTTGTGAGATGATGATATAAAGGGTTTTGTTGTAAAAGCGAATAATGTATAAAACATGCACATACTCGTAAGCTAGACGAGTGAAGTATCATTTTAATTCTTTTTTAATTTTATAAAACCATATTCTTATCTATAAGTTGAATATTTTTCGGAAGATGAAGGGAACCTCGTATCTTGCAAAATATTAATTTAACAGGTATAAATGAAAATGGTCTCATTGCGCAAGCGTAAAAAGTACATTTGAAAATGATACTTTACTTGTCTAGTTTAATAAATGTGCATGGTATAAGCATCCTTAGCTTTTTCAATAAAATCTTTATATGTTACAAAATATCGATAAGTATAGGCATCATCTCATTAGATATGGCGCTAGAAAACACAAAATATAATGCCACAGTGAAATTTGCAAAGTATAATTTAGGTACGTAGGACTCACCAGATCCTAATTCCTTGTGCCAAGATGAAGTAGGTAATAAGCAAAGGTTTTCTTGATGTACAGTGTGTGTGTGGCCAGCACATCAGGCTACCCACTTTTGTTGCAAAATAGCCCTTATTCCAAATGAATAAGATACCGCAGTGTTTACCTTGACGTGATGTTGTCCGTACATATTGTGCCGCCCAATAATCCTATTTTGACTTATTTTACCTAAACTAAAAGTTAATAGTGTCAATTATTTTTCCTTAGCTAAGAGTTGATAGTGTCTAAATGTGTCTCATCTATCTAAATATTTTCCCATTACAATAAACACTAATATTTTCCCATTTAATACAGAAATATTATTAATCTTGCCGTCCGTTGCTTCTGTGATTAACTTTAGACATTTCCTAATCCAAGAGGCTTAATAAAATTCAAAGGTTTATCTGTAGGTACCTTTTAGTACGACAAGAAAGCTCTAAATGTACCGAGTTCCTCTTCCTAGTCAGGTTGCACCAACAAGGAAGCGCAACGAGACATTTTCAACAAATAACTATATACATTGCCTGAAATTACTTCTAGCTTTCACTGCGCGACTATTGACCTTAGAGTAGCAGACGACAGTATCTGGCTCCCTATTTTTGAATCACTAGCGTCAATATTGTATGTGATTTGCTATGATTAGTGTTCTATTTTAAAATGAAAATCAGTTAGCATCTACACGGCAGCGATTTGCAATTATATATCAATTTTTTTAACTGCTCTAGTCTGTATTAAACGTCATTTGTATTTTTATTCATTCGAAAACCACCTACACTAATATTATAAAGCTTAAGAGTTTTTAAACGCGCTAATCTCAGCATCTACGGGACCGACTTTTAAAAAAAATGTGTTTTATAGCTTATTTACCGAGGAAGGCTGTATGCTATAACACATTGCGCTGTGACGGGAGGGGAGGGAAAAAACCAAAACGCGCAGACGAAGTCGCGGAAGAACGGTAGTTCGTTATATGGACGCGAGTGATTCTGAAATACGAATTTACCAGTTTCACATTAGGTATCTAAAGATAAAACAAACACCTATCGCACACCTCTCGTAAAATAAATCATACTAGAACAGGCTTCTTCTGAGCGAGCTCGTTTCATCCTCAACTCAGTCTTAGTCACACCTAATACCTTATAAATACCTAAATTATAAAAACATAACTAAAAGTTGTGTATGACAAAATACCTACTAAATACCTAAATTTTTTAAACATAATTATAAGCTGTGTGTGTACAAATAAGGCGGTGATACCAGATGGTCAATCGCATCTTAAAAATATAAATTATTGACTTTTTGAGTGATGTAGTTAACTAATAAGCCCTCGCCCACATATTGTGGTTAACGATTATGTTATAGAAAACGCTGAAAATTTTATCAGCCCAATACTTTAATGTTGTTCGCATAATTTTATCTTTTCCATCCATATATTTATAGCGTTTCTCCTTTTGTTTGTCTAGCTAGTGCCTCAACTTTCTCTAAGTATTTATTGCAAGCTAGAGAAACCACTTTATTAAAGTGTACTTGATGATTTCCTCAATACTAAGAATTCAATTGGTATATTCGAGCTTATAAATGTATGACTATGTCAAAGCAACTAACGGCTGACCTAATGATTCTGAAAATGATTGAATATGCAAGTGCGATATTGTACTGATCCGAAACCCATAATTGCATGTAAAATCAGTGACCAGTTAAATGTACGTTACTCTGTTAGGTGATAATTAGTTATTCGAATTCACTTATCAATTACTTTCTGGGGATAAAAATATGCAATTCTAAACTCTAGATCTATACCACCGTTCAGTAATCTTTACGTATTCAATTAGGAATATGTATGTCTGCGTAATATTGTATAACTTTAACTGCCAAGGGTGGCGAAGCGGTTAGAGGGTCGCACTTTAGAGCGACGGCTGCGCCAGAGGTCCCGGGTTCGATCCGCGGGTCGGGCCGAAAATATATAACGCGCTCAAGCAACGCACACCAGACACCGCTCACGGGAAAGCGAGCGAGTAGCGAGCGCGAGTGGGCATAAAAATATGTAAAAAAAATTTTTTGACTCTTATATAAAGAGTTAAAAAAATGAAGATTAGTATTGTGTAAAATTTACTGTCATTTGATGGGATTAAGTCGAATACAAAAAAGTCTAAAGAAATTGCGTCAAGAATGCAATCATTTGGAAGGTATTAGAGATTAATTGAGCTGTACAACGTGTTATATTTTATGCATAGTTGTGTAATCTTTGTTTATAGTTTAGTTTCTTCTTCGTTAATCTCAACAAAACATCTAACGACTAGATTTGGGTGCGACGACTACGATAATTTCTAAGTATATAAGTTAAAGTTGACATCCCTAGAGCGACCAGCGAGTGTGTGTGTCAAAAAGGTAGTAATGCATGAGTTTGACTTCTGTTACTGTCTATTATTTGTACTAACCATAAAATTAATATTCCTATAATAATTTTATGGTACTAACCATAAAATTAATATTCTTATGGGAAGAGAAGGCAAGTAAAAGCTGTCAAACGAAACCGATTTAAGATGTCAGTACCTAACATAAGTAAGTAACATTTGTAGCTTTAAATGAAATAACCTTTCGATCAGGTGATGTACAACAATGTTCCTAAGTTAAAATATAGTAGTTTACTGCATGATAAACAGTCGACACAAAATATTGAACGTGCAGCTCTAGTGTAAAACTAAATATTATTTCATTATACAAAATATTCGTCGATATACATTCCCTGTGTTATTCTGTCTTTATTTTTTACGTAAATTACTTTAAATTTGAAGCGCATTGGTAAATATAAGTCGTATATTAAGAGGCTTCGATTTGGACTAATTTACCTGTTGAATGATTATTTGTTGGGGTTATGCCGCTGTAATGAATAACAATCAATCATCGATCAAGTCACCATGTGTCAGACGCATTATTTCTCCAAAATATACACAATTTCACTTTTAAATATAAAAAATCAAAAGAACGTAATTTTCAGCGAGCTTCTGCGGGGCGGTCAACTGTTTGACATCTGCCAAAAATGCTTCTGCAACTTCGTATCTCCCATCTCTTTTTATCACACAGTTTGCTGCTAGTGACATCTCGCTTTTGTCGTTCTATTCCAAAGGGATAATAATTTTATGGTACTAACACGAAGCACAGACTTCCTTCACCAACCCAGACCCACCATTTGTTATTTCAGTCTAATCTCTGATTTTTAATGAGATAGACCAAAATGACATTTGGTGGGTGACCACTTTTTCGTAATTTAAAAATAGTGTTGTTCCTTAATAATCAAAAATTTAAATTGCATTCATTTGTTGTTTTAATGAATTATAAAATATTCGAATGAAAGCTGATTATAAAAACCATGATTCCTACAAAGATCATCATTATTATTTATAGAAAATATTTTGAAGATAAAATAGGTAAATTCATACAAGAATATTGCTATTGGAAGAGAAACTTAGATTTTTTTACTGCTTACAAAAACTGTTTTATGTGATACGTTTATTTATAGGTTTATGTAACGTTTTACAGGTATTGTTTATTTGAATAAGTAAAACCAAATTAATAAAAGTTCATATCACAAGTTCAACTAATTTCATAGAATTGAAATGTTACAACACTATTGGTTACACTTGCAATATTAAAAATTAAAAAGTTCGATTAAATCTGGTTTCTGGTCTATCTAATTATAAATCAGGGTATACGTCATAATGGATCGGTACTATTTACAATAAATCGACAGTTTACATTCTAGCGGATTTAAAACCGGTAATCGAGCAGTTTTTACGATATGCAGGTGACATGTACAACTAGCTATGCAGTATTATAAAACTTTCGCGATGGAAATATTCAAATTAGATATACGTTTTCTAGGTTTGTATTTGTAATAGGTGAAACGCGTACCAATTTTATTTATAGTTGTATATAGGGTGTAACCTGTAATATGAGCTCAATATAATAACTTAAAGTAACAAGAATCAATTTAAAATGTTTTAAGATATCCAACTTAAACTGTAGTCATATATTGATTAATGTCTGTTTTTTGTAAAAAAAAAAGTCTAATGGTGAGTCACCGCCATAGACAGCCATAAATGTCTCATAATTGCGGATATTTTGTTATTTTAAGGAAATCAAAATCTTAAAAGAATCATGTTTTACAGGATATTGTTGGGAAAAGTAAAGTGTTTCTGACAAAGTAGATACGGAACCCCTTGCGCGTGAGTTCGTCTCGCACTTGGCCGCCTTTAAAGCATGTAAATTATATTACATTTCCATCAACGAAATACGAGCTGTTGAACACTACTAACAAATTGTTTGAATACAACAGCTTTGCTTACTGGCTCTACATTTTTACACCCACTAGAGATCATCATTTTGCTTTGAAAAACTCAATTTAGCTGCTGCAAATTCCATATTTTATAGTCGCATATTAATATTTGAAGAAGGCACTCGCTGCCTCGTTTGTTTTGATCTTAAAGAAGATGATAGCAAAGAGAACTCGTAGAAAGTTAATATTTTATGTTAGTTGCGTTTTCCTCGTTCAGATAGAAAAATGATGAAAAAGAAATCAGGTTTCTTTTTTTCGCTGAGATATTAGAAGGCATTACAAACTAATAAAACAGCTGTTCTAATTTCTAAAAAGTTGATCGTAAATTTCAACTCTAAACAAGGATACCTCAGTACATATTTTGTGTTAGAGTTTTTTCTAATTTTTATAGCAAGGGATATTCCTTTAAATTCGACCTTATATAGGTATTTAAAAAAATGAATGTGAGTCAACTACTGATTAACTAGCATATGGAAATGACACCTCCACAAATTTCGTGTGCCATGATTTGACGCCACGTATCATCAACTCCTACAAATGTTTTCATATCGCATGATAAACAGTCGACACAAAATATTCGTAAATATGCATTATGTGTTAATCTGTCTTTACTTTTTACGTAAATAAACGTTTATAGAAAATAATTATAAAATTGCGTAGTTTACAATTATAAATCATTAATTCTATCGTAATCGCTTCGATTTGGACTAATTTACCTGTTAAATGCAAATGTATTAGGGTTACTTCGCTATAATCTCTGATCGAGGCACCATGTTTAAAAGAAGCACTATTTCTCCAAAATATATAAAATTTCACTTTAAATTATATAAAAAAAACACATGAAAGTAATTGTTAGCGAGCTTGACTGTTTGACAGCCACCAATAATGGTTTTGCTACATCACATCTTGCATCTCTTTTTATTACAGTTTTCTGCTACGGATATTTCGTTCCATTCCAAAAGGGAAACTGATTTTATGGTTTTCAATGTTTTTAATAGGTGTATGTGGCAATTGTTATGTGTTCTCTGGAGGATTCCACAAATGTCCTGGTAAAGACATTGAACTACTATTACTAGCGTATAGAAGTGACACCACGAACATATTTCGCGCTCCAAAAATTGACGACACAGACATCAACTCATAGTACAGATTTGTAATTCGAAAGTCATGTATATGCGACTCATTTTTTGATTCCCATAGCTTCTCTATCCGTAGTACGAGTTGTAACAACTCACTGAGTAAATGTGATGAATTCGAGCACCCAAAAAAACCGGCCAAGTGCGAGTCGGACTCGCGCACTGAGGGTTCCGTGCCAACTTTAACTAAATTAGGGAATCCACTACTTCTACTAAGTAAAATACCACAATATTTTGTCGACTGCAAATATAACTTTGTTTTTCATAGTGTTTGTATAAAGTACAAAGTTATGTTTGCGGTTGTTGAAAATGTGCTATATCTCTAAAACTACTCGTTCGATCCCGTCCGAACTAATTTTTCTTGAAAGTATTTATCAAGATCTACATTACATATTTTTTTCAAAATTTACACTTGCTTGGTTTAGAAGTTAGATGGGGGGACGCTCATTTTACCACTTTGAAAGCGTCTAGCTATGAAACGTTAGACTTTAAAAGAAAATGGGTTTAGGAACCTCAATGTCATTTAAAAAGACCTATCCATAGACCCCACACGCATAGGTTTGACTAAAAATATTTTTTTTGGTTTTAGTTTCATGTATAGGAGCCCCCCTTAAATATCATTATTTTTTATTTTTTGTATAAGAATCGGTAAGCGGTTAATAGGATACATCTTCCTTCTAAATTTCAACAGTTTAATGCTTATAGTTACAGAATAAAATGGCTGTGACATGCGGACGGACAGACAGACAGACAGACTTGACGAAATTGTAAGGGTTCCGTTTTTTCCCATTCGGCTACGGAACCCTAAAAAAGACTATCGGTCTAGTATTTCGGTTTCATTGGAAAAATACAATACCCCTTTGTAACTTTCAGCAGATAAAAGGCCGAGCAACGAGCTCATACAATACAGCAAAAATATTATCTATGGTTCTATCTATTCTAAAGTTGAAGATATTTTTTGTTTGTTTCCACGCACTAATCTCAGGACCTACTGGTCGGATTAGAATAATCATTTGTGTATAGATAACTTACCTATTACTGCTGTTTGTCTGTCTGTCTGTCTCTCCCACAATTGAAACTTAGTAGGTAGACGTATCCTGTTAACCGCTTTACGATTCTCATACAAAAATAGAAAAATCATGATATTTGAGTGGGGCTCCCATACATGACATGAACTTTTTTTATCAAAGGTAGGGTAACTAGGGTGTCTATGGATAGGTCTTTTAAAATAAAGTGAGGTTCCTAAAACGGAGAAGAGTGTAAATTTTGAAAAAATACGTTATGTAGATCTTGTCAAAGACTTTCAAAGAAAATTGGTTTGAACGAGAAAGAACTACTAGTTCTTTAAAATAGAGTATCTACATTTTCAATAACCGCAAACGTAACTTCGTTATTGATACAAATACTATCAAAAACAAAGTTACATTTGCTGGCAACAAAATTTTGTGGTATTTTGGCTAAGTTGAAGTCAGTGGATCCCTAATTCATTGAAGTTGGCACGGAACTCTTAGTGTGCGAGTCCGACTCGCACTTGGCCGTTTTTTTAAATATTGATTCATTTAATTCTTATGTTTATAATTATTGTTACAGGTGTAACTCTCGGTGAGAAGCAGCTCGGCAGACGACGAGCGGTGCCAGTGATCTACGTACAAGGAACTCACTATGAAGTGGGATATGACGTGGTATGTTCAGCACGTTACATACTTTACGTAGTCGGTTGTAGTAGATTTATTAAATCTTTCAAGAAAAGTTACCATATCAACTAGAGTCGTTCAGTATTATTTGTATGAAGTTATAGAACGATAAGTTTCACGAACGTTTCACGAACCGTAGCGAAAAGGCGATACAGTATCGGTACCATGAGTTTACTCGATAGCAACGACGGTTTTACTCGCTAGCGACAACGTAACTTTTTGTATGGAAAATTTTAGTTCTGTCAGTGACCGCTAGAGGCGCTGTGCAATTTTCCATAGACATTTTTTACGTCGTCGCTAGCAAAAAAAACGTCGTAAACTCATGGTAACGGAACAGTGTGGTTCCCCTTCAGAGCCGATATGTATGCTACCTTACAGGCTTAATTGCCCACGTCAGTATGAATCACATTATCTTTAGTCAGGATTAGCACACTAACGTGGGGTTAAAATGTTTAACACGTATTTATGCCTCAGCCAACATCAAAGAAACTGACAGCCACATAATATTGACTTAATCCAGAGCTTAGCTTAGCGCTGGATTCGTGAAGGTGGGCGTTATTATAAGTCAAACGAACGATCAAATAAAGCCTTGATATCGGAATAGCATTCAGAAAATAAGCGTATTCACTGTGGTATTCAAAGCAAAGCAAAGGCAGGAGTGAAGTGATGTTCCTATTAGCACTTAGCACCTTTAGGATTGCGAAGATAATCCAATCTAACAGTTTGGCCTTGAATATTTAAGCAGTAATCTAAACTAAAGCAAACATCCTAACAAGGATCTCAGACAGACTAGACATACCTACTTACTTGAATATTTATTGCAATTTGTATTGTCACTTAAACAATCGTAAGTTAGTTCGTTTTGTAGAACCAGTAACTTTAGCACGAAATAGTTAAGACAATTTTACGTTATGTGCCTGGCGTACTATGTAGTAATTGACTTTGACGGTTTGTAAGTAGCCCTTAATTCAAAACTTGGTATCCCACTGAACCTCCTATGCTATCCATGCAGTTTTAGGGTACTCATGAGAAAAATCATTTTGTTTGTGTTATCTGACTACAGTTCCCCTATCAGATTATGGTACCATAAAATGCACGTGATTTTTGTAGGTATTTAGCGCTGATTTGGCAGGTTTCCCAACAAAACATTATTTTCAAATAGCGTCACAAACTTCAATGGAATTATTTTTGAATCATGTAAGAACCAAACCTTCTAAATTCAGTCTGTTAGAACGTATCATATAAAATTTATGATATTATATGCACGTTAAATTAGATTTAATATGATAAGTATTGTAGATACACAATACTGAAACAATGCCATAAATGAACAGGAAGTTAACAACATTTCCGTGAATGCCCTCCAAATTATTATTGCATTACCTACCGATTTTCTTAAAACGTGTTGAAAGAATAAACAATTAAGACTTATTATTTGAATAACTCAATATCCACATATTAGGTAGGTATGTATACGTTAATACGACGTGCTATGAATTAATCTTAACGAAAAAAAATCGTGCGGTGAATGGTTCCTATCAGGCAGCATATCTTATGGCTGAAAAGATAATCGACAGTCAAATCATCTTCGTCCCGATCTGAAACTGTTTACTTAAACATCTAATGTTACTCAACACTTGAACATTAACATGACTATACATAAAACTTCAAAAAAATAACTTTGAAAAATAAAGTCTACCCAGAATCAGTCACCAGCGACTTAAACATGACACGCTACAAGAATAGAACATACTCGTATAAATTACTTCCTTGTTACGCTTCAGGCTGTATAAGACATTGTATGAAATGCTAATTTGCTCTAGGAAATAATTATGATGTTCTTGTTCACCAAATTCGGTACATGAGCTGTTCCCTAACCTTGGAATTTTGGACCCGCGTACTCGTAGCACAATTTGTACGAGTACCTTTTACTTTCGTTTTCATAAACTGTCACATTTCTGTCTCGTTCATGACAGAAATAAACTATTACAGCTTGCTGTTTGTATTCCCGCGGGAACCCAGATATTATGTTTGAGTTATTTGTACGAGTAAGGTAAACGAATTTCTTTGCAATTTTACTTACTTTACGTACTTTTTAATATCGTATGCAGTATCAAAAGAAAAAAATATCTATAATGAAAAAAAATTATTTTCTTTACAGCCAAGTCTAAATTTTTGCCATGTTGCACGACTGTAAAGTTAGTTTGACTCAAGCTGACGTTGGAACGTTCTGTCTTCAGCATTGACACAAAATTCTGCGGCAATATTATGAACTTGAGAATAATAAATCAGTCATGACTGTACCTATAATCGTTACTTAGGTATACATGTAGAATTCTTGTACAATACCTGAGGCTCTAAAGTCAAAATGGTAAGGACTAAATTGCCTACCCATTCTCTGTGTCCTGAATGTGCATTGACATGTCATGCAAATCAATATCACGTTTTAGCCAGTCCTCACGACTAAGCTCGTAGTAGCTGGTATCAGTACCAGCTTCACAAATATACGTTATATTATAGGTAGCACATAAAATATGGGAACATTTTGCGTCCATTAAGTATATGTATTTTTATGTAAGTAGGTATATTATATTATTAGCATTGACAACTAAAGAACGTCCACCCTAGGTTTTTCTGTCTGCATCTAGTGTGCTCCTGCGATTTTTACGAGGTCGTCCAATTAAGTTGTCATGCTAAACGTTTGGAACGAGAAGCTTTTACCAGTCAGTTTACGGCCCGCATTTCGAGAAAATGCTGCGCAGACAGGACATCTTTTTTGCTTCAAATACTCTTAACAAACGAGAAAATTGTGTGGGACAATGATAACAACATTTTTTTTGACAGAAGTTGACCAAACTGCGCAGCTATAAAAGGTCACAAGGGATGACACTTTAAAAAAAATATTATGGACTGAAACATTTTACGTTGATGAGTGTCATATTAAAAAGCTAAAGAAATTTCTGTTTGATTGACTATAAAAATTGACACACTGACTCAAAGTTACTCTCTCACTTGGCCAAAATACTACAAAATTTGGTTGACAGCAAATATAGAAATACGTATGTTCTTTTATCAGCAGCGATGCATATTTGTTTTTGTGTTCGGCCCTAAATGTATTTCTTAATTTTATACCAGACACGCCCTCTGCGCATTTTGTTTCTCTCCCTTTCCGTATGTTTTTAGCCTAAAGCCATTAAAATCACTACTTTTCCCGAAAGAGCTACCTAAAACATTTTTTTTTTCAAATCAGGTTTTTTTTTTTTTTTTTTATTGTTATAAAATTCACAGCTCTTATTCCAAAAACTTAGCTTATCTTACGTTCTAAACTTACAGCCAATAATGAGTTTGGCTGGCTATGGCTTAGGCCGCATGTTCTTTGATTCCTGTTCGATTTTAGAATGATAATCATGTAAAAGCCACAGTAATGTGTGTCCACCAAGGAACCTTATAGTTCGCCATGTCCGTCTGTCAGTCTCTCCGTCTGTTCGCAATTCAACGCAGAGACCGTGCTAGAAAACTGTAATTTGGCATGAATATGTATTTGTTCGGGATGCTAAGATCTCGCACATCAGTTGTGCGCTGGAGTGCAGCAAGACGGGGGCCAGTAAATGAAAGACAGGCGTTTCTTCGTTAACTGGAGGGCGGCGGAGGTAGTTGAGTCGTCGGTGTCTTCTCGGAGAGTGCGCGCTTGTATGGGGCACGCGCCGCTATTTATATAATTTCGGATACCCCCGCCACCCCCACCTCTTTATTGCACGGAAACATTATTTTTACATTTATTACCTATCTAGGTACTACTTATGACCTAAGTGTGTGTTTTATTCGGAGTGCCTACCTAATTAGGTTCTAAGTTTACATTTCTTATTAGAATCCTATACTTTCTAATACGAATTAATTACAAAAACATGATAAGTTTTCCGGGAGCGAGCGAGAGGGCTATATGTCCTATCTCCCTCTGGAGATGGTCGGTTTGCTCGCTCCGGCACGGGTGAGGAAAACAACGGACGGAAACATTCTTTATTTCAGAAACACACTACAAATACGGACAAACAAACAAATGAACAAAACTTAACCTATATACTTAACCTATACAGAAAATGATAATACACAAAAATTATTTACAAACAGTCGGTACAACATGCCGCTTTGTGTTGGCCGTCCGGAACATCTCTCCCGCCGTGCTTCGCCCTGTAGAGAGGGCGTAGCATTACTCCGTCGGTGGAAGGGCGGCCATCTGTCGTGGCAACACGATGAGCTTCTTAGTCGGTCTTCGAAGTACTCCTCCTTTGGTCTGGACGTCTACGGTTCGGATTGCACCGTCGGGCCCCGGGTAGACCCTGGTAATCACTCCGCGCGGCCAGGTGTTCCGCGGTAGAGTGCTGTCCACAATGAGTACCAGGTCGCCCGTAGCAAGTGGAGGCCCGTGGCCTCGGGGCTCCCGCCGGTGCTGGAGTTCGGGTAGGTACTCCCGTACCCACCGGGTCCAAAAGAGGTCGGCTAGGCGCTGTGAGGCGCGCCAGTGTGTTCGGCCGATAAGATCGGAGTCGTCGAACGATCCCAGGGGTGGCTCGGCGGTCGGCGTCAGCAGAAGGAAATGGTTCGGGGTAAGCGGCTCCGGGTCGTTCGGGTCGGTAGACACGTGTGTGAGGGGTCGGCTGTTGAGCGTGTGCTCGACTTCGGTCAGGAGGGTCAAGAGGACCTCCTCTTGGGGTCTTCGGGTGTCGAGCACGGTCGCTAGCGCGGTCTTGACGCTCCTCACCAGGCGCTCCCAGGCGCCGCCCATGAACGGCGCGCCCGGGGTGATAAAACGCCAGGTGATGCGGCGCTCCGCAGCCTCCCGGCTGAGGAGCCGGTTGGCCGCCTCTCGTAGCTCACGGTCGGCACCGTGGAAGTTGGTTCCGTTGTCTGACCACATTTCGGTGGGGTAGCCACGGCGTGCGATCATGCGTCGCAACGCCATGACTGCGGAGTCGGTGGTGAGGCTAGCCGCCACCTCTAGGTGTACGGCCCGCGTCGTCAGGCAGGTGAATAGCACGCCGTACCTCTTCTGAGTACTTCGGCCTACGGTAACGGTTAGGGGGCCGAAGTAGTCCACGCCCGTGTAGGTGAACGGGCGCCGGTGATGGGCAAGGCGGCAACTAGGTAGGTCACCCGTCGGCGGCGTCGGTGGCACGTTGCGGCGCCTGCGGCACGGCAGACACTGATGCACGATGTTTCGGGCCGCAGTTCTCAACCGCAGCACCCAGAAGCGCGTGCGGCACTCGGCGATCGTAGCCTCTACACCGGAGTGGTGCAGTTTACGGTGCATATAGTCTATGTATAGTCTCACTATTCGATGGCGCGCGTCTAACACCGCGGGTCGTTTGTTTACGGTCATGTCACTCGCGGCGTTTATTCTCGGTCTTACGCGTAGCACACCATTTACTAATTCGACGGCGATCGTCCCGAATCGATTGTTGCTAGGGAGCTCGGCTCCTTTTTGCAGTCGGTTTATTTCATTACTAAACGAGTCCGCTTGACACTGTTTTATAAGTAACGACTCCGCTCGGAGCAAAATGTCTGAATCTAACACTCGGTACTCGCGATAGGCGTTAGAGTTTTTAGTAGCGGGCGTCGCGGCGCGTTTAACACTATCACTATCGCGGTTACGGTTCTTATTCCACTCACGATCACTTTCCGCGGCCCGACGCGTGCGTTTATAGTTTATAAGTTCACGGTTCGGTCTACACAAGTCTACGAATTGGAGCACGCGCGCGGTTGCTCGCAGAAGTCTCTCGTAGCGAGAAAAACGGTTCGGATCGGGCACTATAAGTTCACTTGCACTGAGTTCATTGTTACGCACTGAGTCATTGTTACGCACTGAGTCATTTTCGCGCGCTGTTTTCACTTTCTCCTCACCTGTGGTCTCGGGGGCGGAGGACGACGTGTCGGTAGGCCACGCTGACTCGGGGCCTCGGAGGAAGTCTGGGCCTTGGTACCAGCGGTGGCCGGCGCCGAAATCCTCTGGGACGTCTCGGGTGGCGTCGTCGGCCACGTTGAGGCGGGTCGGCATCCACCGCCAGTCCGCGACCGCGGAGTTCTCCTCTACGGCGGCGATACGGTGCGCGACAAACGGGCGGTACGAGCGCGCCCCAGTCTTCAGCCATGTCAGCACCGTGCGGCTGTCGGTCCAGAAAACCTTCCTTGTTGTTTTCAGGTCGTGCTCCTCAGCTATGGCCGCGGCTAGGCGGCTGCCCAGTACCGCGGCTTGTAGCTCCAGGCGGGGAATGGACGTCAACTTGAGCGGCGCCACCTTGGCCTTGGCGGCCACAAGTGACACGGCGATGGCACCGTGGGGCGTGATTACGCGCCAGTAAGCCACGGCGGCGTAGGCGGCTTCGCTCGCGTCCACGAAGACGTGTAGTTCTCGTGCTGCGGCGTCGGTGTAATCGCGGTAGCAACGGGGCACCGCGACGTCTCGCATGTTGTGCAAGTGCGTCGTCCAGGTAGCCCACTGCTGGGCTAAGTCCTCGTCGATCGGTTGGTCCCAGTCGGTCCCTCGCCTCCAAAGTTCTTGTACGATTTGCTTCGCTCGGATAGTGACAGGCGAGGCGAGGCCGAGTGGGTCGAATAGCGACATCATTATCTTAAGGGCGTCGCGTTTGGTGGGCGTCGGTTTTTCTAATATGCCCGTCGGTAGCCGCGCGAGGTCCATGTTGAAGGCGAGCTGGTCTTGTTGCGGCTTCCAGATCAGCCCGAGTACACGTTCATCCGGTTGGCTCATCGTTACAGTGGCGGCGGCGTCGGCGTCGGCGTCCATAGCGAGCAACACGCGCTGCGAGTTCGACGCCCAGCGTCGGAGTTCGTAGTGGGCGTGCGCGTGTATGTCGCGCACCTGTGTGGCGACCTTGACGGCGGCTTCCTCGCTAGGGACGCTGTGGATGAAGTCGTCCATGTAGTGATTTCTTACCACCGCGACGCGAGCGTCGGCGTAGGTGGCGTCGAACTGTTCCGCGTTGAGGTTTTTCACGAATATGGCTATGGCGGGGGAGCAGGTCGCGCCGAAGATCAGGGAGGTCATGCGGTATTCCTCCGGCGGCCCAACTCTCGTGTCCCCTCTCCATAGGTACCTCAGCGCGTTGCGGTCTTCAGGCTTCACTTTCACTTGCATGAACATCTCCTTTATATCGGCGCACATAGCGACGGCGTGTTGACGGAAACGCATCATGACCCCGGGCAGAGACTGAAGTAGGTCGGGGCCAGTCAGCAGGTGGTCGTTGAGCGACGTGCCCGCTGTCTTAGCGGCGGCGTCGTGCACTATGCGTACCTTATCGGGCTTCATCTTGTTGATGACTGCGAAGTGAGGTAGGTACCAATTTCTGTCTTCTTTCTTCGCAGGCGGTGCGGGCTCGGCGTAGCCCTTTTCGATGAGCGCGTTCATTTGTTGAGTGTACTTCGATTTCAACACTGGATCACGGTCGAGTTTTCTCTCTATGCCTTCGAGTCTCTTCAATGTGTTATTGAAGTTATTCGGCATCGGTTTATCTCCTTTCCACAGTAACGGAGCTTCATAACGGCCTGTGGCGTCGCGACGCACCTCATTCTCGAGTTTGTTGCGTGCGACTTCTTCTGGGTCACTTGCGGGTCTCCGTGGCGTGATCAGCAGCGATTCGATAGAGAAATATTCTCTTAACTGATCGTCCATGTTCTCTTCTTGCGTCACCACGAAGTTGACACGGTGTTGTCGACCCAGCGTGCGGGTGTGGGCGCCGTGTAGCACCCAACCTAGCGGAGTGTGTGACGCTACGGGTTGCCCCCTCACTCCTTTGCGTACCTGTGAGGCCAGCAGCAGGTGCCAGTTGTCCTGGCCGATGAGCAGCTGCGGCTTGGCGTCCTCGTACTGGAGATGGGCTTCGATGTCACTCAGGTGCACACACTTTTTCACATCGTCACGGTTCACGGTTTGGGTAGATAGTCGCATCGAGTCTATAGTGCGGGCGGTAATGCGGAACGTCTTCTTAGTAGCGCCGCGGAGCGTAAGTGTTACGCGTCGCGACGCCTTTTCGATCACTTTTCCTTCTATGGCCTCGATGTTGAGCGGGTCGGTGGGACCGCTGGCGCCAATCTTGTCGGCCAGTTCGGTGTTCACTAAGGTGATTGTGCTGCCATCGTCCAACAGCGCATGTGTGTGCACCTCTCCCGCCGGTCCCGACAGTGTTACAGGCACTATTTTCAGGAATGTCTTCGATCGTTCCGTCCACGTAGAAGTTACTTTCTCGCATTCGGTTTTCTTATCTTCTCTCTCGCTCGCACGTGCTATCTCCCTCGTATGATGTAGTTTGCTGTGATGTCGCGCTTGGCACCCGTTTACCCCGCATGGGGTACGTCGGCATTGATGGGTGCGCGTTCGCAGGCGCAGGCATCCGAAGCACAGTCGGTGTTGTTTTGCGGTGTCCCAACGCTCGTCGGAGGTCATCTGCTCGAACTTGTTGCACGCGGACGGGCCGTGTCCGGCTTGTCCGCACACGACGCAAGACGGTGGGGCGGGCGCCGTCGTGGCTAGCGCCCGCTGCGGTTTCTTCGTGGCCGGCGGTTGTTCGGTCTCGGGATCGGCGAAGGCCTGGCATCTGCGCGCCTCCCTCTCTAGGAAGCGCACAAACTTGACCAGGTCGGGCTCCTCTTCGTAGTTGTCCGCCGCGAAGTCGTACCATCGGTACCGTAGCGTCGGTGGTAGCTTGTCTACGGTGGTCTTCACGACGTCGGGGTTGTACAGATAGCCCGTGCGTCCGATCGCTTCTATGGTGGCCACGATGTTGGCCATCTTGCTCGCGTAGATGCAGATGTCACGTGGGTTGTCGGTGAGGCGGGGTAACGACCGAATGCGATCTATTTCGGTCGCGGCTATGGCATTCGGTCTCCCAAAGCGCGCTTCCAACGCGCTGACGATTTCTTCGGAGGTGGCTCCCTTGATGAAGAGAGAGTTCGCTTGTTCGGCTGCTCTTCCCGACAGGCTGCGGCGTATACGTCCGACGTTCTCATAATTTGTATACGCCCGCGCTGTCTCCACGTACGCCGCTTTGTACGCCAGCCATTCGGTGTGCAGGCCCGTGAAGGCGGGCAGCTCGATCATGCGCACGGAGTAGGGGTGCGCGCCGTAGGCGGTGCGCGCGAAGGCGGTCGACACGTCTTCTTCGGCCAGGCGTCGCGGCGGTTGTGCGACGACGGCCCTTGCATGATCCTCTTCTTGCGGCTGGTGTTGCGATGTGACTCTCTCACAGGTCGCCGCGAAAGCGGCGTTGTACGTGGGCGCCGGCCTCAGCAGAGGGGCCGGCGGCGGCGGTAGCGTGGGCGCCGGCCTTGAAACAGGGGCCGGCGGCGGCGGTAGCGGTTGCGGTAGATGTTGCGGTTGATGTTGCGGTTGCGCAACGACGGAGGGTGCGGCCGCGACCTCGGGACGGTCGACTGGCCGCTCGGCGATAGCCAGCATTTGTCGCTGACTTTCTTCAACCCAGTTATCGACTCTTCGCGTCGTCTCTAGGTTTGACACGGCTGTGTCGGCATCAGACTCCTCGGACTCGGCCTCGATACGTGCGAGGCGAGCCGAGGCATACTCGATTTCGAGTCGGAGCAGTTCTTCTTTGGCCTGCGCGAGCCGGGCGGCACGGCGGCTCCTCCCGGACTTGCAGGCCGTGCGCGGTATTGATCGCGCCGGACGGTGTGTTGGTGCCACATCAGGCACCGCGGCGGGCGGCACTGGCGGGGCCGACTCAGGCTCGGCTGACCAAGCGGCGGTCCCCTCTTCCTCGGGGGAGCGCGCTGACGGAGGCGTAGTTGCTCGTTCTTCGGGGGTAGCCGGGCGTACCGCGCCCTGCCTGCTTCTTGTTACTGGCATCTTGCTGATTTATCCGGAACTGAAGGACCAGACGATGTTCGGGATGCTAAGATCTCGCACATCAGTTGTGCGCTGGAGTGCAGCAAGACGGGGGCCAGTAAATGAAAGACAGGCGTTTCTTCGTTAACTGGAGGGCGGCGGAGGTAGTTGAGTCGTCGGTGTCTTCTCGGAGAGTGCGCGCTTGTATGGGGCACGCGCCGCTATTTATATAATTTCGGATACCCCCGCCACCCCCACCTCTTTATTGCACGGAAACATTATTTTTACATTTATTACCTATCTAGGTACTACTTATGACCTAAGTGTGTGTTTTATTCGGAGTGCCTACCTAATTAGGTTCTAAGTTTACATTTCTTATTAGAATCCTATACTTTCTAATACGAATTAATTACAAAAACATGATAAGTTTTCCGGGAGCGAGCGAGAGGGCTATATGTCCTATCTCCCTCTGGAGATGGTCGGTTTGCTCGCTCCGGCACGGGTGAGGAAAACAACGGACGGAAACATTCTTTATTTCAGAAACACACTACAAATACGGACAAACAAACAAATGAACAAAACTTAACCTATATACTTAACCTATACAGAAAATGATAATACACAAAAATTATTTACAAACAGTCGGTACAACATGCCGCTTTGTGTTGGCCGTCCGGAACAGTATTCTAATCTCCCTATGAAAGTTGTAAGATAGATTTTTTGGGGTATCTCTCATACATTATTTTTTTCTCTTACCAAACCTATCGTGTGAGATATCGTTGAATAGATCTTTTAAAATGGTTGTGAGTTTATTTCCGTAATACTTAATTCAAAAAATGATTTACATTATTAACTTAAGTTTTGACCTTATCAAGTAATTATTAATCATTATAAACGGACCTTAAATAAGGTATATATTACTTTGTTAAAATCTTTACTAATATTTGCAAGCTGACTACACATACCTACTACCGATATTTTTTACACATACCTACTACCTATATTTCTGCAATACGCGTTTTTGTATGTATTCTCGCAAATGATTTGATTCGATTTATGTTTCTAGTCCAATGTCCCCACCCTCTCCCAACTAAATGGTTATAGGTAGGTACGTGAAAAAAATCCCAGCACTACTTTAGCTTATATGATGAATTTAGAAGGAAAACTGTCACGGCTATGATAAGTTAACAAATTACTGTGTTGTAGTTCATAAACTTATAACAAAATTGTTATTGTTGTTAATCGTTTTGGAGGTATTGAAAATAAAATACCTTCATAACGCGTTAAGACATGAAACTGTTGTCAAGTATTGTTTTTTTATTTTGTCATTTGAAGGGAATCATGACTTTATAAGGCAATCTTAATCTTGTTTTACATGAGATTATTAGGGCGACAAAAGTGCTTACATAATAGTAGATATGGAACTCTACATGCGCGAGTCCAACTCGCAGTGGACCTATTTTTAACTAATGTTCGAAAGAAAACCACACGAAATATTTACGTGATTGAATGAAAATCAGAACACCAGTAGTTTCTGACATTAGCGCGATCAAACATAGGTACAAGTAAAACGAGGTATAAAAGTACAGATACAATTTTGTAATATTTTGGGAAAACATGCGTTGCACATTCAAACGAAAATAGCTTGCACACCTGTCAAAATAATGGGCATCACTTCAAATAAAAGACGACGCGAGGTGCGAGCGATTTCGGCTCTAAGTGATTAGGCGGCGGTGACCTCAATAGTACCTACTTAGGTAATTTTTTCATACCAAAATTGATATCGGTAGTTTCTTACCGTCGTGAGTTTCTTTTTTGTGGTGCCAGAATCACCATATTTACCAGGATACTTTGGAGCTTACTACAATTAAAGCCACACAGGGACATAGAGGACACAGGCCAAGGGAGAAGCAGCTCTCTCTCAATTCTACTCTTACTGCTAATTTGTTAGCTAAGTAGTTAGGTAGCACGAAGCGAGTTTTCTTTGTCTATGGTTAATTAGTATTGAGTTAGTAATTTAATACTATAAAATATGTTATATTACATTAGGCCTGCGCCTAAGTTTCACTGTTTATTAACCTAATCTCACCCAAGTTTCTAATATGAACTTATTATTTCTTCCAATGTCTCCAGGGCCGCATCTTCTCATCAGTCATCAAGAACTTCATCGCAACCTACGAAAACTTACGAGACTTCGAGAAAGAATACAAAACTGAACCTGGAAGGAAGGCGTATGACGTCACGTTAACCAACATGAAGAAAAGATACCCTTACTACGTGAAGGAGCTCCAAGGAGTGGCTGATGGAGCTAACGTGTCGTTTACACAGGTAAAGCTACTCTTTCTTTTTTAAATGTGATTGTCACTTCACTTTCTAATTTTCCCTGTCTTGTCAGGATGTTTAGATGTAACACCCCCGCGCGTCGAAAAGCACGTTAAGCCTTTCTTTCTGCATCTAATGATAAAGATCATGCCAGACGGCTGGTCCAAATAATACAATAATAACTCTATATAAAGGCTTATCTCTGTTTGTATCCAAGTTTATTTGTTCAGCTTATATGACATTATTACTATAATTTTATTTGAATATCGAAGCCCATTAGACAGCGAGATCCATCCGACCAGGCTGAAGACAGCAAAACTTTTGCTCAAGGAATGACAAACGCCCTCAGTTGTCTAGTACTTACCTTAGCTAGAGTTTACTGGACACTGATACTGTAGAAGTGATTCGTTCATTAAACAGTGGCGCAGCGCTGTGAAGGAGTAGTTACTGCAACTTCGAATTCTCAGAAACTTGACCACGTATGTTACGTAACCATTCATCACTTTGAGTTCTCTACCTAATGTGACCAAGGCCAAATCAATCTCCTATTTTGAGACCAAACCAAACAGTTTTAATACGTATATTTTCATATGAAAGATAAAAGAAGGTTAAGCAAAATTATGCATTTCCATTATACAAAGTTTTATGCAAGGGTATTGGAAATAATATGTATTCATTATTTATCATTCAGACTGTGTACTCATTGTAAAAACAAATAGCGTACCTATTCTTTTGTTTCAAACAATGCAGAATATTCAAAACAATTGTACTTTTTCCTCGTTAAGTTTTTGAATACAAATCACTATCACTACATAGTATATAACAAAATCGCTTCCCGCTGTCTGTATGTATGCTTAAATCTTTAAAACTACCTTTTTTTTTAAAGATAAGATAAGAAAGAAGGTTTAAATGTATAATACATTGCACCCGTGCGAAGCCGGGGCGGGTCACTAGTGAGAAATAAATTCCTACCTATCAGATACAATTGCTTATATAGGCACATAAGCTCGATGAATACAGATGGCACCCATCTTTGCTAGGACTATAAGGCTCCTTATCTGAATTTTCAAACAAACAAAAGGATGCACGCCAGATATCAATGGCAATTCGCCAATTGAACAATGGACAATAAATATTTTTAATCTGCAGCTATTCCTGCTTCAAATGGACGACCTCATTGGGACCATCAATGATAATCACGTGCCAAGGGATGATACGGGAGGTTGCAGCTCCATTGCCATCAACACACCCGAGAGCGTAAGTCTTGCACACAGTTTGTCCAGGCATGTAGTAATAAAAACTTAAGGGCAATATGTACAGTAAATTTCATCGAGGAAAATGCCCCATATGCGGAAAAGGCCTTTTAACGTAAATATGAGTAAGGGGACTTTATAATCGTTAATAACTCTCGAAGTACCAGACCGAAATCAGTAATCGCTACATCAATTTGTTAAATAACTCAAATATCTTTGGGTAACAATAAAAAAATGAGTCTCTTTTTAGTACAATTTTAGAATAAATTGCCCGAAAGCGCTAAACAAAACTGCTTATACTTTGTCCTTTCAGCAATTAGAAAACGGATTTATTTGATAACGTTTTTTTGTGTATAGTTAGTTACACCACACCCTTTTCTTTAAAACAACACCAAAAACGAGCCCCCATACGACGCCGTGAGACTTAAACCGCCGTAAATTTCGACTTAGGTTATCCACTCAGAACAAATCACAATGTAGTTTCTAGCGATTTAATAAGTTATGGAGATAAAAATAAATTAACGATTGAACTAAATAGGGATTATTAATATTTTCCATAATTTTGTCCAAAGTAGTTTAATCATGGTATTAAATTAAAAAAAAGGGGTCCCAAATCCCGATAGTCACCTATGTAAGCATCTGCCGCGCACTTCCGGTAATAAAACTACTGGCAGACTTCGATTTTCTGTGCCTATCTTAACAAAAATGGCTCTCTGTTGTTATCACTATAATTGCGTTATCAGGTGGGTTGAATTGGGCCTATTTATCGGGCCAGAAATCGACTTATTTCCTTACTTCCTGCAGGTTTATCATTCAAACTTTATTGTACATCCGTACAAAAGATTTTAAAGCCCACAGTAAAAAATAAAAAAATACAGAAATGGAAAAATCATCAACAATTACCTATATAGTTACTTTAATTTAGCCGCTCAGAGAATGCTTTTTTGTCGTATTCTATTTTGATAGAATATAATATAAAGGAAAATTCACAAGGTCTGGAATTTTCATATTCTTTCCATAAATTTTGGGTTAAAATTAAAAACGTCTTAATAGTATTCTTGAGCGGCAAAATTATAATAGTTGTAAATCTCATTTTACGGGTACTATTGCCATTCAAAAAAAGTTACCTACTCGTATGACGATGAACACAAAGTCATTTATATTATTTTGCCCGGATTCGTTACGTCTCTCAAATTATATTAATTTTCACGCCTTGTGGACATCAGATGAAACAAATTAGTTCCAATTTCCACGGTAAGAAATAAGGTTAATGAATAATTTAAATGTTTGACAATTCCAGAGCGTTTTGGGGCATACAGAGGACGCCTTCAGTGAGACACTGAATCATTTTTACATAATGTCTGCTCACATCATACCGTCGCGAGAAGACAAAGAACTCGGTGTAAGTACATTGACCAATGGTAATTACTTGATTTTCTAAAACTGACAGAACAATGCCTATTACGATCCTCGTAGACATACCACACAAAGGTTCAGAATACTAGAAAACTGACATGTGAAATAGGTAGGTTTCTAATTGTAGTTGACTTAGGCGACAACTAGATACTAAAGTGCTAAAGAGAAGCCCCGGATTCATGGCACAGAAAATATACCTAATAGTAGTTACTATGAGCAGTTTAAAAGCTATAAACAAACACAGTTGCTGAGATGTAATACACGAACACTAATTATCTAATAGCTATTTACACTATCGTCATAAATGATTATCTTAATGACAGACAACCCACCGCTTGAATCGTTGGACTAGAGATTAGACTAGATTATTACCTACTCGGTTATTAGCCACCTCATGGTGGGTAAGTATTCATTAATGGCCGACTTTAAACACGCCTATAGGTACTAGTTTTCGCATAGATTTTAATACATATTACAGAATTAACGTTAATTATAGTTACAATATGACGATGAAACCAAGATTTAGTCTATGAAAATATTGTATGAAAGAATATATTATGTATAATCATGACGACATATATGTATAATTATGACGACCTCCGTGGTCAAGTGGCTAGCCCGCTGGTTTCAAGCGTCGCCGTCTCGTGAGGTTCTGGGTTCGATTCCCGGTCGGATCAGTGTAGAAAACGATATTTTCTATATTGCCTCGGGTCTGGGTGTTGTGGTACCGCCGTTGTGTCTGAGTTCCATAACACAAGTGCATTGGCATTACTTTGGGAACAGAGCAATGTATGTGATTGGTGTCCAATATATTATATTATATTATAATCAATTCCCCATCTATTATACTCAGGCTGTCGAAGAACGATTTGCGTCCCTTTGCTACGCCGGTCAAATGCCTGGATACACTATGGGGTACAATGGAAACGGTCTGGTGTTCTCCATCAACACTCTTAGCCCCCTTGTGTTGAAACATGGGAATACGCGTAAGTATTCCTTTTACACTTAATAGAAACATCATCACAGAAATTTATAAAGAACTAGCAGCGGTCCTCTACGACGTTGCCTGCGAACATTCGGATTTCTCGAATGTAACGTACGTAATGTCAACGCGAAGCAGTTATCTATTTTAATAATAAGTACAGTCGACTTTTCTGCAGCCTAACCATTTGCACGACGAAAATCGCTTGCCCACACCACACAAAAATGGGCGTCAATCAAGCAAAAGACGAAGCGTGGTGCAAGCGATTTTGGTTCTTGAGGTGGTAAGGCGGTGGTGACGTGGTAGTAGCAGTAGCGACCATAACGCCGGGCGCAAGCGCGCGTCGTATCTACCTGCTTGAACTGTAAGCATTATTTTGAAGTTAATATTCAAAGAGATCTTCATTTGAGCACATTCATTCAAACAAACTCTTCAGCTGTATACTATACCTAAAATATAGTACCTACTTACCTAATAGTCGGCGTGTTATATGTACTAGAGGTTCTATTATTGTATTTTTTTTTTCTTTTATTATTTTTTATGTCTTAAGTTTTTCATTTTTTTATTTTTTATCAATTATTATAGTAATGTGTATTAATTTATTCTTGTACCTGTTTTTTTTTTTTTTGTTTAATTTATTTTTCTTTGTATGTGTGTACACTTATCAAAGGGGTTCCCGCAGAATATCAGTATCGTGACATGCCTCGCGCTGTCACGAATTATGCTGAGCGGGGACCTTTTTGACACATAGATACCTATTATTTATATATTTTATATATATATTAAAACTGATGTCTATATGTAATAATATTTATAATAACCGTGTTTTTTTTTGTTGTTTTGTTTTGTATATGATTGTAACTTATGTGTCAAATAAAATAATTTCTATTCTATTCTATTCTATTCTACTAGAGTCTAAATCGCTCGCACTTTCTATTGACAAGAGAGCCCTATCACTCGGTTGCCGACGGAGCTAACTATAGGTAGTATGACCGATGTCGATATCGCAGCAGCACTTTTCCCCTTCCAGATTCCTCCTCCAGGTCATTAAGTCTTCTCCTTTGGCTATTTCGGAAATTTCAAGCAATATATCGTGGAGACATCAAGACGCGCTAGTGACTTAGACCACGCGCTGATTAATTTCAATGTTCATAAAAAAATATTTGAATAATTCAAAAAGAAGTTTGCGGTTACGGATATAGCATTGAATGCGACAATTTGTTTGGATAACAATTAATACCGAGGTACGAAATCTATGGCTTACTTTGTACCGGCGCTAATATTGCAAATTTTAACTTAAAACCAATAACCCTTGTTATTGTAACAAAACTGTAAAAGTTAAACATATTTTATCGCGAACTTTATTAAAGACTAGCGGTCCCCCGCGACTTCGTCCGCGCGTTTTGAGTTTGCTCCCTCCCCTCCCGTCGCAGCGTCATGTTTTATATCCTAAAGCCTTTCTCGATAAATAAGCTATCCAACACAGAAATATTTTTTCAAATTGGTCCAGCAGTTCCTGAGATAAGAGCGTTCAAACAAACAAACTCTTCAGCTTTATAATATACTAGCGGTCCCCCGCGACTTCGTTCGCGCGTTTTGAGTTTGCTCCCTCCCCTCCCGTCGCAGCATGATGTTTTATATCCTAAAGCCTTTCTCAATAAATAAGCTATCTAGCACAGAAATATTTTTTCAAATCGGTCCAGCAGTTCCTGAGATAAGTGCATTCAACTTCAAACCAACAAACTCTTCAGCTTTATAATATAATTAGCGCAAGCACACGTTGTACTTAAGCTGCGAACATTATTTTGGTGCAGAGTTATGTTAAAACTGTGATAGCTCCTAAGATATTTATTGGAATCAAATGATATAAAGGGCAACTTTGTTCTTCATGAAATGTTCGTGATGATGAATGTATTTATTTTGATAAGAATAAATACCTGTGTGTATAATACACCTCTAAAAATGATGCATTATTTTCTTACAAATTTACTAACATAAAAAAGGTTGTAGTAAGTCAACCATAAAAGATAGACTTATGCTGTCGCGGACTTTATTATAGAACTCTTAATGCTGAACAATCCTGTCATACATGATTTTTGTGTAACTTTAGCGGTTTCCGCAGCGTACGCAGCGGAAGCTTTCAAAAGGAATATCTTTCTCCCGTTTTCGCAACATTTTTCATTGCTGCTGTGGTCTTGTGAGTCGTATCTTTATGTTATATAGCTTAAAACCTTCCTCAATAAATGGACTATCCAACATAAAAAGAATTTTTCAAATCGGGCCAGTAGTTTCTGAGATTAGCGCGTTCAAACAAACAAACAAACAAACTCTTCAGCTTTATAATATTAGTATAGATTAGCGCGAGCGCACGTTGTACTTAAGCTGCGAACATTATTTTGGTGCGGAGTTATGTTAAAACTGTGATAGCTCCTAAGATATTTATTAAAATTAAATGATATAAAGGGCAACTTGGTTCTAAATGAAATGCTCGTGATGATGAATGTATTTTTTTGATATAAGAATAAATACCTGTGTGTATAATACACCTCTAAAAATAATGCATCATTTTTTTACATATTTATTAACATAAAAAAGGTTGTAGTAAGTCAACCATAAAAGATAGACATATGCTGTCGCGGACTTTATTATAGAGCTCTTAATGTTGAACAATCCTGTCATACATGATTTTTGTGTAACTTAAGCGGTTTCCGCAGCGTATGCAGCGGAAGCTCTCAAAAGGAATATCTTTCTCCCGTTTTCGCAACATTTTTCATTTCTGCTGTGGTCTTATGAGTTGTATCTTTATGTTATATAGCCTAAAGCCTTCCTCGATAAATGGACTATCCAACGTAAAAAAAATTTTTCAAATCGGGCCAGTAGTTTTTGAGATTAGCGCGTTCAAACAAACAAACAAACAAACAAACTCTTCAGCTTTATTATCGCGAACTTTATTAAAGATATCAATTGCCTGTATAAAACGATAGTACATAACTTTGGTCTATTGTATTGCCAATAGACAAAGCTAAACAATCGAGTTTAGGCAGCGTTAACGATATAGAGATTTTCTTTAAACACCTTCGTTTACATTATTAAAGTTTTCATGCGGACCCCTTATGTTTATGTTATATAGACTATGTTCATTACAGGTAATGCAGGATTCTAATGGTAAAAGAATTTTTCAAATCGGTTCAGTAGTTTCGGCCAAAACAAAGTAAACAAACAAACAATCGAATCTTAGAGTTGCCTTATATGCATTAATTTAAGTATATTTTAATAAGAAAAAAAATTAAATCATCACGGTGGATTGAAATAAATAATAATAATTCAGAAGGCATATGTTTTGGCTAAGATGTCAAAGTTGTATTTCATTTACTTTGTAAAACAAGATTTTCGCTCTTGGAAATACGTGCGTATACGTGAATCGAAACAATGTGTCATAACAAAAAATATCTCAGCGATCATCGGCCATAAATAAAAGAAGAAGATCATTTTAAAAAGAATGGACTAAGCTGGAAAATTTGACTAAATGCTTGTATAATTATGATACTAACGTCTTTTTTTTGCTTTTTAAGCAAAAACTAAATTGGAATTCCATTAGGCAGCCATTAAGTGAATCAAATAATTTTGGGCAACTTTAAGGACTAAATACTTACCTTCGTGTGCAGCTGTCACAACTTTACGCTGTGCCTTTTAATAAAAATGTTATTTTTGTTTTGTTATCTAGCCAAGAGATTAATTTCTATTGTATTACACTTACGTCCAGATACATATAGGTTTTTCCAATTTCTGTAACCACTTACCAAACCTGCTTATCAACACTTATCTACAGCACGAACGTTCATCACCCGAGCAATGTTAGCTGCCAAGAACTTTTACGACGCAGAGAGAATTCTCCAAGACGAGGGTCTTGGCATCGGCAACGGTTTCTCCGTGAATATGCTCTGGACCGAGTCTTGGGGAGGTCGCCAATTATACAACGTGGAAGTCGCGCCTGATCTAAAGGCGGATAGATCCATACTGAACATATACAAGTATGACAAAGAGCCGTTGGTACATTGCAATAGGTAAGCCAAATAATGTTTCCTACAAACCTAAGGCCCACTTGTGCCAGACTTAAAATTCAACTTGGGGATGACGGAGTACTCGTATCTTTCTCTCAACATAACTATGAAAACCACGGTAAAAAAAAATTTAACTCTTAGTTAACGTCAACAAGTCTTTCTGTCTGTTTACTTACATCAAACAATAGACAGTAACGTTAGGTATAACCAAGAGTTGGCTATCCTGGAATGATGAAAATGGACTTGATAGCCACTATGTACTCATATAAATCTGGAAAAAAACACTGTAGTGTACGTAGCTGAAGACTAAATTGAATTCCTTTTGCAGATACCAAAGAGCAAACGTCACAGAAGTCATTGGTCCGATCATCGACAGCAGTGCAGCACGTCTCGAGATAATACACTCATACCCCCCGCCTAAAAGCAAGAAGAACATCCAAGATATTCTATCAGATCAGACCGGGAAAGATTTCACGGTCTTCCAGACCAAGCCAGATGCAGTTATCAAGACAATAGCAGCAGGTATACTCGGTTAACCCTCGTTTCAATTTGTAATATTTACATTTGTTATCATCATCGCTTTTTTCTGATACCTAAAGACCTCAACTACCAACCTAAGACCTAAATTTCCATTTGTTTTGTTACAAAACAAATGACGGTTTAGGTACCTGTGGCGGCATCTTGTAGAGCTTTTGCGGAGTAGCCGCCACGTAGGTACTGCTTTGCTTAAAAAGCATCTGCGCACTGTTGTCGGAGCCTCGGAGGTGAAAGTTTTAATGCTTGCCAATAGATGACGCTAATATACATAAATGAACAGAACTCCTAACCAGAACAGAACCAAATCTTTCGCTTTGAGTTTTGATAGGTAATGTTTTTAACTGTAAACACTTCTATGCCTACGCATTGCTCAGAATAGAGATATTAACTGGGCCCTTATTATTTTTCAGGAGTATTCGACGTGAACAAACGTACCTGGAGCATTTACATAGACAAACCAAATGAATCCGAGCCTGTTGCAGTGTTACCAATAACTTTTAACATGTTAGAAAATTCTTACTGAACAAATATTTAGAAGTAGTGTGCACTAAAATAAAAATAGTCGTTATTTATATAGTTTAACCTATTGACTGTCCAACAAAAGATAAAATAACAATTTATTGTTACCATTTTTTTTTTGACTTGGCTCAGTTTTATTATTATAATTTAAGAAAACTTGTGTTGTTTGATGTTTTAAATAGACCAATTTATTAAAAGTATTAATTCTAAGAAAGTATTATTAAGGGGTGTAAAATTATTATATTCTGCTCTGCATAATATTGTAATTCGAAATAAAAGAATTAAACTACTTTTTATCTAAAGTTTATTTTAAACCACTGAGGTCTGGTTTTCCAACGTTATCTAAGGAATATTCGTAGAATAAATACAATACGCCTAATTTGAAAACGTCATCTATTTGTCAGCAATCATTCATGTAAATGACATTTTGAATCGGTGTTTTTATATTTAATAGTCTTATCTAACGTTAGTAACATCAGACAAACATGAACATTAGATAAGACTTATCCGGCTGAATAAGTAAAACAACCACTTTTAAAATGACCTTAACATAAATAAATTTTATTCGACGAACATTACTTATTTGACGATGAAAAAATAAAGCCTTAAATATCTTATATTGTATTAATTAAGAAGTTTACAATTATTATGCATGAAGAACAATAAAAAATATATTATAATTGAAATTATCAAGGCAAGGAAATAAATAAAATATAAGCTTTAACTCAAGCTTGATTTCGCTTTTGCAGATACACAGACAAATTTTATGATTTGACAAAGTATTTATTTTTACTTTATAATGCTTTAAATCATCCTCTACCAGCGCGGGAGAGCGGGTCACATTTAATTATTAGTGAATATTAGAAGCAAGTATTTTTTACTTCAAGCAAGTATTGCAACTTTTAGATGTTTTATTTATTTCAATGCTACAATACATTGTGATGAAGTTAATATGTACAGGTTAGCGTTGGGTTTGTGACCGGTAATTTACTCAATTTCGAGTAAATTACCAAAAACATGTAATTTACTCGGTAAAATTACCGATGACTGGTAAAATATTTAAATGATTTTAATTAACAAAACTTAATGTATAAATATACTTAAATCCTTTACCAAATTACCATGAATAACATTTCACTCATTTTTACTGTCTTAGCATGATGATATATACTTCTTTACATGCCAATACGAACACGAACTTTTGAGCTGGATTCACATCACACAAAAATATATTTATTAGGTTTATTTTTGTTTTGTACTTTGTAATTTATGAGTGATATTGTGTTTGTAACAGAAACATATTAATGTTTATTTTAAAACAGGAGGTTATCAATTCGACCTATAAGGTATGTGATATTGTTAGAATTTTATATTGTTCGAGTGGGGTAATCTATTAAGGCTTCCAAAGTTCCAAACACGTGTTCAAAATTTCGTAAGTGTATGTGTGTTTTGATGTTTTTTTCACCACGGATTTCTAGAAAACGAGAAGTCATAGCGAGGTGATTATTTTTTGTTCAATCAGATATATTGCTACTTAGGGTACCTACAGTGTAAGTTCCATCCAAACCAGTAGTTTTCGTTTTATAGGTTATTAATTTAATAACTGAAAATCACGAAAAAGGGTATATTTTTTTCAAAAAATGCCTCCTTATCATACTGACCTAAAAGCTAAGCTTATCATTCACCTCACCATCGTCTGCATCGCTGGTTCCTTTTCACTTTCTTACTCAAGATATTCAAGTATTTAAACAAACTAACAAGTTGCAGAGCGGAAGCCACAACTAATTCAACCTTCGGCTACTTCATGTACACCAAATGCTATGATTAATCTCGCGCATGTGTGAATCACGAAGCGTCTCGCACGTAGGTTTGATGACTTCCAGCCTCCCGAACAACAAATCTATTAAGGCAAATTATACGGAAGGCCGAGAAGTACGAGTATAATACGCCTCTATGTTTAGCGTTTGTGGACTATGAGATGGCTTTTGATTCGATCAAAACTTGGGCGTTGCTTAGGCCTCTTCAGTGGTGTCACATAGACGATAGGTGTTAAAGTGTATAACAACGCCACCATGGTCGGTCCGAGTACAGGAACGAAATACGAGTGCGATTCCATTGCGGAGAGGTGTAAGACTGGGAGTCGTTATATCTCCGAAACTGTTTACAGCGCCATTGGAAGACGCCTTTAAGGTCCTGGAATGAGAAGGATTCGGCACCTGCGTCAATAGCAAATACATAACACGCCTCCGGTTTGCCGATGATATAGTCGTTGTGGCAAAGACGCTGAATGATCTTGGCACTATGCTCGACCAATTATCCCAACAGGTGTGTCTTTGAAAAAAACATGGAAAAGACGAAAATTACGTCAAGTTCCCTTGTTATACCTACTCCAGTATCCGTTGGAAACTCAACTCTTGAAGTTGTCGACGAGTACGTCTACTTTAGATGAAAGATCCAATTAGATAGGTCCAACTTTGAGAAAGAGGTCAATTGACGAATCCAATTCGGCTAGGCAGCGTTCGGGAAACTGCATAAGAGCGTCCTCTCGTGTCAATTACCTCAGTGTCTGAAGACGAAAGTTTTCAACCAGTGTATGTCACCAGTGAAGACATACGGATCCGTTACGTGGTCTCTAACTATGGGCCTCATAAAGAAGCTTAAAATCACACAACGAGCAATGGAGTGGGCTATGCTCGGTGATCGAATCAGAAGCGAGGAGATACGTAGAAGAACTAAGGTAACGGACATATCCCTACGAATCAGTAAGCTCTAGTGGCAGTGGGCACTTTGGCAGGGCACATAGCAGGGAACTGATGGCCGCTGGGGCAGAAAAGTTCTGGATTTGAAACCCTTCGACCAAAAGCGCAGCGTGGGATGACCACCGACAAGATGGACAGACGACCTTGTAAAGATCGCAGGATCAAACTGGATGCAGACCGCTCACAACCGGTCGCTGTGGAAAGCCGTGGGGGTGGCATATGTTCAGCAGTGGACGTCTTTTGGCTGATAATGATGATTGATGTGTGAACATCAATGTGAACAGCAAGCTCGCGTCAGCTCTCGTGCACGAATATTTCCTCGAACGTTTCGTCAATAACCAGACGAGAAGCGAGCGCGAATGTTAAATGCCATTTAATAATTTACGCAACGCGCACGAATATTTGTTTTTTGTTTTATATGGTGACCCAAGTAACGTAAAAAATAATCAATTTTTAAAGTGTTTTCTACCATCAACACCGCCAACTACCGTTTGGATTAAAGCTTTAATCATGCACAAATTATAAAATAAATAAATATAGCAACTGAATATTTTACGGTCTATTTGGTAAATTACGAATATTTTACAATTTTTACCATAAATTACCGTATTTTTCATTACTTACTATTTTGTTTTTTTACCTGCCCAACTCTAGTACAGGTTGATTACAGATAATACCACTCTGTGTTTAACAAACACAATAGTTAAAAGCAGCATACCAAATAATAATTAATTTTTGATCTATTAACTTTCCGTGACAGTTAACAGCTATAGCCGTAAAACAATAAAAGTCTGTTGTGTCTGGGATACTGCCCTAAAAGTGTTAAATCAAGGGTATAAGACATTCGACAGGCCAAGATGAATATCACATACACCAATAGGATTCAGTGATTCTTTTAAAGTAATGAAATAGGTATAATACAGATTCATTAAAGTTTAGTATAAATCCTAAATTTCGATGGGAGTAATAGGTTAATAATAGATGTGAGGGTCGTGTGCTTGAGCTCCAAAATAAAGTATTTTAGCCACCACAGCCACAGCCACCCATCGGTGGAGGCGGCGGCCCAGAGTTCGACGGTCCAAACCCACCAAACTTCTTTGATGGTGGTTTAGGAGGTCTGAAAGCACGAAAAGTATTCATATAACACACAATCAACACCTGATATAATCTTTATCAATTACTATAAGTCAAGGATCAACATCCTACACCTAATTTGTATGACAAAAATAAGCCCAAGTAATCAATAGGATTTAAAAAAAGGCCAAGTTAAAGTTGGGCTCGCGCACTGAGGGTTTTGTGCCAACTTAAACTATATGAGGGATCCACTTATAGTCCATTGAATAAAAAGTTCTAGAGTGCGTGAGTTAGTAACGTAAGATGTTTCTTCGGAAACATGTCAAGAGTCCCTAGGTAATAAACATACTAAAACCCCGGGACACTAGGAGGAGCCCCGGAGTGGGGGGAGGGGGGGGGGGGAAAGGGTCCATTTTTTCATTTTTCGCTTAACACGTCGGTTGCGGCCGCCAATCTATTTACTTGACCGTAGTACGGAAATTACACGCAAAACGTGAGCCGCGCGCTCGCGTTCCACTGTAGAATATGCACATACAGCAGTGCGGCAACTCACGCAAAGCGTGTTTTTCACCTGAACGGCTGTGCGGCTTAACGCGAAAGCGTGTGAATGTCGGACGCAACGCCTGTGCGGGACCACACGTTTAACGTGAAATTTCTGCTCCAACGACAGTGCTGACCACACGTTTTATGTGTAAAAAAATGCATTACGCGAGTGCGGACCAAAACATACGATGTGTTACGAGTACATTAGAGGAGAGGAAATCAATGATATTAAAATTGTATATTTAAAAATTACTACGGCGTAATATCACATTTTGGAATATTCATTTTAATTATTTTTTATGCGCGCTTTGGTTGATAGTAAATGATTCCACATTATTCCGTAAAAAAAGGTTAAGATCAGTGTTACCAAGCCTACTGTCTCAAGGCGCTACCCGGATTTACTGTAGTTAGAGTTAGAAAAACTGCTAAATATGGCCACTTTTGGCAAATTTTCTAACTGTAACTGCAGATAACTACTTAAGAAACAATTTAAATGTACCAAGGGCAATCTCAAAAACGGCACATGTTAGAGAAAAACTTTCAAGGAAAAGTTGAAAGGCCATAAAATTATCTACAAGTTGTTCCTAAATCATTTTTTCCTATATCCTACCATTTCTGAGTTACACGCAGTAAAAAATGATTTTGGCTCAAACAATTTCCCCATACTACATACCCATGTTTATCACATCAATCGATAAAAAAATATTTCTTTCTTCCAAAAAACTCAAATGTGCAACTTGTGACCGGTACTGATAGATTGCTCTTAATTAGGTCTATAATTGGTAAAATAAAAACATTCCTCCATGGAAGCCTTTAGGAGGAATCGATTGTCAAAATATTATATTAGGGTAGTTTGAGTTACTGAACTTGATCTTTTTACTTTTTTCTTCCAAAAAACTCAAAAGTGCAACTTGTGACCGGTACAGATAGATTGCTCATGATTAGGTCTATTATTGATAAAAAAAAAACAGATTCCATCATGGAAGCCTTTAGGAGGAATTGAATTTTATTAGGGTAGTTACGATACTTGAACTTTTTATTTTTTTTCTTCCAAAAAGCTCAAAAGTGCAACTTGTGATTGGTACTAATAGATTGCTCTTAATTAGGTCTATCATTGGTAAAAAAAACGCATTCCTCCATGGAAGCCTTTAGGAGGAATTGATTGTCAAAATATTATATTAGGGTAGTTACTGAACTTGATCTTTTTTATTTTTTTCTTCCAAAAAGCTCCAAAGTGCAACTTGTGACCAGTACCGATAGATTGCTCACAATTAGGTCTCTCATTGATTAAAAAAACCAGATTCCACCATGGAGGCGTTTAGGAGCAATTGAATTTTATTAGGGTAGTTACGATACTTGAACTTTTTATTTTTTTTCCTCTAGTGCCTCTCATATGACATCAATGTCCCAACACTATCCGTTGTTCGGATTTTTTCGATGAAGTTTCACACGTAGCATGGGAAGGGGTCCGCCCTCGTTAAGCTTATAGTAAAGTTTGCTTATGTTTTCGAATTTTTCACCATTCATGGGATGTAGCTCGAAAACGGCTGCTAATAGAAAAAAATGATTTAGGTACAACTTGTAGATAATTTTGTGGCCTTTCAACTTTTCCTTGAAAGTTTTTCTCTAACATGTACCGTTTTGGAGATTTAAGCGAAAAATGAAAAAATGGACCCTTTCCCCCCCTCCCCCCACTCCGGGGCTCCTCCTAGTGTCCCGGGGTTTTAGTATGTTTATTACCTAGGGACTCTTAACATGTTTCCGAAGAAACATCTTACGTTACTAACTTACGCACTCTAGACCCCCCTTGGAGGGACTCATTCAATGGACTATTATGCAAAATACACAATATTTATTGACAGCAAAAATAACTTTGCTTTCATAGTTAACTATTTTTAAAAACTTATCCATAAGCTCCCAAAACGCATAGGTCTGACCTATATTTTTTTTTGTTTCATTTCCATGTATGGGAGCCGCCCCTTTCAATTGTCAATATTTTTTATTTTTTGTATGACAATCGTAAAGTGGTTAACAGGATACACTCACTGACTAAGTTTCTCTCTTATATTTTTTCTCTCATGCAGGATAATTTTACCATATATTTTATAGGTAGTATTGAACAAAGCTTACCCACTGCCAGGTGGCCTGAAGTCCCTAACATATTTATCGCCATGCTTTGAGTAGTTCGGGTTAATTAATGTTTGAAACCTGTAAAAAAGATTTCACCCTTTATGATATCAATATCCAACACTTTTTATCTCATTGTACAGAATAAAGGTACCAATTTCAGCTTTAGGCAATATACTTACAGCAAATACAAGAAGTTCAGGATACCCCAAAACCATCCAAATATATTAAAAGGAGTATTTTTCACCACAGTGCCATCTGTAACAAAGTGATGGTTGAATTAATATAGAACATGATGTTTCAAATGATATTTTATGTACCAACTAGTAAAAAGTAAATAATAATGAAAATAAATATTTGTTTATTCAGACAACTAGATCCAATTTGTTGGTAACAATATAATCTTATACTATGTAGATATGCCTAATATGAATAATGATTAATTATGATGAGGCAACAGATAAAGAGTGCTGCAAAAATATTCATTTTAACAGCCCCACCCAGTGTCACAAAAAAGGTGAGTCAAATCGCTCTACATCACTTTCAGGGTGCTGTTGGAACTGCCACGCAACCTTGTGAGCAGAGGTAATGCTTTTTTGTGCATTAAAAATCATTAGCGTGTTCTTCAGCAAACATGCAGGACGCGCTACAAAAGCGAGGCAGCCCCAGAAGCACCCTGCAAATGTTATTATATTGGACACAGAGGGGGCTGTACGATTTTTACAAATAGACTGGCAATATGCCTTGAATAGTGTAATAATACCTTAGGGTCCTGTGAGCAGCAAGCAAACCTACAGGCTAACATATTACCTCTCTCACCGCCAACAACCTACATTCCATTTCTATGTCCTTATCATCAGACATATCCTCACATACAATATGCACAAGATATTTAAACTCTTGTTGTCTAAGAAGCGGTTTCCAACATAACATAACTGGTGACAGATTATCTGGCACTTTATTTTTCAACAGAAATACTACACATTCACTCTTTTTTGCGTTACATATAAGTCCATGATCCAGGGCATAGTTTTCACAAACCTTCAACAACTTGCGCATGGAACTGATTGACGGTGCCAGCAGAATCATGTCATCGGCATAGCACAAGTTATTCATACAGACACCGTCAATCCAACATATTCACTACTGAAGTCAATCTATCCTATCAGTTCATTTATGTACAGATTAAAGAGCCTAGGGGAGGACAACCCCTCCTGCCTCACCCCCCACTCCAACCTGTACAGGTCAGAAAGCACATTGTTCTGTTTGACACAATTGACTTGATTCTCATACCAATACTCAAGAACTGAGACCAATTCACCCAGAACATGAGCATCCAATAACTTTTTCCACAAGATGTTATAGCACACCAGATCAAAAGAAAGTAAAGAATCACCTTAGTTAGTTCAGCCTACAAAAAGGTATGTTGCACAGTTAGTTAGTGCATGAAATATTCAGAAAATCAAAAAAAGATTGTATCATCACAACCTACACTATTCCTCTTTATAGATAAAAATAAGAACACAAGTTGTAGGTACTAAACAGTGTGAAATACTTCTTTGGTTGACATTACTTTCAACAAAGCAAGTAAATTGACTGTTAGTAATTTTAACAATATCCGTTGATAGTAATAAAAACACGGTGTTATCGGACTTCTCATTTCATTTCATAATATTATTATCTGTAAACAGTACACTGACGTGGCCTAGTCAGATTTATATGGTCACAATATTTGGGAATGGATGATGAAATTTTCGAGCTTCTGAAGTATTAGAATGGGAAATGAATAATAAAGATAACAAGATATACCTCCTGTAACGTAAACCATTGTATCACAACAAGAATTTCAATCCTTTTTTTTTCAATTATACAAAATTACAAACTTAGAACAAATTGAATGTACCACCAAAGCCAAAGAACAGAATAAATACACCTTAGAGAGTAAAATAATACACAGATTAGTAAGAGTGATAGATATAGACACGACAGATATTTTTTTAACGATAACAACATTTCATTTTTGTTAACGTATAAATATTCGAAAACCATTTCATGACTTAGCGCTTCCAAAATGTTAAACATTTCTTCAGGTTTTTATTCGCTCTATTTTTAAAGTTAAATGAAAAAGACTGAATATAACATGGAAGTTGGCATTTCACAGGTTTCGCCTTTGCGATGCAGAAACATTTCATGCAGAAAAAAAATGCTATTGAACTTTGAGCTTGCTGTCAGCTGTCACTTTGACATTTAGTGTTGTTGTTGTTTTCGGAGTTGTATTGTACATTATCGATAAATTACGATATGGTAAATTGAAAATTATTTAAAAAAAATAATTTTCAATTTACCATATCGTAATGCCTATTCGGTATGGGGGTCTTGGAGTACGTCGGGTTCAGAATGTTGGTTTGGTGGCTTTTTTGGCCTCGGCACATGGTTCAGTGGATCTTGTTGCTCGCATTTTATCGCTTGATGGCAGCACCATCCACTTGCCTTTTGTATCTGAGGCCCTGGAGAGATAGGCTATGATTTGTCCAACTAATGAAAGACCGGTAGACCTTGCCATTCAGAGAGGATGGGACGACATTAATTGCAAACTATCATATGCTCGTCTGCTGGATGGTAGATCGGGCGTTGATTTGGCACGTCTTAAATCAGTTGTGAAACCTGAATCTGGTGCGTGGCTGCACGCATTGCCGTCTACTCAGTTGGGTACGCTGCTAGATTTCCCAGTCTTAAAGCCAACGCAATTCTTAAGGAATTGCGTTGGCTTTAAGACTGGGCAGTAAAATTTGTGAACCTCATCGCTGTATTTGTGATGTTATGGTAGAGGGAAATGGTCACCATGGACTTAGTTGCCAGAGATGTGCGGGGCGCTTCCCAAAGCACCATTCTCTTAACGAAATTGTGCGTCGGGCCATGGTTTCCGTTAATGTTCCTTGCGTCCTAGAGCCACCTCGCTTGTCCCGCACGGATGGTCTTATGGCCTTACGTTGGTTCCCTGGCGAAGAGGACGTAGTCTTTTATGGGACGCCACATGCGTAAGCACCTTTGCTGCGTCATATTTACGGCACACTGTTGCATCAGCGGGTTCAGCAGCGGAAAATGCTGCCAAGTTAAAACATGCTAAGTACGCTGCGCTCGAGTCCGAGTATGATTTTATTCCAATCGCTGTGGAGACTGCTGGGCCCTGGGGTGATGAGGCACGCGAGCTATTCAAAGAGTTGGGACGACGTTTAAGGGATAAGGGTAACGATCCCCGCTCTGGGTCTTGGTTGGTTCAACAGGTTTCCATAGCAATGTGTGTAAAAATTTGACGACGCTTGTAGCTAAAAGAACCATTTGTATTTTAATGAGAATCTATGTATAATACTTCTAAATAGAATTAACTAATATTTATAGTAAGTTTGTAAATGAATAAAGTTTCTATTCATTTTAAAAAAATGCATTCAAAATATTTTTTGGTTCAGATACGAAATAATCATCATAATACCTCATTACATATATGATTAATATTTGAAGGTATGAAAAAATAATTGAGTAATTTTCAGACATCATAATAATATTCAATATGAAAGTATGATACGTTGCTTGGTTTGGTTACTTGTTTGCATAACTTAAATCAGGTAATGTTACATGATAAAGGAAAATTAAATACTTAATGGATATACCATTTTTATCGACATCTTAAAACTATAATTGATCCAGGCCCCAACACTATGAACGTCAGTTTTTTTTTCCAATTTAGCAAAGACGTGGCCTCGTAACATCAAACCTCATGTACTTACGCTCTTTTATAATGGAGAGTTTTTAAACAATCATTATTAGAGAAAATACTGAAAAGAAATGAAAATTAAAAATACGAGTGCCTTCATTTTTGAAGTTCTTTCAGGAAAAAAATAAAAATGTACATTCATGTGTTTTATACGAAATTCATGTGCGTTGTCAATTGGAAATATTTTATAACGCCAGGACCCATAATGAGTTTGGGGCTGCAACTTGCGGTGTCGCTATAATCATTTTGTTTTTCTTTAATGATAACTCTATACAGACAAAGGTAAAAAATACCTTACCCTTACACATTTATCTCTTCATAATATTTTCTCATTGAAAACCGGTTTAGATTTCTAATGACACCCTAATTATCACGCCAATTATTAGTACTTAGGGTGAGATGAATGAATTTAAAAGTTCGAGTGCAAACTTAAGTAATATACCTATATATTTTTTGTTTTAGTAATGTAACGAAATAACGTTGTGCTATTATTTAAGAAAAGAAACCAACCAACCCAAAAGCCAAATCGCAGATTGGATTTTTTTATTTATTAATTGAATAAAGATCACTTACAGATTACAGTCAGACATACATAGCCTAACACTGATAAAACAGTAAGAGGCTAGACGGCTACCCAAAATTATATTAAATTTTAGGTCCTTAAGAGTGACAGCTATAGGTGGAAGTGCCAAAAAGATTTTATAACGAACACATCCGTTCCGACGAATCACCTACAGTGCAACAAAGATCTTCTGGTCGATAGCTGACATTAACAGGGAGGCGTTTGCATTCAATCTGGGAAATAAATTGTAGAAAAAAAGCTTCGCTTTACAACGAGAGAGCTATAATGACGATATTATATTGTTTATGACAGCGATAGACCGTTTGCCAGCGAAAACATTTGGCAGGATCGAACCAGAAGTTTTTGGGATATAGCACATTTTCAACAACCACAAACATAGCTTTGTTTTGCATACAAACACTATGAAAAACAAAGTTATATTTGCTGTCATGAAAATATTGTGGTATTTTATTAAGTGGAAGTAAGTCGATTCCCTAATTCAGTTAAAGTTGGCACGGAACCCTCAGTAATAATAATAAAATAATAAATAAATAAATATCCTTTGAAAATTCTCTTACATCGCCATCTAGTCCCAAAGAAAGCTAGTCAAAGCTTGTGTTATGAATGCCAGACAACGGTTATAATACTTAAATACTTTTTGTTTGTAAATACATACATGATATACATAGAAAATACCCAGGCCAATACAAACAGACATGTTCATGCACACAAATGATTGTATTGTGCGGGGATCGAACCCGCAACCCGCTGCGTAGTAGGCGATTACTCGACTACTACACCAGACGGGTCGTCAAAAGGCGTCAAGTAGGCGAGTCCGACGCACTTGGCCGGTTTTTTTTACTTAGTAGAGGAAAAATGTGTGATTTTATTATTAACTTTTAAATTAGTCTTTTATTTCATGATTGTTAGTTATTTGCCCAAATCTTAAAAACTTCTGCACCGATTATTATGAAATTTACATGGTACACTAAGTTGAAATATCCTTCAAACTCAAAAAGAACCATCTTGCTATAACATCTTGTTTTTGAGAAATCCGTGGACAAACATACAAATATACAAACATACATACACGAAATCTTGCACACGTTTTTTAAAGCCTTTATAGATCAAAATACTTAAATGTGATCATAAGCCAACAATATCACATACTATCGTGAAGCGACAAATGTGAAGTAGAAGAAGGTAAAAGAAAGAGGTAGAAGAGGGAATAGAATTTATATTAAAACAAAAAAAATACAGTACCGAAAAATGAGATGAGGTGATGTCTGTATGAATGTAGGTAAAGTGCAGTGGGCGTGAGTAAGTATCTTCAAATCTTCAATAAGTATTGTCCTGGAGGCAGCAAAGGGCGGCGTCGGAGTGCAGGGCCGACACAGCGGAGGTAGCAGCGACGCCGATGTGCAGCGGTGACAGGCGCCGTGAAGAGCAGTGACGCCGATGTGCAGCGGTGACAGGCGCCGTGAAGAGCAGTGACGCCGATGTGCAGCGGTGACAGGCGCCGTGAAGAGCAGCGACGCCGATGTGCAGCGGTGACAGGCGCCGTGAAGGAGTAACTCACAGCAGTGATGAGGGTAACGGGCACTATATAGAAAATGTTATGATCAGTTGGAGTGCCAGAAGTACTTGGTCTCGGGTCCTCTTCCGAGAAGGAGACAGGTCCCTCCCCTAGAGCGAGGAGGTGTTACTGCAGTCAATGGACTCGGATACTCCTCCGGTGTCCGGTCCCTCCCCTAGCGTGAGGAGGTGTTTCAGTAGTCACCGGCGGTTCTTCAAGACTTCTTGAGGGAAGATGTAGAGTGTTTATTTCTTGAAGTATAATAGAACTGTTCGAGCTTAGAACTCGGAATCGAAAGAATTGAATGAAAAAAATAAAGGCTTATACAGGGTGTTGATTTCAATACGAGCGGAATTTTTAGAGGTGATTATGTACCTTGTTCTGATCATGAATCACAAAAAAAAATGAGTTCGAAAAAATATTTTTATTTTCATTAAATAATGACGGTTTTCAAAGTAGACCCTAGCGATTTTTAGAGTAGGCCCCCGAAACCACACCGCGCCGGCTTGCGTGCGAACGAACGATACCTACAAAGCACAAAGGCACCGCAATCCTTTGTGTTTGGCGCGTGAGCGCCGCTCAGGCTTCCCGCCGCCGCCCGCCATAGCGCCGTGCGGTGAAGTAGCGGCTATCTCTTTTTATCGCCCAGCCCGCGCTATCTCGTTCTCACCCGTCGCTCATACCTCAGTTGTGCTAATAACATCGCATAGGCAACATGTTTTGCAAAATGACGCAAAATTATTCTAACGGTGAACTCGTTGAAATGGTGCGATTGTATGCAATAACTGACAATAGTTTGAGTGCAGCTATAAGGAATATGTTTGGTGAACGTATTGTGTATACCGAAGAATCAACAAACCTAAGACAGAGAATAGTCAGTGCATTCGAGTTAGTTTGACAAAATCGTTTTGTGCTGAACAGTTGAAAAGGGAACACCAGACGCCGTGCCAGACTGTGTATTGCTCAGTCTGGTGGACACTTCGATCATTTATTGAGGTTAGTGTAAATAAAAATGTACAAAAAACTAGATGTAAAGATAAATCGATGTAAATAAGTTGATTTCAAATTTTTAACTACGCCAAAAATACCTACTTTAGACTCGCGTCATTTAATAATCTTGGTACTTTTTTATTTTGAAACGGTTTATCATAAATCTAGACAAAAGCTCAGGGTTCGATTTCCGTTTGAACTCCCGAAGTTAGTTAAAATGATATACCTACCTACATGACTTTTGCTCATTAAGTAATAATAACTAAAAAATTCATAAACCAACACAAAACTTCTTTTGATTTTCAAAAGATTAGCAAAGCCAATTCCCACCTGAAGGCTCAAATTGTGTTTAACTTACAGTACAATAAAGATGACTTTAGTTAGCCTAGATTAAGATTCCATTCGTAGTAGTAATTTAGAGTTTGAGGTTCGATAGATTCTCGATTGATTGCTCAAATTAATGAAAAACAGTGCGATCGATACCCAGTGCGCCATTAATTGATTCAAATTTAAGTGTTTCGGGTTAAAGTTTCAGAATTTCTGATGGATTGCCCAATTTCAGTGAGTTTTATCAAGATTAGGTAATTTGATTTGTTACAGATGAGTTTTAGGTATGTTTGTCGGTCCTAAGCCCGATTAAAGTAGGAAGGGAAATTTGGAATCAACTAATCCAAACACGTGAAATCGCTTATTCTTAAAGTCGGTAAAAATAGCAACATACACACTCGGGCATAACGTACCCGGCAGATACAGATAAATCAGCACTGACCGCTAGTTAGTACCTACTTGTCGCGTGCTACGCGATTCGCGCCCGCTACGATTACAGTGTAAACATAATGCAGTGTCTGATGCCACAACGCAGTAAGGGTTTCATAAAAAATAATCGCTTAAAATTTCAGTTTAATTATTTTGTAATATTTGGTTCCACATACCTGTTCTATATGGGATCATACATTGTTTTTATAGATACCGCTCGGATTGAAATCAACACCCTGTATAGGGGACCTAGGCCGTTCAAATTTAGATCGAGATAGGTTCAAAAATAGAACATGAATACTGGTGGTTTACAGAGGATTAAACCCGAAAAAGTAATAAACTTTGATAGAAGTTGTCAGACTTTGAAAGATATTGTCATAACAACCATGTCAATAAATATAAAAATATGTCAAAAATCAAGCAATTTATAAAAATAATCAGGTAAAAGAATTATCACCCAATGCAAATTAAAGGAAAATTGCAAACAAAGGTAAAACACAGCTATTTTTACAGTATTATGTACAGAAAAGTAGAATAACAGAGCTTTGAAAGTTTGACATTTTTAGATTCACAATAAATATTGTTCAAAAAGGATTAGAAAACATCAATAATCCAAAAATACAGAGTAATAGTATAAGAAGAGTCGAAAGGCAGGTAATGCCTATAGTTTAATGTCTACAGTACGACTTTTTAAGGAGAAAATACGAACTGCGTTAACCCCTCACACATTGCCTATAGAGTAATACATCGTAGGCATATTTGATAAATGACATAACGTCATCGGCAAAATGGCGTTGCAAAAACAACCCCTCGGAAAATCGCAATTACTCCACAATGAAATCATATTTAATCTTAATGTAAACGACATTATACTTATTATTAAATGTTCCTTCCATTTGTGTCAACATAAATACGGACCGCATTACAAAAAAAAACTATTATACAAGATCAAAACTTAGAAACTGTACTAAAGGCTCTAATAAAAAAAAACTAATGAACACTCAAAAGAAGTTACAATTAGCAACTAACACAGCTATCATTATGTGTAACCATTAAGATAAACGACTTCTCGATTGTTATTGTTTCGCCACTTGAAACTCGACACGCGCACAAACCTGACTGAGCAAAAAACAACTAGGGACGCACCAGTTTAGTTTCAGTAACTTTATCGATAGTTGTCGATAGTGCATTATTTCTATAAGGTAATAGGAATATGTAAATAAAATACAATCTCATTACTTATAATGGTTTATTAACGTTATAATTTATAATATTTTTTACTTACATGAAATTGCTCAATCTCTTGAACCGTAGAAAATAAGAGAATTATAAAATCTGTAGATGGCTCCCGAGTCGTGTTCCACATTCTGTAACCATAAAAATACGTTATGATCAAAATAAGAAACTTTTCGACTGCACCTAATATGGTCTATAATAATATAATCGTGATTTTTTTTAAAATATTACAAATTGTTTATAAAAAAACTAGCTAATACAATAACATTACAAGTTTAGTTTTAAAATAAAATGATTTATTACAAGATTACAACCGCGATACCAATAAAAACTACGCTTATCGATAAAACTATCGACTTGTACCTCATCCGATCTAATGCATCAACAAAAAAAGGGTCGTAAGTCCGCTACCGGCACAACAAGTCATTATGTCATACAAATAAAGATCAAATTCGCTATCCAAGACCACGGCAATTTTGGTTATTGTACACCGAAATTGCTAACTTTGTTTTATCAATATAACACTGAATGAATGTTTTGTTCTTATGTTACATAGTTGTGAATAGTTATTACGACCCTGTCATTGTGTTTATGATCACATATCGTAAAATATCACTGGAAAATTAGGAATATGGCATCGAACTTTTCCGGACTTGATTCTACTGTTTTTACGTTATATTTCTCACAAACACTTATTGTAAATAGGTCATTGTACACAAAATAATCGATCTTTAGCAATAAACAGTACTTACATGAGAAATAACAGCAATAAATCACTTCAAAACACACCAAAACAAACCGCGCGAGACCCGACATTTGACAAGTCAAAAAAATATTAGAGGCATAGACTTTTGTTTTTTTTCCGGTTGCACACCACAGAATATACAACACAGATTGTATTTAGCCAACCTTCCCCTAACAAAAGTAGACCGGAAGTGCCAGTAAAACAGAAGCAAAGGCACGAGCCGAATTCGGCCCAAAAGTATTCGCAATATTTGTCGCGTGCGCTGGCCGAATTCGGCTGGAAAGCAACTTCAGGGTTAAGGTAGATAGAATCTATGATTAACTCTAAGTTCGTGTTTACAGCAAATGAACCAGCAATCTTTGGATGGAAAAAGGAAATGAAAGCATGGAAAAACAAAGATAATGTGATGAAAATGTTAACGTGGATCCGATGAATACGAAATATATTAAGGTACTCAATTTATTACATATAATACATGTACAACAGTACATTTCCCCACAACCCCAGAAAAAATTTCGACTTAGAGAAAATTTTTGAAAGAAGACCTAAAGAAAACCTAGGAATCTATTTCGCCTAATATACTACCTTACATAAAAATATTTATTCTTCTTCTAGCATTCTATCATCTTCATACCGTAAGGGTGGAGTTCACATTCAATGACTGCCACTCTAGAAAAGAATTCCTCAATAACGACAGGCTTATTTAAGGAGTTGTCAACCGCTCCATAGATGGAAAAAAAAAAGTTTGATCTAGGCCTACTTAAGGAGTAATCAACCGCTCCAATCTAAGGCTTATTTAACGAGTAATCAACCGCTCGGACCTAAGGCTTATTTAACGAGTAATCAACCGCTCAAAAGAACGTACTAGTTAGTACTAAGGGGTTTAGAGTCCCTTAAGTAAAGAGAAGAGGTTTAGAGCCTCCCGAGTTAACGTAAGGGATTTAGAGTCCCTTAAGTAAAGAGAAGAGGTTTAGAGCCTCCCGAGTTAACGTAAGGGATTTAGAGTCCCTTAAGTTAAAAAAATAAAAAGTTAAAAGGCTAAAAAAAAGTTAAAAATAAAATTGAGTACCTTAATTCCTCTTCAAATAGTGATTAAAGTGAATTAGTGAAGATATAGGTTGAGAAAGAAAATCGGAGAGTAAAAATAAATAGGTAGGGAGTTTAAGAAAAATAAGAGTTCTCGGTTAATTAAGTTAATTAGAGAACAGTTATTTAAATCAAAGTTAAGTTAAAAGAACAAAGTGTTACACGATGATTTCCGATCCTAGTCTGTCCCACATATTGACTTAGTTCTGTAATAGTAGACTTATGCACTAAACCACATACTCACTGTGTGTGACTTATGTAACCCCACTGTATTCACTTAATTACACATTCTCTTCCTCATTTTATGTTCAATACATCATAATTTATACACCTATCTAGGTGTCAAACCTATTTAACGTTTGTTATGGAAATGCCGGAAGAGTCCACCATGTTAAATGTAACTTGGCTATGATATAAGAATATTTTGGATTAATCTTTAGATTATCTTATTATTGAAATAATATTTTATTAATTGTAAATTGATTATTTAAAGATTATTGGGACACTTATTAGATTTTTATGTTTGCCGTATAACAAATGTTCATTTTGCCGCCAAAAGGAAGTTGACTCTGATTGGTTGGTGGAGGTTAGAATTATTTTAAATATTGTAACTATTAAAATAATAATCTAAAAGGCTTACTAAATTCATTACGATGAATAACTAAATAATTCATGAATTTATATATTTAATTAGCACATTGTTTATCCCTACAAATAAATATTATAGTAAATGTTCATATATGGAAACGGATGTCGTCCCCACTGTTTTCATACCGTGGTTCAGGGTTTTGTTTTGTATAAAAGCGAGCTTCATGCCAGAATATAGTCTCTGTTTGTACTTACTTTCACTTTGTGCCCTATCTTTGTGATATTTTGTTGGAATAAAACTATTGGAGAAGAACCTGGAGATTTATACTACGTGTATATTATTTAAGCACCCCACACGCGGTCACACCTCAGAAGTGGGATGTGCGAAAATCACGGGCCTTACGCTGCCGGCTCTGACCAAGGAAGATTCAAGGACCAAGAAGACTGCTAAGATTTGGAAGACATGAGAGAAAGGCATCGTCGAGTGACACGTGCTTACGCGGAAGACATCCCCAAATTTCATCGAGAAGAAAGTACGTGTAACATCACAAATTGACTGCTCAAAATCAACCAGCTGCGTGAACTCTGTGGATACTAATCTATTGATCATTGTTTGAAAATCTACAAGTAGAAGCCACGACGGCATTGCGAAAATCAACTTGGAGAAGAGGCAACATCACAAAGTGACTGCTCAAAATCAACCAGCTGCGTGAACTCTTCGGATACTTTCCTATTTATCATTGCTCGAAAACTACAAGTACAAGCCACGACGGCATTGTGAAAATCAACTTGGAGAAGAGGAAACTCTGAAAGAAAGAACCAGTGCAACATGACCAACGGCAACGATACTGCAGCAACCAGGAGTGAGGCGGTGCTACATCTGTCGACGGGTCAGCCAGAGATGCGAGTCTGCCGTACTCAACGACGCGACACCAACCAGCGCAGCGCTCCAGCGGCCACGTATGCATCGATTGATGGTTCGCAGCATCCAGTTCAACGCATCAGCCGCTCCAGCCACCTCAAGGTGAGTCGCATTATGTTTACTCCTAAGTGACGTATTTAGACTAAATAGGTCAAACCATTAAATTCTAAAATTTGCCATCGACCAGTGCAATACAGAGCTTTCGAGATGCTCACACGCAATCGCTAGGTGGATCACACATAGTTTTACACATAGACCACGTTTGCTCGAAAATAACGCATACATTACGATTACGCTGATAAAGATCTTATTGTTAGGTAACCTATAACCAAATTATTCTGGTGAAAGCTTAGCGACGGCGAGGTAGACAGAAATAATCCAATCAATCTAGACGAAAGTTAATTGAGTAAGTTAGTAAGGTTATTATTTTGAACGGTGATTATACTTTTGTTAGTGCGTGAAAAGGGGGTAGTTTGTGATGAATTGTTAAACCTAATAACTTCGTTCTGGGTGAAACATAACTATGTGTACTGTATATTTTATGAGTAACGTTTACAACAGATTTGATTTAACTGTAAGTAAAACCACGCATACAATATATTTTTTATTGCAGTATGAAAAATATACAACATTATGCAATGATTAAATAGTTGTTTAATGAGGAATCGACGGTTCGGGTTTCTTTTTTCCACCGTTGAGAAGTTTTTCTTTCTTCAACCTTAATCCCTCAAGCGTATGTGAACGAGACACAATGCAAATTCTATTGTTATGCGGTTGCCTGCAACCGCTCGGGTGTTGAAGCATTTAAACAAAAGAACATTGATATTAGGGTATAATCATTTATATTGGAGCAGTACAAATAGTAGTTTCATTTATAGGAGTATATTAGTAATAGCTACAGTATTTCAAATAATCCGGAATAAAACGTTTGCTATGTTATCTACGTAAACTTTGTGTGACCTAAATAAACTGATTTCTGTGTCGCATACGGATAATGATTGTCTGTGTGAGCAGCAGTGTCTATGTGACCTACGCAGCTACGTAAAGTAATGTATGTGTGAATGACGTAAAGCAATGCTGTGTGAGCTACGTAAATTGTCTGTGTGAGTAGCAGTATCTGTGTGGCCTACGTAAAGTACTGTGTGAACTACGTAGAGCAATGCTGTGTGAGCTACGTAAATTGTCTGTGTGAGTAGCAGTATCATGTTTTAATGCAAATAAAGATTTTGATTGATTTTATTAATTGATTGATTGTGGCCTACGTGAAGTACTGTGTGAACTACGTAGAGCAATGCTGTGCGAGATACGTAAATTGTCTGTGTGAGAAGCAGTATCTGTGTGGCCTACGTAAAGTACTGTGTGAACTACGTAGAGCAATGCTGTGTGAGCTACGTAAATTGTCTGTGTGAGTAGCAGTATCATGTTTTAATACAAATAAAGATTTTGATTGATTTTATTGATTGATTGATTGATTGTGGCCTACGTGAAGTACTGTGTGAACTACGTAGAGCAATGCTGTGTGAGCTACGTAAATTGTCTGTGTGAGTAGCAGTATCTGTGTGGCCTACTTGAAGTACTGTGTGAACTACGTAGAGCTACGTAAATTGTCTGTGTGAGAAGCAGTGTCTGTGTGGCCAACGTGAAGTAATATGTGTGAACTATGTAGATCAATGCTGTGTGAGCAATATAAATTATTGTCTGTGTAGTCTACGTGAAGTATTATCTGTGTGACTTACGCTATGTCTGTGTAACTTGTATCGGCTAATACCCCTCTAGAATTTATTACACTTGCGGAAATTTCCTAACTTAGTGACTTACATGAACAAATTATTACCGTGTCCATCAAAACAAATTTCTTGCAAGTTTCCAGTATACTTGTTGATTCTGCTCTTTCTCATTTTCAGCACACCAACAACGCAGACTTCCAAAACACCACCACAGCACCGTGGGACACGGTGATTGCAGGATGGCCGAGTGTTACACGATGATTTCCGATCCTAGTCTGTCCCACATATTGACTTAGTTCTGTAATAGTAGACTTATGCACTAAACCACATACTCACTGTGTGTGACTTATGTAACCCCACTGTATTCACTTAATTACACATTCTCTTCCTCATTTTATGTTCAATACATCATAATTTATACACCTATCTAGGTGTCAAACCTATTTAACGTTTGTTATGGAAATGCCGGAAGAGTCCACCATGTTAAATGTAACTTGGCTATGATATAAGAATATTTTGGATTAATCTTTAGATTATCTTATTATTGAAATAATATTTTATTAATTGTAAATTGATTATTTAAAGATTATTGGGACACTTTTTAGATTTTTATGTTTGTCGTATAACAAATGTTCATTTTGCCGCCAAAAGGAAGTTGACTCTGATTGGTTGGTGGAGGTTAGATTTATTTTAAATATTGTAACTATTAAAATAATAATCTAAAAGGCTTACTAAATTCATTACGATGAATAACTAAATAATTCATGAATTTATATATTTAATTAGCACATTGTTTATCCCTACAAATAAATATTATAGTAAATGTTCATATATGGAAACGGATGTCGTCCCCACTGTTTTCATACCGTGGGTCAGGGTTTTGTTTTGTATAAAAGCGAGCTTCATGCCAGAATATAGTCTCTGTTTGTACTTACTTTCACTTTGTGCCCTATCTTTGTGATATTTTGTTGGAATAAAACTATTGGAGAAGAACCTGGAGATTTATACTACGTGTATATTATTTAAGCACCCCACACGCGGTCACAAAAGTTAACTTAAGATCAATTAAGGTAGATTTAGTTAAGTTAATAATTCTCAAGTTAAGTTAATTAGAGAACAGTTATTTAAATCAAAGTTAAGTTAAAAGAACAAAGTTAACTTAAGACCAATTAAGGTAGATTTAGTTAAGTTAATAATTCTCAAGTTAAGTTAACTAAAACAAAATTTTACTATCTCCGAGTTTCAAGGGGTTAAGTTCTGAGATGATGGTTAAGGTGTTAAGATTTAAGATGATATGAGATGATAGTGAAGGGGTTAAGATATGAAGATAGTGAAGGAGTTAATAATATGTTATCCAAAAGAGATAGCCAAAGAGGGTGATAAGGTAAAGAGGATGAAAAAGTAAAGAGGGTGAAAAGGTAAAGAAGGTGAAAAGGTAAAGAAGGTGAAAAGGTGTTATTTTTGAATTTAGAAAAAGATAGAAGATGAAAAGAATGAGATGTAAGAAAAGAAAGAAAGAGGGAAGACTGAAGACTAAAAGTTGGGCGCCAATTTGTCGTGAAGCGACAAATGTGAAGTAGAAGAAGGTAAAAGAAAGAGGTAGAAGGGGGAATAGAATTTATATTAAAACAAAAAAAATACAGTACCGAAAAATGAGATGAGGTGATGTCTGTATGAATGTAAGTATAGTGCAGTGGGCGTGAGTAAGTATCTTCAAATCTTCAATAAGTATTGTCCTGGAGGCAGCAAAGGGCGGCGTCGGAGTGCAGGGCTGACACAGCGGAGGTAGCAGCGACGCCGATGTGCAGCGGTGACAGGTGCCGTGGAGAGCAGTGACGCCGATGTGCAGCGGTGACAGGCGCCGTGAAGAGCAGTGACGCCGATGTGCAGCGGTGACAGGCGCCGTGAAGAGCAGCGACGCCGATGTGCAGCGGTGACAGGCGACGTGAAGAGCAGCGACGCCGATGTGCAGCGGTGACAGGCGCCGTGAAGGAGTAACTCACAGCAGTGATGAGGGTAACGGGCACTATATAGAAAATGTTATGATCAGTTGGAGTGCCAGAAGTACTTGGTCTCGGGTCCTCTTCCGAGAAGGAGACAGGTCCCTCCCCTAGAGCGAGGAGGTGTTACTGCAGTCAATGGACTCGGATACTCCTCCGGTGTCCGGTCCCTCCCCTAGCGTGAGGAGGTGTTTCAGTAGTCACCGGCGGTTCTTCAAGACTTCTTGAGGGAAGATGTAGAGTGTTTATTTCTTGAAGTATAATAGAACTGTTCGAGCTTAGAACTCGGAATCGAAAGAATTGAATGAAAAAAAAAATAAAGGCTTATATAGGGGACCTAGGCCGTTCAAATTTAGATCGAGATAGGTTCAAAAATAGAACATGAATACTGGTGGTTTACAGAGGATTAAACCCGAAAAAGTAATAAACTTTGATAGAAGTTGTCAGACTTTGAAAGATATTGTCATAACAACCATGTCAATAAATATAAAAATATGTCAAAAATCAAGCAATTTATAAAAATAATCAGGTAAAAGAATTATCACCCAATGCAAATTAAAGGAAAATTGCAAACAAAGGTAAAACACAGCTATTTTTACAGTATTATGTACAGAAAAGTAGAATAACAGAGCTTTGAAAGTTTGACATTTTTAGATTCACAATAAATATTGTTCAAAAAGGATTAGAAAACATCAATAATCCAAAAATACAGAGTAATAGTATAAGAAGAGTAGAAAGGCAGGTAATGCCTATAGTTTAATGTCTACAGTACGACTTTTTAAGGAGAAAATACGAACTGCGTTAAGGTAGATAGAATCTATGATTAACTCTAAGTTCGTGTTTACAGCAAATGAACCAGCAATCTTTGGATGGAAAAAGGAAATGAAAGCATGGAAAAACAAAGATAATGTGATGAAAATGTTAACGTGGATCCGATGAATACTAAATATATTAAGGTACTCAATTTATTACATATAATACATGTACAACAGTACAATACATACACATCAAATTGATCTCCTCATTTTTTGAAGTCGTTAAAAAAATAGTGTATTATTTTTGAACTAACTTACTAACATAGTAAAGGCTGTAGTGAGTCAACCATAAAAGAAACACACATGTTGTGGACTTAATTTAAGAACTGTTTATGCTGAACAATCCTGTCCATGACTTTTGTGTAGGTAACTTTAACGGATTACACGGCAAAAACTTTCAAAATAATTTTCTTCCTCCCGTTTTGAATCATTTTTTATTGCTGTTTTTTTTAGTAGAATCTTTACGTTTTAAGTTCAACGTGTAATTTAAATGCGCAAAATCTCAAACACCCCAAATCATTATTAATACAATTGATTTAATTCTAAAGAAAAAAAATCAGTATTTAATAAATATTTCAAAGTTTTATGCAGTGTTTTAGTTTAACTAGCAGTTTTGATTATTTCTTGCTCTGCGGATGTCGCTCTGTAGAGAAAGGATTCGGCAGGAATTCATCGGGCCACTGCGCCACGTTGACATTTTTATTATTGCTAACTACTAAAACGTTATTATGCTTCGCTACTCAAAAAATAATTCATATTTTAAATTTTGCAAACAAGCTTGAACATTAATTCCTTTTACCCTACTAATAATAGGTGTGATAATTAGGGTGTGATTTAAAATCTAAGCCGGTTATGGTTAAGCAATAAAATTTTATAAGAAACGATCGGTAATAGTTTCATTCCTTGAACTGCACAAAATTAGCATTAAAAAAAATAAAACTACGCTAGGCGACGAAGAAACTGACACCATAGGTTTCATCCCCAAACTGAATATGGGTTAACATTATCAGATCATATGCACATATTAGTAAGAGTACGTCTACAGATCATATCTAGTGATGGCCGCGGGGAATATTTAAAATTTCCAGTAACCTTCTCACGGTAATTTACTGGAAATAACAATGTTCCCGGAAACTTTCCCAAAATATCCAATGACACAAAAATGAAATACATACAAATAGGAAAGTAAGATCTCTTAAACTTAACAGCAGCTTATGATGAGATTTCTTAAGTTGTAGCAAATCATGTTGTAAGGTGAATGGGACTAACATTCAGAAGCGCCATTCGACCATCAACATCCCAATAAGCACAGAACTGCATTATAGGATGACACAACAGGCCACATCGGCAATTCGAGCATTTTTGAACACTTATAAGAGTACATTCTAACAGCCATAGCAGAAAATTACTCTCTCACCTGTATAATTGCGCTATTATGTGTCACGGTGAGAACGCAGTAATGTAATAAGGGTTTATATGGGTAACTCATCCTTTTAAAGAGATATATGCTGCTAATAAGGATTTCTTTGGTCTTTAACTAATTTATTTTCTGAAAAGAAGGCCACAAGTACAACCTTAAAGCTTTGGCATTTTAAGGAAGAACATGTGAATCACTAAAATGCAAATAGGTATTTTGTGACTTTAATTAATGATAATATACTGCTTCTTCTTCGTACATAGTTTATCTTAAATACTGTTCATCAGCAATCGTATATATGCATTTATTCAGCTTACTTAATCACAATGAGTGTATTGATATAATGTAAAATTAGAGCACACTGCTATATATTAGACCAATGTAAGCCATACTCCCGCTTAGAGCTGAGTACTTGTCCTAGCAACAGCAATAAACCTGCTCATGAAGTTAAAAGATGTCTTGGAAGATTAATTATTTCAGCATATAGTTTTAGATTTATCATTTCAGTATACAGTTGAATTGTAAGAAATTCACGGACCCCGAAATTGTTTTACTAGAGACTGTAGTATTAGCGCACATGTTTACCACAATTTATCACAAGAACTAGTTATGTCAGCTCAAAGCTGACTTACGGTCCACAATTGAACACTTAGAAACCCTATTGCAGTTTATTGTGATTAATACAGTTCACATTGCTGGCCGCCATTTTTTATGGATCTATTGAATAAGTTACCTATATATTCACATCACCGATATTTGTTAAGTTAACAACAATATCATAAAAGTATGACTATGAAGTAGTAATATTGTATATGAGTAGATAAAAAGCTTATTATAAAACTAAAATTACAAAATTATTTTTTCATTTTTGCCCATTTTACATATTTATTTACTAGAAAACAGAAATAATTCGATAGCGCGTGAAAATTTCCGCCTATATTTATATAGTATTTGACAATAAACTTTCTTTTCCATTCGAATTTCAAGTAACATTAAGGAAAATCAATACGAAGTTTACGAAATAATCAATATACCACAGTAAACTGTCATCAATTGAAGACGAACAAACTAAACGTCAATAATAAAATATAAAAGTTGAAGGCTAAAGAATAAGTATTATATTAATTCACAAATTTGCCACTTAAGAATATTCAACTTCGTAGAAGCGTTAAAAGATCCTGCTAGAGTGTACTTTGGTAACGCTTGGCTACTGCAAACTCTATAATCGGCCAATGTGCTGTATAATTAGTAACATTTTACTCTATTATTCAGTCAATGTTCAGCTCTTAGGGTGCCAGTTACCTGTAATAATGCTCAAATAATGTTGTTATAATGCTAAAGTGACAGTTGTTCAGCTAATAGCTGATTAATTTGTGCCCAAATTAGAGTTAAATAAGCACTTACAGCGCCTCTAACTCTCTTATTTAGAAGGCTTTTACAGCTAAGGATTATATTGTGGACAGTAGTTCAGCTAATATACAGCAGTTCTGTGCTACTTGGGATGCCATTGACACGCTGTCGACATGTCATCGACACGCCGTTGAAACATCGGTCGCTATTTTTAACATGTTAGAACTGTCTTTCCCTCGTCAATAAGTCATCGACACACCGTCAACGCATCTTTCGTTATTATTGCCATGTTAGAAGCGTTTTTTTGACATCGGCTAGCTGTCGATACGCCGTCGGCGCATCGGCAGTTAACTTTATCATTCGAAAGCGGCATTCTGCCATCGATGTCATCGGCACGTCATCGACTCGTCATCGACGCCATTGACACATTTTAAAGCCGCTATGCGATGCCGATATGCTGACATATCACGTTGCTTGTGTTAAAATTAATCGTAACCATATAATCGTGTCAAGGTGTCAGATTGTAGATAGTAATGTCCAATTAACTTTTTTTAGATTATTTTATTTAGTAAGTAATCATTGTTACTAACTACAAATTTTTATAATGATTAGTCATCGTTAGTTTTTTTTTCCTAAAACTGTTACATGGTAAGGGCACTAAAATGCGCACATATGTAGTAAAGTAGATACAGAACCCTTTGTGCGCGAGTCCGTCTTGCAATTCCCTAGCTTTTTACATTTTTGTTTTATTTACTTTAGAAATCAATTTACTAATGATTTACTGTAAATTACCAGAAATATTGGGAGATTTTATTTTAGAAACGTAATTGACTTACAAATTATTTATGTTATGGTGTAATTTATGTTTTTTGAAGAACACACGTATACTAATAGAATATTTATTTACATATGGAATATTCCTCAATATTTTCATTTTTGGGAATATTGCCGGAATCTTACTCGGTCTATGCTTAATGTTCCTCAAATCCTTGGGAACGGCGCATCACTATTCATATCAGGCGTAGGCGAATCACTGGGACAGATGTGTTCATTACAAAATCTTCTTTCTCAATCCCACCTTTAACTGTCACCCATATGCAATTTTACATAATCTGTGGTAGTTTCTTGGCAAGGATGGCTGCGTTCTTTCACTGAATAATAACATAACGTTATTCTGTTTCGATACTCAAAAATGATTTGATATTTTTAAATTTTGAACACAAACTTTAAATTTAATTTATCCTTCCCACCCTAATGACTAGTAACAGGTGTGAAAATTTGGGCGTTATTCAAAATCTAAGCCAGCTATGATTAATTATTTATTAAAAACAAACAAGAAAAAAATATAAGACATACAACATAAAAAAGTAACTTAAAATCTACCTATCCAACAACGAAACCATTTCTTTGCGGCAAGGAGGCTCTAATACTGGCTGCGTTGCCGCGTTAGATAAGGAGGCTATGATTGAGAAATAAAATTTTATAAAGAAGGAATCGTTAATTGTCTACATTTCAAAATTTTCATTAACACATTTTTATTTTTTTTTCCTGAAAGAACTTCAAAAATTAAGGCTAATTTGTTTTTCATTTTCATTTCTTGTCAGTATTTTTGCGAATAATAATTGTTTGAAAACTCTCCATTCTAAACAGGGCTTGGAAACCGGTATTTTTTTGAACCGGTTTGACGAAAATACAGGTGGAACTTTTTGAAAAAGGTTATGTTCCTTTAAACCGGTTTTTAAACCGGTTTAAAGGTAAATGGTAAAGGGTATTTGGCATTAACCGGTTCAACTTTTCGTTCAGGCAGGACAACCACTCTGAACTTCGTTAAGATCTGCAAGCGGTGATCGCATCTGACGTTTGTTTCTGAATCTGATAATTAATTAAACATCTTTTGAAGAATATTCGGTCTAAAAAAGTCGCGTTGCGATCGTCGCGAGCGGCTACGAATTAACCGGTTTATTGAGGTTCACAGTATCGCTCTTATTTGGTTCCGCTCCGGAACGGAATTTAACGATAAAACCGGTTCAAGATTTTCCGGTATAATACCGGTAAATCTTGAACCGGTTTCAAGCTTTGATTCTAAAAGAGCATAAGTACAGTAAGTTGGATGTTACGAGGTCACGTCGTTGCTATATTCGATAAAAAATATCTGACGTTTAATGTGTTGTGGTCTGTATCAATTGTAGAATTAAAATGTCGATATCTATAGTATATCCATTGAGTATTTAATTTTACTTAATTCTGTAACATTACCTGATTTAAGTTATGTTATATATAAGTAACCAAATAAAACAACGCAGCAACCTTTCTTATTTAATATTATTATGATGTCGATAATGTTCAACACAATACCGGAAACAACAACAACACTAACGTCAAAACGACAGCTGACAACAAACTCAAAGTTCAAAAGCATTTAACCTCTCTACAAATTTATTCTCTGTACAGTTTGCTGAATCTAATGTTTTTGTAAATATGTATAAAAGTTGTGGTTAAAACGTTGTAAATACTTTGAATTAGTCGATGGTGTATAAAACTTTCTTATTTGTTATTTTTTGTAATTGCTTGCTAAGCACCAAGCCTATAATTGTCAATTTTTGAATTTGACATTGACGTTTGATACGTCACTTCGTTTCCTGGTTATGAAATTTTGATCCCACATGGATTTTTGTACATGTGCTCTATTGGATTTTACTTAATACATTTAAATAAAAATGGATCTAACTATCTCTAAAAAGACTGAATTCTTGGATAAGACATCCATATAAAACTAAAGAATTAATTTTCCCTAAATGTTCTAGATAAATAAACAAACTTATGACATTGTACTCTACTGGATTTTATGTGTATTTTGCTTTACATTTGAAATGAATAACTAAGCCATGGATTGAAGACATCACAAATACTGAAGACTTTTTTTCCCTAATTTGACAAAAGAAATTAAAAACCTTCGATAAGGCAGCATGGTCATTGACCTTAGCCTCCTTCCAAAATGGAACGAAAATAACAAAAAAAACTTCAAAAGCATTTTTTTTTCTGCATGAAATGTCATTGCAAAGGCGTAACTTGTGAATTTTTTTTTTTTTTTATTTAGTATGGGTTCGCTCTTGACTCCAGTCCAAGCCTAATGCGACTAGGACGAAGTCGAAGATGAAACGAGCTCGCCCAGAAGAAGCCTGAAATGCTAACTTCCATGATCTTTTCAGTCTTTTTCATTTAACTTTAACAATAAACCGGGCAATTTTTTTGAAAAATGTTTAACGTGTTTAGAAATGCAAAAACTTGAAACGGTTTTCGAATTTTCATACCTTTACAACAATGAAATGTTGTCAATACCTTGGTCTGCCTAAATCCAGCATTAAACATAAAACAAGCGACACTACAGATTGCAACCCTAAACTTTATATGTAAGCTCAATGTGTGCCAAGAGATTTCCAATCTACAGTACATACCTGTCATATCTATGGACCACAGATTTGTAAACTATATCTAAAGATCCTATCATCTTTATACATACACATACACTTACTAATATGTGGATCCTAGTACTTATGCATCGAACAAGAACAAGGTACGAGCTAAAGTTAATGTATAATGACTTAAAATGAAACCAATAATTAAATTATCAAGATATTACTATTTTAAATGAGCCGTTAGCAGTGTCGTAAACCAGCACTGCTGTCGATTACGCTCACGATGAGTTTAAAAGGAATTAAATTGGTAACGTTTGATGCTACCAATACTCTCTTAAAGTTTAGAATACCTCCTTGGCAGTATTACACAGTCGTAGCTCGAGATCATGGCTTTGAAGGAACCGAAGAGTTGATAAAAGAACGTCTTTTGGATAGTTATAAAGTTATGTGGGACAAGTACCCTAACTTTGGTCGATCGAAAATCGCCTGGGAAGAATGGTGGACGCGAGTGGTAAAGAAGACATTTGAAGGTCATCTGCCTGTTAGCGCTAACATTGAAGGTATAGCGTCAAAATTGATCAATGAATTCAAAACCTCAAAGTGCTGGACCATCGCCCCTGCTGCAGACCGGTTACTCAGTGTCCTACAATATCAAAAGAAAACTGTTGGAGTGATCTCAAACTTTGACCCACGGCTCAAAGACATACTATATAATGTTAAACTCAGAGATTATTTTGATTTTATATTGACTTCATATCAGGTCGGGCATAGTAAGCCAGATGAGAAAATTTTTATGTATGCCCTAGAGCACTGTGATAAGTTAGTAAACCCACATGAAGCCCTTCACATAGGAGACGATGTGAAGAAAGATTACCAAGGTGCCAAAGCAGCCGGATGGCATGCACTTGTAGTCTCTGACAAAGTTACATTTGAGAAACCACCAGCATCAGATCATGTGTTCAATAATTTAGAAGAGCTGTGCTTAGCAATAAAACTTAATAAGTTAGTCCTCTAGTAGGTACCTACATATTATTGCTTAACACATTCGCATGCGGTAGACCAGACACAATAGAAATTTTATTGTTATGACGTCTATAGACGTTCACCGCCCGCAAAAGAGTTAAGCTAAGATTATAAATATAAACATATTTTAATTTTAGTGTTATATTTGCTGCTCTGCATCCACCTTATCCTTAGTATGTATATGCTACAAGCAATCTATTAATTTTAGGAATTGTATACAACTCCTAGGTATGTATGACTAAAGCTATTTAGGAAATGTATATAATATTTATTCAGAGATTATTTAATGCTTCAACACCCGAGCGGTTGCAGGCAACCGCATAACAATAGAATTTGCATTGTGTCTCGTTCACATACGCTTGAGGGATTAATATGCACTCACACATCCTAAGAACTGTATTCATTTTCTAAGAATTTTATGTAGTTCCAATATTGTATTAGGAATGTATAAAACAAATTCTGTGTTAATAAAACAAATAAATCACTATGAAGAATCATAGTTTTTTTTATTAAGGGTTTCTTTAAGAAAATTATTTTATAATCATAGTGTATAATATCATTCATTACTTTTAACCAATTCAAGGAGCCAAATTTTTATTAAGACTCATTTGAGACATTTAAGTAACAATCATAATAGCTTATAATTATTATTAGTCTGCTCAGTTAAGACCAAAAAATAAGAGTGACGCTATATGAATTCCCACCAAGCTGAAAATCGGTAAGATTGTTCAAAATACAATGACAAATAAAATTTAAAAGTTCCCCATCATTCATCATCGTCCCCCTATAAGGAAAAATTTTTTCAGGGTCAAAGGTAAAAAAAATAAGACCAAATTAATTGGAGCCTTAAAAGTGTTTATTTAACCGTAGTTGCAACCTTTAATGAGACTTTTAAATGCAGTTTTAATGTTTGAACATATTTTTTTTATGCCATAGTATTTCTTTTTGCCCATAATTATCTCAAAAACTACTGAACCGATTTAGATGATACTTACCCTAGTCCTCAAGTCGGAATATACCCACTGTAGTCGCTGTTACTCGAAGTACGGGCGGAAGGGCACGGCGTGACGTCACGGTCAGTAAAAGTCCAAAGTGCGAAGATAGGAGTTTATTCCACAGTCTTGAGGTACAAAATAGGGTGCGGACCGAGCAGCGAAAAGATTCGAGCTCAGTGCCTTACAGATTAAAATAATATGGGATTACTAGATGCCCAAGATGGTAAAAACCAATAAGGTGCGTTCTAGGAATCCAAAGTATCCACTAAAGTATTGGAGAGACTAGATGCCCAAGATGGTAAAAACCAATAAGGTGCTTTCTAGAGACCCAAGGAATGGATTGGATTGGATTGATTTTACATACAAAGCTCAGGAGTACTTAACCTACGGTGCAAAAACATGTTCAGCGCGAGTTACATATGATCAGCGCCATCTATTGTCAGGTAGTGGGACCAATATATGGGCTTACTTATGATATTGATTAAAAACTTAATCAGCGCGAGCTAATATTAAGAAGCGCCATCTTTTGCCTGGTAGCAAAACTAATGTATAAGTTTACATAAATGTAGGTGTGTTACAGACTCCCCCTCTGTCTCCGATAGTCGTCCCGACGAGGAAGACAGGATAAAACGACCGTGGGTGGGTTCTCAAGTCTGACTTCAGTATCTATACTTTCTTCCTTCTCCCTTTAGTCCAAATCTGCATCACGATGATTGGTCACGCATGGCGATTGCTATCTCGATCGCGTCAGTGTCTATCTTTTTCTCCCCCTAGTTCAAATCTGCATCATGATGTTTGGTCACGCATGGCGAATGCTATCTCGATCTCGTCAGCGTCTATCTTTTCTCTCTCCATCTAATACGAATCTGCATCAGAATGAATGTTATCTTGAATCGTCATGTTGAATGTCTTATGTCTTTGAATTCTAGGTCACATTGCTTAATAGCAGTAAATGTCGAGATATGTCATAGCTGATCTCTCACTCCCCCTGGACGAGAGATAGTTATCTGACTGTTGCATCGCTGTGTTACATCACCGCAACGCCAACATGATGCCAAAATCGAACTTTCTTCGTCGTCCATTCTTCATCTACATTAAGGTGGTGTGGTTTCTTTTGGCTTGAAGAGCAGGTTGCTATCCTGGTGTCGGTTGAGCTTCCAGATCTTCAAGGCCGCGAGTTGGGCGCCATATTTGTAGTCGCTGTTACTCGAAGTACGGGCGGAAGGGCACGGCGTGACGTCACGGTCAGTAAAAGTCCAAAGTGCGAAGATAGGAGTTTATTCCACAGTCTTGAGGTTCAAAATAGGGTGCGGACCGAGCAGCGAAAAGATTCGAGCTCAGTGCCTTACAGATCCAAAAATTATGGAATTACTAGATGCCCAAGATGGTAAAAACCAATAAGGTGCGTTCTAGGAATCCAAAGTATCTACTAAAGTATTGGAGAGACTAGATGCCCAAGATGGTAAAAACCAATAAGGTGCTTTCTAGAGACCCAAGGAATGGATTGGATTGGATTGATTTTACATACAAAGCTCAGGAGTACTTAACCTACGGTGCAAAAACATGTTCAGCGCGAGTTACATATGATCAGCGCCATCTATTGTCAGGTAGTGGGACCAATATATGGGCTTACTTATGATATTGATTAAAAACTTAATCAGCGCGAGCTAATATTGAGAAGCGCCATCTTTTGCCTGGTAGCAAAACTAATGTATAAGTTTACATAAATGTCGGTGTGTTACACCACTTAATTGATTAATAAAATTGACTTTATTCTGAAAAAAATATATTTAGGGATGTATGGGGTATTTTTGTTTTACTGGCACTTCTGATCATTTCTTGTGCTCTGCGTACGACGCTCTGTCGAGAGAGGAGTCAGTAGGTATATCGCTGGGTCGCTGGCTGTGCCGCGCTGACGTTCCTTATTATTATTTTTTATTACTCATTAAAAAGCTTACCTATTGCTTATTTATAAAGATAAAATAAGAAACCAAAACTTTCGCACGGGCGGGACTTGAACCAGCAACCTTTTGGCTGACCGGGCCAAACGCTCTTACCAATTGAGCTACCGTGCGAAATTTGTGGTCTCTTATGAATACGACATTGCGTGACGCTTAGCGCCATCTAGCCGTCTGTTTATGAAACAGATGGCCCAAGCAGAAGCAGTTATTCTTAACAGAACAAATTCAACTTAAAAATTGATGACGCTTCGCTATCAAATGGTTTATAATGTTTTTAATACTCACAGTGTCATATTTTATATTCTTACAGATGAAATAAGAACTTCATGAAATAAGAACGTAAACTTATTTCATCAAACCGTGCGCGATATAACAACATCCTTCAACATATTAAGAGAAAATGAAAAGGAGCCATGAAAAGGAGCACGAGAACAAATACTGAACTGTACGCTTACTCATTCAAAAATGCCGCGAATTCAATAATCCTCTTGTGTTGTGCTTTATAGACTCTGCCAAAGCATTTGACTGCGTAAATTGGAATTCTATGTTCAGGATGATGCCGGAAATGGGCGTGCCATCACACCTTATATTCCTTGTCCAGAGGCTATACCTTGACGGGTCGAGTTTCGTGAAATTGGATGAATCACAATTTGAAACATTCCGTACAGAACGAAGAGTCCATCAGGGATGCATACTTTCCCCGAAGCTGTTTAACCTCTACGGCGAGTATATTATGAGAAAGGCGCTTGATGGCTGGGACGGCGGCGTTACGGTGGGCGGTACGAAGATCACGAACCTAAGATATGCCGATGACAACAACAATCCTTGCAGCCAGTGCGTCCGAGATGGCTCTGATCTTAGAACGAATAGCGAGAGTGAGTTTGGAATTTGGTCTACTCATAAAGCGCTCTAAGACCAAAGTGATGGTGGTAGACAGAGCTCAAGTTATAAGTCCATCGAATGCGCTCAAGGATTATGAAAAAGTGGACGAATTTACATACTTGGGGTCGCTGATCTCTAACAGTGGTACTTGCGAGAAAAAATCGGACGCCGTATCGGGATGGCTAAAAGTGCCATGACTGGCCTCGATAAAATCTGGAAAGACCGTAATATTCGCCTAATAACTAAAATGCGTTTGGTTAGTACGTTGGTCTTCTCTATCTACCTGTACGGGGTGGAGACTTGAAGTCTCAGGAAAAAGGAACGCAACAAAATTCATGCCTTTGAGATGTGGTGCTGGAGAAAGCTGCTGCGCATTCCTTGGACAGCTATGATAACCAATATATCTATCCTTGAAGAAATAAAGGTCACCAAGCGCCTGCTAACTACGTGCCAGGAAAGGATCCGAAGTTTCTTTGGGCACATAATGCGATCCCCGTTGCACATCCTGGAGAAACTCATTCATTATTCTCGGACAAATGGAGGGGAAGCGCGCTAGAGGAAGAGTGCCAGCTAGATGAGTGGACCAACTCAAAGAGGTGACTGGAGGCCAGATACAGGGAGCGGTACATATGGCGCAGAACCGGACCGAGTGGAGAAGATTGACATACAGTCACGATCCTCAGCATTGAGGGAACGACCAGATAGTAGAAGAAGTTTAGAAGTTAGGTAGGTGGGGGGGAGGCCCCATTTTACCACGTTGGAAGCGCATAGGTTTAACAAAAAGGTTTTTGTTTCATGTATGGGAGCCCCCACCTTAAATATCATTATTTTTTATTTTGTGTATAATAATCGTAAAGCGGTTAACACGATACATCTTCCTACAAAATGACAACAGTAGGATGCTTATAGTTACAGAATAAAGTGGCTGTGACATACGGACGCACAGACTGACAGACTTGAGGAAACTATAAAAACCCTTTAAAGCGCCTTAGATGATTCTGCTCGTTATCTCAATCAAACTATTTTCAGGTTTTGTACAAGTTGTATATGCGATAAACTTAAAAAATATCTTCAAACCCTCGCCCTCCTTCTTGGCTCACGAGGAACGCCCTGGGACATTTGATAATGTTAACCTCCTAACTAGTCCAAACAAAGTTACGAAGTCAAAATTCTCCCATCAATCTTTCGTTGACTGAACTAGTCAAGTCAAAATATTTTGATCTAATTTCCAAAAATATATGAGTATTTGTCAAAATTTTGTAAATCTGTTTCAAAAAAATGACGTAAAATATTATTATTTTGGTGCATGTTTTAAGGCTTCATAAAATATAACATGTCTCATTATTTTTAAAAATTTGTAGGTAATATTTTCTCTGATTAAATGTTGTTTTTGTGAAATTATTTTTCTGAGGTAAATTCTCAAAAAAAAAATATTTTGACGCAAAAAACGTGACTCGGATACAACATATTTAGTTATAACTTTTTACTTACATTTAATTACAATTTCCGAACACAAGTTAGGTAAATTCTAACATAATTCTAGGTATAATGACACGTCATTTTATATTTTGCTTTCGGCATTTTACCAAACCGCGAGTGTTTATAAACTGACAACGCCTTGTGTAAATTCCGGAATTATATGTTTGCCTGCGACACATCCGCTAATGCAACATTAAGATAGGTAGGAAAGTTCACACTATTCTATATTTTTTATTTATTGAAAACATTTCATTTTATTCATAAAATCCAAAAACCATTTAGACCCCTAAACACACAGTGACTCTTAGCCTTGATGCAGACACAAACTGTCAACCTTACACACTGCGCTACTTATAGCTTCGATGTAGTCGCGATGCAGAAAGTGGACCAATTATGTAGGTAGGTACTTTATTTTGGCGACTGCATCGATACTAACGCTCGTTAGCATAGTGACTGCATTGATGCTAAAAGTAGCGCAGTGGTGTAAAGGTTGTCAAATTTGTGACTGCATTGATGCTGCATCGCGACTGCATCGATGCTAATAGTCGCTATGTGTAAGGGGTCTAAAATTCTAAATAGTTTTCGGATTTTCTGAATAAAATAAAATGACAATATTTTAAAAAAATAGGATAGCGTTAACTTTCCTACCTAAACTCCATTTTTCTTGGCTAGTCTAATAATGTAAACAATCTATTCATAACTTTTAAAATAATATTAGTAAATAAAATTAATAAACTATTTGATTGAAAGAGATCTTACTGAGATCTAAAACGATGAATCACCCATGTTAGTTGTGAGTTTGTGTTTATCTCATTTTAAAATTAATCATTCCGTTAATAAGAAATGTCACGATTGTTTAAAATATTCGACTTGCAAAGAAAAACGGACTGTAATTTAATGTTCCATTAACGGATATGTCGCAGGCAAACGTATAATTCCGCAATTTACACAAGGCCCCTTCGTCATTCGTCATTTTACTTGTTGCTGAAGATGCTCAGGAGGTCCAGGACAGACTGAAGGAATGGCGATAAAGGCTGGAGATCGTTGGCCTTAAAGTCAGCAGAACCTAAACAGACCAGGTAGGTATCTAGGTATAGGTAGGTATCGTCTGTCTTGGTACAGTCATGTAATGAGGAGGGAAGAAAGCTATAAAACTAAAACAGTGATGAGTATGAATGTTAATGGATGAAAGGGAAGAGGCCGACCATAAAAGATGGATGGATGGTTTGTTGGTGACAAGATATGAGTGAGAAAGGTGTGGATGATTCAATAACGAGTGATAGAATAGTGGGAAGAGGAAAACATACTGTGCCGACCCCAGATAAACTGGAAACAAGGCAAAAGAGTGATAATGATTACATAACTAGTATGCAATAATAGCCGCTTACTTATTGCTTTTTGATAAAGCCTTATTGATTTTTGAGCTTAAAAATTCATCAGTTTTTTAAAAAAGGCTCTATTGGTGAATGAAGATGACTTTTAATGAACGAGGAAGCAATTAAAAAAATACATTAGGTACCGTGGGTATCTCGAAAATAGTGAGATTTTTACTTGAAATATTTTTCGGGACATCCTGTATATTTCTAAGTAAATAGAGACCCTTACCCTAATACTAATAGTTTCAGAATAAAGCGGCTGTGACTTATGGACGGACAGACAGACAGACTTGACGATACGAAATATAAGGATATTTTTTAGCGATTTTGCAACAAACAACTCTTATCCGGTGGTCTCGTGTAGTCGAAAATGTCAGACAAAGTGCCTTAACTGTAGAAGTATTATTAAGATGTATTATTTTTTCGTTTCAGATGTACCTTATTCATAATTTTCTCATATTTAATATCTACGTACTACGTACATAATCCAAATTATTCGTCCGCACAATAGTATTTTATAGTAAAAGCTGAAATAAAGGATATTTTGCCCTAACTGTGTTTATATCATGGATACCCATAAAATTATAATCCCTTAGATGATAGTAGGTACTTCTATGTAGATACCTGAAAACTACAACCAACATCGAAACTTTCACATGGCATTTACACATTCGCGCTCGCGACTCGATCGTCATTCGACGAAATACTCGTACACGAGTCTGCCGCGAGCTTGTTGTTCACACAATCACATTTACACATTCGCGCTCGCGACTCGCTTGTCATTCGACCAAATACTCGTGCACGAGTCTGCCGCGAGCTTGTTGTTCACACAATCACACATGGATCCGCGAGAATAATCATAGTCACGATTGCACTAAAAATCATGCCAAACCTTGAGTTAGCTGTGGCTGCGCTCTCCATTGCTAGCTTGCTTTATGCGTTATGCTTTTCAGTCAGTATTTTAAGGGCGGCTAATTTATTAAATTTTGGCGTAAGGTGCGACGTAGTCGTTAAATGTTTTTACAATTTGCTAGCGAATAATCCTTAAATATTACTGAAACTAAGTCGCTGTGTATTTTTGAGGACGTGAAATTTTTTTGGTTGCTCTCATTCGTTGTGCTGCGCTGTGGTATTTATTTAGTTTGATGAATGCTGTGTCTTTTTTAATATGGCAACACCAATAGCTGCTGCGCGTCCATGTCAAGTGAGTTTCATCTGTAAAAATACGGGATCAATAGAAATGCGGAATCTTCACATAGAACTGCTATAATTTGTTGTATTACTGGTTATAAAACATCGGCGAGGAGTATTCGAGCGGTTTTACGGAAAGAAGAGAGCGATTGCGAAACATGTTCTCTCCGCCCAGTGGCTGCATACATTGCATCGAAGTGAAATGACGGGGCTGCCCTTTATTCGTAACAAAGTGAAGTGGTGACTTAGAATTCTTATGACACGAACTCAGTGCATTATGTAGTGGGACAGTGGTGTTTTTGCGTCGTTTGTCGCGTTAGGAGAGTCGTGTTTGGGAGTTCGTGTGATATATTATGTTGTCGAGATGATTTGGTTGCTCGCGGTGGCGGCTGCGACGGTGGCGGCGCTCAGCGTTCGCGGAGAACAGGTCCTGCTTCTTGACACTACCACTGAGGCGACTCTCGGCTGGACTCGTTTTCCCTATGGCCCGCAGGCGAGCACTCCTGGCTGGCTCGAGGAGTCATACACCAACTTTGAGAAACAAATCAACTGGCGATCGTATGTGGTATGTGATGTCGCCCACCATAACGTAAACAATTGGCTTTGGACACCATTCATTGAAAGGAGAAATGCTAACCGTATTTACATAGAAATAAAATTCACTATTCGTGATTGCTCATTGTTCCCTGGGAATGCACTTAGTTGCAAAGAAACGTTCAGTTTACTTTACTATGAGTTTGATGTTGCCACACGTGAACAGCCACCCTGGGAGCCTGAGAGCTACAAGTTGGTGGGCAGGATTGCCGCTGGTGAAGGTAGATTTAACACCAATTCTGAGGTAGATATAAATACTGAAGTGAAAAGCATTGCAGTAACTAAGAGAGGGGTATATTTTGCCTTTAGAGATCAGGGAGCATGTATTTCCATTCTAGCTGTAAAAGTATACTACATCACATGTCCAGAGGTAACCGTCAACTTTGCCAGATTCCCAGCCACACCTACAGGCAGAGAGGTCACTGTTATAGAGCAGGCAAATGGAACATGTGTTGAGAATGCTGAAACAGCCCCAGGAGAAGCACCTCCCGTTTATTTGTGCAAAGGTGATGGGAAGTGGACTTTACCCAGTGGATCCTGCAAATGCCGGGCAGGATTTGAACCTGATGACAATAACCAAGTATGTAACAAATGTCAACCAGGAAAGTTCAAATCATACACTGGGGATGACCCTTGTGCCCCATGCCCTGACTATTCAGAATCTACTGTTTATGCTGCTGCAGAATGCAAATGTGTTCCAGGATTTTACAGAGCTAAAAAAGATCCAAGAAATGTGCCATGCACACAGCCACCTTCAGCTCCAGATAATTTGACAGTAACATTTGCAGACCAGTTTTCAATTTCCTTAGCTTGGCAACCACCACATAAAAATGGAGGACGAAATGATGTCACATACAGAGTTTATTGTTCCAATTGTGGCCCTAGTGTTGAATATAGGCCTGCATCCACGGGTCTTAACTCTACCAGGGTTACTGTCATAGGACTGGATCCTGTGACTGAATATAAATTCCAAGTATTTGCTGAAAATGGAGTCACAGAACTTACAGGGGAACCACCAAAAAAAGTTGAGATTACTGCTGTAACTGAGGCATCTGTTGTGAGTGTGGTATCTAAACTAAGAGTTCTCAGTGTGGAAAGTGATAAATTATCTCTTGCCTGGAATCCTCCACCCATAGATTTAACAGATCCTGATGACACAATAGAGAGTTATGAAGTAAAATGTTTCCCTAAAGATAACATAGAAAAAAGTGCTAATGCAACTTTAAAGATAACAAAAGAGCCTCATGTTACGATTACTGGTTTAAAAAGAGACACAGAATATGGAATTAGAGTAAGAGCAAAAATGAAGCGTGGTTGGGGTGAATTCAGTGGGATAGTTTATACTAGAACAGGATCTGTTTTAGAAACAACCTTTGTTGGAGAAGAAGAGGGTGCACAAGTGCGTTTAGTAGCTGGCGTGATGGTCGCTGTTGTAGTTTTATCTGTGGTGGCGATTATTGCCGCCGTGCTATTTTTGCGATCCCGCGCTGATGATGAATGCGATAAAAAGCAGCCTAACGATTGTAATGCTCTTAACTACCGTAACGGTGAAGTATACACTGGACCAGAAAGGCCTGCTAAAACAAGCAGTAATGCTACTACTCCATTGTTTGCCGGTACTGGATCTCGGACCTACATAGATCCACATACCTATGAAGATCCTAATCAAGCAGTTAGAGAATTTGCTCGTGAGATAGACGCATCTTGTATCACAATCGAAGCAATAATTGGAGGTGGAGAATTTGGAGATGTTTGTCGTGGTAAATTGAAATTACCTGCAAGCTGTGGCCAAGAAATAGACGTAGCTATAAAAACGCTAAAACCTGGATCAACAGAGCGAGCACGGCGTGATTTCTTAGCCGAGGCATCCATAATGGGCCAGTTTGAACATCCTAATGTCATATTTTTGCAAGGTGTGGTGACAAAATGCAATCCTATAATGATCATTACAGAATTTATGGAAAACGGATCCTTGGACACGTTCCTACGTGCCAATGATGGCAAATTCCGCATACTGCAGCTAGTGGGCATGCTGCGTGGTATCGCAACAGGGATGCAGTATCTATCAGAAATGAACTACATTCACCGCGATCTTGCCGCACGTAATGTGCTTGTCAATTCACAACTTGTATGTAAAATCGCCGATTTCGGTTTGTCGCGGGAGATCGAATCCACCGCCGACGGAGCATACACAACTCGCGGAGGAAAGATACCAGTGCGGTGGACTGCACCCGAAGCAATTGCGTTTAGAAAATTTACGTCTGCTAGCGATGTTTGGTCGATGGGAATAGTTTGCTGGGAGGTAATGAGTTTCGGTGAGCGCCCTTACTGGAATTGGAGCAACCAAGATGTAATAAAGTCTATAGAGAAAGGATATCGTCTTCCTGCGCCAATGGACTGTCCAGAAGCTGTATACCAGCTCATGCTTGATTGTTGGCAGAAAGAGCGTACTCACCGACCAACTTTTGCGAGTATTGTAAAAACTTTAGACAAGCTCATTCGTTGTCCCGATACATTACGGAAGATTGCTCAGAATCGCTCAGCCGATCCTCTTGCGGGTGACACTCCTGAACTTAACCAGTTCTCTTCTGTGGAGGAATGGTTGGAATGTATAAAGATGTCGCGGTATATAGAAAAGTTCAGGGCTGCTGGCATCACAGACATGGAGGCGGTTGTGGACCTTACAGTCCACCAGCTCGCGTCTCTGGGCGTTACGCTGGTTGGTCATCAGAAGAAAATCATGAATAGTGTTCAGAGCATGCGTGCTCAGATACGTGTTAGCGGGCCTTACGGATTTCTTGTGTAAAAGTTGCTCAGTGAAGTGAAGTGAATAAATGAAAGAAAACTAGATTGATCTCTTGCTATACATTGACAAAGATCTCAAAGTGAGCAGCTATGTGGGTTTCGATTGTAGTGATTTATACTAATGAAATGATGCATTTTGTATATTTTTCTAAAAAGGACTGACATAAGGTTAGGGTTAAGTAATACAGACATCTTTCTTAAAATTCTAAGAAAAAATATCAATTAATTAAAATACATTTATTATGATGTTAATATTTTTATTATTTTTAGTTTTGTATTGTCTAGTAATATAATTTTCATACTCTTATACAGTCTTTTTAACATTCTGTAAGCCGGCCTAATAATCATACTCATTTAACGATCAAAATAGAGCTTTATGGTACTACCGTCTCATATACATTTTGTGCAACGAAACTGAGCCATGATTTATTATAAATTAAGATAGGTATTTGCAATGTTTTTAATTCAGTGCAGTGAAGCTATTTCGGATTGATGTCACAGTAAGAGTGGTCTAATGCCTCATCCCTTACTACTTGTAGTGCCGTTAATATGCTGGTAAAATTATTTATCTTGACTGATATTTGTAATTGTTTGTATGTGAAATTAAATGTATATTTATGTTGTTTCTAAAAATAAATAATTTTGGGATTAGATGTAAGTGAGATGTAATAAAACTATATGGTTGTTTTACCATTGACAGCAAAGTACAAGCAAGCGGTGTCAAGGAGTTTCTTTTTCTTTTTCATAGAAGCTTATCTCGAGTTTCTGAAATGACAAATTTATTTATATACTGTAAAAATTAGAGTATAAAATGTAGGTAGCTAATTTTGCTGTAATTTTTGGATGGATTATTATTATAAAAATGATGTGTATATTCGTAACTTTTGTTTTCACAGTTTTGTGATGTGTTTAAATATACCAATATGGTAAGGTAGTGTAAAATGCCAATTATATTATGCCAGCTTCCCTTTTATTTTATTTAACATTGTGAGATTCTAAAGTAACTCATACTGCCAATGTGATGAAACTGAAAATGTACTTAATTATTGTAAGTATGTAATTGCAACAATGCATTGAGTTTGTTGTGTGTATCTACTCATTTTTATAATGCTTGTACATAAGGCTGAATCTATAATTTAAGTGTAAACCCTTGCTTTAAAATAATATGAGACTGAAAGTTTACACACAAAGTTATCACAGTTTTTCGGATTCGTATTTAATATGGTTTTTAACGACTCGTAAGTGTAATCACTTAACCTTTCGAGTTCTAGCTTGCAATTCTTCTGATTAATTTGAATTTAAATTTGATAAATAATGTATATCAGAGTATCTCGCAATGTTTCCTCGATATGATCTGTAAAAGGGTGCAACCTTTGTGTGCAAATTGTTCAGTATTTACATAAAAATAATTATATCATTTATACTTTTTCTTTGTTAGGATAGTTGAGGTACAGAATATTGCCAATATAGTTATTATTGTAAGAGCTTTGCTTATCATTTGTAGCTTGTGATGTGATGTGTTCGCAGAATCCTTACTGCGACGATTATGTACCTACACAATTATAAATCTATTAAAATACAAACAAATGCTGTGCGACAATGTGACATACCATACACTTATTAGTGAAGCTAAGCGAGTTCTTTGTTTGCTGAAAGCGATTGTTTAAATCTATCAACTCTTAAATACTTTGTGATTTGCAACATACTCCCATTAATTACTGTATCATTCATCATGCATCAATTAATTATGCAGACGCGATTATTATAAGTCCCTTCATAAAAGATTTCAGTGTATTGAAATTATAACGATGTAGTCCATGTTAACTAAGATTTTCTGAAGGATTATTGTAAGCAATCATTCGATTTAATATGTTTAAAAGTGCTCCTTTTAAAATTCTAATATACCACCATCCAGAGTATGAATGAAAGCGCAAAAAAAGTTAATACCTTGAGAACCTTATGAGTGCGTTAATGATTTATTATTGTTATTCAGTAGTAACAATTATATCTCAGAAATAAAGTACTCTTTTCAACGCCCTCTTCCCCATCTAAGGGAACATCGGACCTTAAATTACACTTTTGGATCTCTTTACAATTTCACATGAAAATAATGAAATCCAGTGGTGGTAACTATTATAATGTTAGTGACTAGTATGTGGTTATCAAAAGGAGCACATTCATTTTATTTGCTTGTGTGTGCTAGGGATCGCATTGCTGATACTATACCCACTTTAAAATGTCAAAAACTAAAATGCAAATGGACCATCGCTACTCATCTGAATTTTATATTTATTTGATAAACTTGCCGTTGTAACGTTTTTTTAACATCTACAACTTTGCCTATGTCACCTACATACATACTGACAAAGGTAACATCTATTTAACATGTAGGTAAAATACATATTTCGGAAAACTTTTTATTTGTTATTCATCCAGTAAAATTAAACATTGAGCTTGCGTTATATTCGATAGATATACATTTTTGCACACTCAATGATGATGACCCAATGATGAATGTAAGTTAGACCTCGTGCTCCGACCGCAACCTAGTATAAAACAGGAATTTTTGATGTTTTTACAGTTTTTGGCGTAGTGATACCGTAGTGTATTTTAGAGACAATTATTAAGTTCGCTATAAATGCTATATTATGATACAAAATTTGTATCTGCAGACCCAATAGTTTCCGAAATAGAGATGGTCAAACTTCATATATTTTTTCGATGAAACTGCGCGGATTAGGTCCTGGGGGCCAGATAGTTACTAATTTGCTTCTAATTTAATTGAAGATTTTTCATTTAGAATAGGACTCTTTATCAGTTTCAGTTTAAATAAAACACGTTCACTTCACCTTTGTATGACGTTAAAGTGTAAAATTTTCTCATATTGTAGCATATTTAGTCAATTTTAAGATGCCCAATAAAGTTTTTACCAAAAAATACTCCTTTCGGGTTACGTTCGCCAAAATTCCATAAAGGCAACATAATTTTTTCGGTATTGTCGATTTTTGACAATGTTCCAGACGAGGCTATAGGTTACAAACTTACAGTAATCATTGAACAATCGTCTTGAACGAGTGTGTAAAAAATAGATCTACCTGATTAAACGCAAGGCGCCCATACAGTATTTCTTTGTTAATGAAAACTCTTTTTAAACAAAAATACTAATTTATACTTATAAAACGAAAGAAGTATCTACTTTCTTGTTTGTAGACAATTGAATAAGATCAACCAACCAATATTTAAGAACGTCTCAATATCAAAAAATATATACCCAGAGAGAGGGGTATGCGTTAAGAGCGTTGCGACGTGCGAATTCCGTTTATTATTATTTTCTTTTAATTTTAACGTAAAACAAATCGAAGATATAGTATCGGAAATCTGATCCCTAGCACGTTGTATGCTAAATCATCGCCTGGTCTAGTCTGGAGACAAGAGCGCTCCCAGTTCAAATGAAATAAATCATTTTTACCTACTTGTCTGCATTGTAAAGCTTTGCAAAATCACTAATCTGTTATTTGCCTGTAAGTTGGTTTATTACGATAGAAACACAGTGATTGGTTAAAAATAATTAATAATATCTATAAGATTTGTATAGATGTTAAGCTCAAAGACCCAAAATGCTTATTGAGTGAAAAACTTATCACAGCTCGTTTTGGCCACAGTAAAACATCCATATGGCGAAATTACATGCCATGACTCAAATGAAAACCCTTACGGCGCGTTGTATTTTTTTGCTCGATGAGCGTTTTCAGTGTTTGAGCTTAACATACACATACATGTATTCAAAGCTTGAAGCAAATGCAATGTAAATCTTTAGAGTTAAGGTGCAAAGCAGAATCCACAAATTACATGCATTTTACGTCGAAGCTAATAACTTTGTCAGCAGTTTATTCAATATTGTAATCTTAGAACTCCTGCTAAATAATAAAAAATCTACAAGTCTTCCTTTCTGCCAATATAGAAGAGAGAGAGAGGAAGTAGCAAAATTATGATCAAACGCAGAGTTAATGTAACTCGGGATCAGGCATTTGGACCTATTTCAATCGCCCGCGCCGTTGAACTTGACTTACAATGGAAATTAGTATAAAATTGCTTTGAAATTTTCACGGAGCGTGGCTCCTCCTTGGTTTTACAATTTTCACGATATAAAAGCCATGACTGAAACATTCAAACAATACGTTTTTCGGGAGTTTTGAAAATCAGCTATCCTATAGATTTGGATGTGCTCATTTCGAATTGCAACTTTGCCACCTCGTGTCTCAGCCGCTCGCGCTGCCATTTTGAAAAAATGGCATCCAATAGAACTTTTTAGACTATACCTATCTCCTTTTCGGATCATGATCCGAAAAAATATATACGACAGTGGCGTAGCGTGGGTTTCGGCTGCCCGGGGCGGAAGACAATTTTGCCGCCCTCTTAATTAGGTATTTCAATTTGATGTATAACATTATATACACAAATTCTAGAGAATATTTCGGCAAGAACAGACATCATCATAATTCTGCATTATGCAGGTTAGAGTTTAAATCAAAATGATTGTTTTATAATAACATTTATAAATACGAAAGAACTTCAATAACAGACCATTACAGATAAATATTATTCAATCATGTCGAACGTCGAGGTGAACTCTAATTTTAAGTAGGTAATGGGTATTTTTAGCAGGTACTTACCAGTACCTAACAGTACTTTTAGCATTACTTAGTAAAAATAGGGCTTCACCTCGATGATCGACATGATCAGTGATTTGAATATAAAATGAAAGTGTTTTTTATAAAAACTAGCATTTTATTATTAAGTAATATCTTTATTAAAAAAAAATGAAAGCAGATACTTGTAAAAGTAACACAACATTAATGCTCACATTTATCTATAGGCAAAAATCTAAAACTCGTAAATGTTTCTTCAGAATTCAGGATATGCGATTGTAAAACTCGTACATAGCGGGATTTTAATCAATATAACTTGAACAATCAGACAGTCCAACAAACAATTCATAAATAAAATTAGAGACGCTCACTGATCAAAAGCGCAGCCGGCGGTCGCATAAACTAATATAACAAAAGACTGTTGATAAACACATCCGTGAGGGATTAATTATCACACAGTTGAATGTAGAAACATCTAGGGAAAAATTCAAATCTTCACATTTGTCAAATAAATTCATCAGCACTACACTTACTTATTTACACAAAAAACACAGTTGCGTTAAAAATATTGAATGGTGCAAATATTTACAAGATTGATTATTTACTGTTAAATTATGCCGCCCCCTAAAAAGTGCTGCCCGGAGTGGGCCGCCCCCGCCACGCTACGCCACTGATATAAGTATAGGAAACAAATACGGCACCAAAATGGAATTAGGCGAGCGTCCTTAACAGCCAGTTTTCCAGCTTAACGTATAAAAATAATGCCATACTTGTACAAAATTATTTTTACTAGTCTTCCATTGATTTGTAACTGAAAAAAAAACAGGTAAGGCATTTATTTACTAAAAATATTGCATTTGCTTCAAACATAAATCACAGGGTACTTAGATTCTATATTTAACAAACACTGCAATCAATTCACGAATCACACCGCTTATCGGAAATGATAAAGGTAGGAAGTAAGTAAGTAACATTCTTCTTGGAATGATAAATGCCCTAACATACGCGTGGCCTAATTATGATTATCGTCACACAACGTTTGCGGGTTGAAGTTTTTTCCGATTTTTTATCAAATCTGGTCAGCGTGAAGTATGGATTTTATTGTATTGTTATTTTACGCCGCCTCAACTGTTTCTGCCTCACCCAATGGTTGACTGGTAGAGAATGCGTTAAAGCATTAAGTCAGCCATTTGTACTTCATTTTGTTTGTGCAATAAAGAAATGTATAAAAAAAAACATCAAAATACACAATTAGGTAAAAAATTTAAGTTTCGCCGTAATCGACACTATTACGAGGTTATTCGACTAATCTGCCTATAGAAACTGATGTATGTTAGTGAATTGTAAGTTGATAAGCAAATATTGAATCTGTGTATCCTGTAATAGTATTGTATCTTCTTAATTGTACCTATTGCAATGAAACCGTAAACACCATTATATTTTTAACTTTAATATTAACCGAAACACCAATGAAACAGCAGTAACATGATGTACCTAATCAAACTATAAATAAAACCTACTCCTAAACATTATCACGACATTTCTTAAGACGTGTATGTACAACGAATTTCTGGTTTTTAAATTGACATAGATATTCCTTATTTGTTTTTCTACGTCATTTTATTACACAGAACAATTTTAGTGAAGATAAAATTAAATAAGTACGTAGATATAATAGTATAATTTTAAAGGTTTGATTTTTGAAATAGCAGTGTCGTGATAATGATTAGGTATGATAGGTACGGTTGGTCTCACGCCTAGCCTCTTTAAGAACTAAAATCGCTTGCTGCAACTCGTGTCGTCTGTTGTTTGTGACGCCCGAAAAGTGGTTAGGAGAGACCTTGCCTGTATTTATGTATTGAGTACGGATAGTAAATTTAAATGACTTAACTTACCTACTCTATCTTAATCATAATTAAGGAGTTAATTTAAAGATAAAGATGATTTTTGATACGTTTGACGGAAAAGAACACGTAAAATTACATAGTTATAGTTGAATATTTTAATGTCCATAGGTATTTCGAAATTATAATGACTATTGTTAGGATATATCTGTGGTATTTTTTTCTCTTTTCTTTCGCGAAGTGTAAGGCCAAACAAATGAACAATAAATACTAAGGATGAATCATATAATTTTTCTCTAGAGCAAACCAAAATTTTGAGAGTTCGTTTGATTTTGATTAATGAATCTTATGATGCAATTATCCGCTGCGGCCGCAATACAATTTAATAAAATAAATATTATATTAATAATTATAGTTACTGCTTGTCCATTTGTGTTTATATTCTGATAAATCCGCAGTGTGTACAGTAGTATATATTTTTTATAATTCAATCAATACGTGCGTTATATATTATGTTTGCCTTAGACTTCTCGCCAGTGGGTGTAATTGTAATGAAATGTAATATGTGTAGGTAATATAACACCGATAATAATATTAACACCTAAAGCAATAAATGAGCCTCACATTAGACCTTTCTTCTTAAGTCGTCAGCCACTTTAACGTAATGGAAATAAGAATCAATAGTACCAATCAAAATATTTTAAGTCACCCTTTTCGGTATTGCATTGCGCAAATCAGCAAGTGTCGTTAGGTACATAAGTACTTCTTATAGCTTCAAAAGTTGATATTGTTTTGAATAAACCCTGCCATCAATAAAGAACCAGTTAAAAAAAATATTAAAATTACAAATGACGTCAGTTGCGCAATACAATACATGAAGTCTGTAATTTTAGGAAAAAACATTTGTGATATATCCAAGTAAAGTCTATACTCAAATCTTAATGAAAATGTAGATTTATCGTCGCTTACGCAGTTGGACGATTTAGGTCTAATTATAATATCTTTTTTATTGAAACCATAAAATAGATGAAAGTAGTAACACCAAGCATAGCCTAAAAATAATGGTAATAACATAGTGATGTTAGATTTATTTATAAGTTTTTTTTTATAGAGTTGGCAGGAGTGCTTACACCATGGTCTTTCGGGCCTAATTCTAATATTCTTTTGTTTTGCACTCCTACAAAGTATACAGATGGTTATAGAATAAAACTTAAGCAGTTTTAAATCTTTAATATGAATCGGTTTAGATATTAAACGAAAGTGTAAGCTTGGCTATAACTTATGTAATAAACTATTGATACTTATTAGTGTTTTTCATTTTAGCTCTGCTTTGATGTTATGGGTTAAAAAGGTGATCTATAACTATTTAGGAGTGCTTTGTAATTTTGAGTCGAGAGATAACGTTTTACCAAATCCAATTTGTAGAAAGATACGAGGTTAAGGGACGGATGATCACGGTATACTTTTTTGTGAATTTAAAATTATTAATAATTTCTAACTATTCCATTGTATACACATTATATGACTATTTCTAACACCTATCCTTATTGGGTGGATTTTAAATGCTACTTGGCGGGAAATTATTTTAAATAGGTACAGATTACCTATAGAAAGTTTCGCTAAATGACAACAGACTTATTTTTCATAAAATGAAGTAGAACAATCGAAGTATTTTAAACAAATTTTCACGCTTATCAAAGGTACTTGGTATCTTTTATTACATAAACACTACTTACCTACCTAAAATATCGTAGTCAAATAGGCAGGGCTCGGATACCGTTATATTTTCCGAAACGTTTTGCCTTAAATACCTAAAAACGTTTTAGTTTCGTTTACGTTTAAACGTAACCATTATTGAAACGTTATAGGAGAACGAATTTTTAAATCGTTCTTTTCTTGTATGTGTTTTACGGCTTTGGAGAATCTATACGGCCTATTCTTCAGTGTTGTCATATCATTGTTTTTTTTAAATCGTGTTCAATATGACGTTTTTAACCTTTTTTTATTTAATTTTTTCGTCCTTCAGTAAGAAACAAAAATAATTCACATTTAGCCCAGTTGTAATTTTAGGGCCTTGCAGATAGGTGTACTAAGTAAACAAGGCGGGAAACGCGCTTTTTTATTTATTTTACTAGCGGTCCCCCGTTACCTCGTCCGCGCGGTTTGATTTTTCTCCCTCCCCTCCCGTCGCAGCGCGATGTTTTATATCCTAAAAACTTCATCGATAAATAAGCTATCCAACACAAAAAGAAATCTAATCGGTCCAGTAGTTCCTGAGATTAGTGCTTTAAAACAAACTCTTCTACTATATAATGTTAGTATAGTTTTTAATTTAATTTCATCATTTAATTCCTACGGAATAAACCGCTTTTTTACGCTCTCAGATTACGTTCTCATTTCGTTTTTGTTCTTAAACCTACTGAACCGACATAATTATCTCAAAAACTACTGAACCGATTTTGATGATTAGTTTGTGACGAAGAACCCTTTCGGCTAGCTCAGCCTGAGTTCCTAGTCAGCATAAAGATACTTGGCTCCGCCCTTGCCTAACGGGAGGGAGAGAAGTGTACCTAACAAGCGCAGGGAAACTGTGAATGAAACCACTTTTGCTAGGAATACGGTTCTATTCTGAATAGGTGCTAATAACTAAGTTTACAATTCTTACCTTAATTAACGTGCACTCCTTATTACTCTAGCATAACTGAACAATTACTTATCTACGGAATTCCATATCGAAAGGCGAAACATACGGCGTTATTACGCGTTATTATACGGACGCTCTCGGCGTTGAAACGGTTTTATCGGCTTAATCGCGATAATTTCTAGTGGTTGCGGGACGTGAGGATAGGGCACGGGTCGGACTTTAGGACGAGGAGGTTGGGTAACCCTGGTCGTACGTTGCCTACCTCTTGCGGAAGGTCGGCTGCCGACTTTCTCCGATTAACCCGAGTCTAGCTACCTGCCCTACTTGCCTGGAGGTCAGCGAACACTCAGCCGTCGACTAGCCCCTGAGTCCAGAGCTCTGACGCCCCAACCCAGACTAACTAATCCTAACTGCCTGGAGGTCAGCGAACACTCAGCCGCCGACTAGCCCCTGGCCTAAACTCCCAACTCCAGATCCCAGGAGGTCAGCGAAAGCTCAGCCGCCGACTAGCCCCTGGCTTATGTACACGTATCCCCAGACCCTGGTTACACAACTTGGGATTCCAAGAGGTCAGCGAACACTCAGCCGCCGACTAGCCCTTGGGTGAGGAAAGGATGTTAGGGAGGAAGGGGCAACATTCGCCGGAGACCGGAGAGCAGTACTCGCGCGCCTACTTGTTGCCTCTACGGCCGGGCTCCAACGAATGCCACTCCGCTCGTCGTCGGTTTCTTCGCCCTACTGGGCGGCTCGGGTTCGAGCCCTTGCTCCTTCCCCGGGCTTCTTCTCATGGGCCTACTGGCCCACGGTATTGGGAGCCGCATTGCGGCCGTCTTGCAACGACAGGTCTATTACTTCGTCTTCTGCCAGAGCCGGCTGCACAGTCGCTGCAGGCTGCCCATCAGGTGAGACCCCGTTCGGGGAGGCCCGTTGAGCAGGGCAAGCTAACTGCGGCTGACTCTGGCTGGGGAGGGGATGAGAGCTAGGGGGGGGGGGTTGTGTTTGGGACTCGGGTAGGTGGGAGGGCGGATTTAGGGAGCAGATTGCTGTCGTGGGGTTGGCCTCTTGCTCGACTCACTTACCGTGGGCATGGGGGCTATGTTTTGTAGCCTGGGGTGCGGCCCGTGGTCCGCGGCTTCGTACATCCTTTTGGACGTGCGGACCACGAATCCCTCCAGGGCGTCCATCTTGAGGTCCCTGTGTAGCACGGCATTTCGAACATAGCGCCCGGCCCCCGTTATAATTCGGAGCGCTATGTTCTGCTGGGATTGGAGCTGCGTACGGTGGGCTGCGCTTATCATGGCGTACCAGGCTGCGTATGTCAGCCTGGAGCGCACGTACGTCTTATATATGCCCACCTTTGTTCTAGTGGGCAGGCGGGACTGGAGGACGGGGCGCAATATTGCGCGCGCCCCGCGGCTGGAGTTGACCAGGTGCTTGACCTGGTCTTTCAGTGTGAGGCGCTGGTACCAGTGGCAGCCTAGGTACTTTGTACTGCGCTGCCACTTAATCTTCTGGCCATTTAGGACCAGCTCGGGCATCTTTCGTCTTGAGGGGCCCGTGTAGATGGCGGCGGTTTTACCCACATTGACCGCTATCCGCCATCTCTCCAGCCAGTCCGGCAGTAGGTCGAGCTGTTTCTGCATCCTTTTCACCGCCGCCTTGACCCATGGGGCGGTGGTGTAAAATGCGCTGTCGTCCGCGAACAGCGCCAGCTCGACCTTGGGTTCCCACTCACGGAGTTGGTTGTTGATGGTGGGAACGTCGTTGGTATAGGCAGCGTACAACGTCGGAGAAAGGCAGCTGCCTTGGGGGACCCCAGCTTCTATGGGGCCCTCTGCGGACGTAGCGTCCTCCACGGCGACCTTGAAGGAGCGTCCTTCCAGGAAGGACGCTATCAGGTGGACGAGGGCGGGTAGTATCGCTACGTGCCACCACTCTTAGTTGAGGGTAATTTGAATTGAAAAAGTGGTCTAGATCTATCCCCATTTTTATTTTTAGTGCGGGGGTAGACCGACCCGCCCTCGGAGCCGTCCTCATATCGGAGCTCATTCGCTTTTTAAATCTGCATAGTGATCCAAGAAAAATGCCGAAGAGAACTTATGGCAAGGAAGAATTCGAATATTTCCGGAATAAACTCAAGAAATTGGAAAGGAAGTTTGTGAAATCACGCCGAAGAGCTCGAGTTATTGAAACATCTTCGTCATCGTCGTCGTCATCGTCCAGGGACACCTTACCTGCCCCGCAAAACCAACAAGGTACCTACCTATTCTTGAAAATAATTAATGCGTGACAAAGTGCTTGATATATTTATTACTTAGAACAATGCAAATCCCGCCCTGCCACTCCGCTCGGCTGCGCAGCGCATTATAAAGGCTTGCGGGGTGGTTGTGGGGTATAGGGGGGCGCTTACGGTGCACGCGGCCCGCGCGTGGTACACGCGCCTACGTCATGCGCGTGTGTCTTGGTGGCGGTGCTCGGTTATTGTGTGCGTTACCCTGTCTAGCACCGCCACAAGTTAATAAAATTCTTTTCAACACACTTGCTCAAAACGACGTTTTTATTTCACTGATTTTTGGCACATAATCCTTGATATTAAACACGCGTGCTTTTTCGGTATATTATTGCACTAGTGCCTTTAGTTTATTAACCCGACCAATTTAGGTTTGTACCCTAGTACCAAGTCGTAAGTAGGAAGAAAAAGCGATGTAATTTAGTCGGGTTATAACTTTTATTTTAGCAATTATTTATGCGAAATATAACAGTATTCTACATAGGTATTTGTTGGTGTTACACTATGGAGAGAGTACAGTCGTCAAGCCCAGAGAGCGAGTGGACTGTAATTTAAATTTAACACTAGGCACTGACTGTTCCCCAGTAAAACACTGCACTTATACTGACACACATTAATTTATTAATACTTTTACTATTTTCACAATTCACTGGTAATTACTGGTACTTCACTTTTCACTAGTAGCTGTATTCACTATTAAACCGTAGGAAGGAATGAACGTACTGCATACAAATTCGGCTCTATTCTTGTATGATTTTCTGCGTTCAATTAGCGACTAAAGCGATCCATTATTATCTCTAATTATTGAGCACGAAGTTTGCACACGGCACTACTATGTTCATTTCTTTCTTACATATATTGCTATCCTATTTAATTTTTCTTAACAATTTTCGTATTCGTTCTTACTTATACATTTTTCTCTTTCTTTAAGTCTAGTAGAAAATAAACGACAATATTAAAGCTTAATGAAATCATATGAAACTTCTTTTGGTCTTGTGGCTGTCGTTAACATTCTCCCCCCGGCGAAGGTGTACCGTAGCCTCCTCCGGTAGACAGCCTCTCGTTGGTGCAGCGCGTCCCTTCCCTCTGGTCCGGGGAAGGTGCGGATGTAGATATCACGATGATTTTTGAGGTGGGTCTTTTGAAGGTCCCACCTTTGGTTAGCACATCTACAATGCGCGTGACACCGTCAGGTCCTGGAAAGGTCCTGGTGACAGTGCCTCTGGGCCACATGTTCCGTGGTAGTTGTGGATCAGCGATGATGACCAGATCGCCTGTTCTGACGGCAACCTGGCGTTCGTGACGGTCAAGGCGTGGCACCAGTGTGGGTAGGTACTCGCGCATCCACCGCTGCCAGAAGCTGTCCGCAAGTGCCATTGCTGCTCTCCAAGTCCGCCGGTCCGCTTCTTCGCAGGCTCCGGTGTGTGGTAGTCCGGTTGATGATCCCAGAAGAAAGTGGTTGGGCGTCAGCGCTTCTGGGTCTTCTGGATCCACGGAGACATGGGTCAATGGTCTTGAGTTAATTGAGTATTCAGCTTCGGTCAGCAGAGTGGTCAGGGTCTCTTCTTTCGGCGCTTTCTCCTTTAACGTCGCGGTAAGCGCGTTCTTGACCGAACGCACTAGCCTTTCCCATGCGCCTCCCTGGTTCGGAGCTCCTGGGGCTATGAATTTCCACTCGGTGTCGTAGTTCATCGCCAGTCTTGATAGTTCTGGTAGCCATTCGGCATAAGCTTTCTTTAGTTCTATGTCTGCGCCTCTGAAGTTTGTTCCATTATCGCTGTACAGCGTCTTGGGCCATCCTCTTCTGGCAGCCATTCTTCTGAGAGCCATGATGGCAGAGTCAGTACTTAAGGAAGCGACTGACTCTAAATGGATGGCTCTTGTTGTCAGGCAGGTGAAAAGAGCACACCATCTTTTTTCTCGTCGTCTGCCTATCGTCACTGTGATGGGGCCGAAGTAGTCTACTCCGCAAAAGCTGAACGGTCTGTGGTATGACTGCAGGCGTTCAATCGGTAGATCTCCGATTGGTGGGTTTCTTGGCTTCGTCTTTCTTAGTTGACACATCTGGCAGTCGGCGGCTACTTTCTTCACTGTAGGCCGCAATCGTGTCACCCAGAACTTTTGTCGAACGTCGTTGACTATTCTCTCGGTGTTCGCATGGCCAGCTCTTCGGTGTTCTCGCCCGATGAGTAGTCTTGTGAATGGATGGCGCCCATCCAGCAGTATGGGTCGCTTTGCTGTATCAGGTACCGCTGCCTTGTTCGCGCGCCCATTGAGCTTTAGGAGTCCATCTTCCCATAGTAGGTCAAAGCGATGAAGAGGGCTTGATCGGGGCACGATGATGCCTCTCTTCGTGCAGTCTATTTCGTGAGGAAACGAGTCTTGCTGTGTTCGTCGCAGCCAGAGATTCGTTGCCTTCTTGATGTGTTCATGGCTGAGCGTAGTCTTCTGTTTGCGGCAAAGATCTACGAACTGTAATATTCTTGCCGTGGCTCCAATCAACCGATCGTATGAGGAGAATCGGCTGATGTCAGGCAGTGCTGCATCTTCTTTTTTCCGTTCTTCAGTGATGACATGTAGTAGTTCCGTGGTAATGTCATCGCTGCTATCTTCTTGGCGTGGCCAGTCACGTTTAGGCTTCTCCAAAAATGACGACATTCCAAACCATGGATCATTTTCGGACGTTGGCTCGTAGCCTGTTCGCGTTGCTACGTCAGCTATGTTCTGGTGAGTCGGCACCCACCGCCAGTCTGCTGGCTTCGTTTCTTCTGTGATCTCGCCGAGCCGGTGAGCTACAAAGGGCGTGTAGCGTCGACTCCCGTTCCTCAGCCAATGTAAGACTGTTTGCGAGTCACTCCAGTAGACCGTGTCATCGATGCGAAGTCTGTGTTCTTGTTTGATGGCCTTCGCTAACCTCGTTCCAATTAATGCTGCTTGTAGCTCTAGCCTGGGAATGGTTTGTGCTTTGAGCGGGGTGACCTTCGCGCGTGCTGCCACCAGCACAACTTCCACTTCCTTGTTGCTGTAGGTGAGCCTCCAGTATGCAGCCGTTGCGTATGCTTCTTCGCTTGCGTCACAGAAGATGTGCAATTCTCGACGTTGCACTTCTCTCCCCCCGTTGTAGCTTCGGGGAAGCTGCAGCTTCTTGATGTTTTTTAAGTTTGCGATCCAACCGTCGAATTCGTTGGCGATGTCTTCAGGAATCGGTTCGTCCCATCCAGTCTTGAGGCGCCATAATTTCTGAAGAGTGATCTTCGCTGCAATGGTGTAGCAGCTCAGAAGTCCCAGCGGGTCGTAAATGCTCATTACCGTTGACAGGGCTTCTCGTTTCGTGGGGGCTCGTTCTCTTGACTTCACGGCTTCTGAGACTCGAATCAGCGAAGTGTTGAAGCTCAGCTTGTCGGTCTTCGGGTTCCATAGAAGTCCCAAGGTCTTCTCTTGTCCTCCTAGTGGTGTTGTTCCCGCTTTTGCTCGTCTGTCCTTTGGTGTGACCTCTAGCAGCTCCTCGTTGTTGCTGCTCCAACCTCGAAGATGGAAATCGGCTTTCTTGTGTACCTCGTCGACTTGCACGATGATTCGTTTGGCGCTCTCCAGGTCGTTGAAGCTATCCACGTAGTCATCCATGTAGTGGGCTTCCATGATCGGTAGAACGGCTTCAGGGTGTGTCTTCGCGTGCTGAAGTGCGTTCTTGTTCCGGACGCTGTGTGCCAGGAACGGAGAGCTTGATGCGCCAAATATCATTGAAGTCATCTTCATCTTCACTGGTTTGTCTGTTGATTGTTCCCTCCATAGGAACATCTGCGCAGGTTGATCTTCCTTTTTTATCTTCACACGCAGAAACATTTCTTCTATGTCTGCTGTTATCGCGTAGGCGCCTTCTCGGAACCGGAACAGTATGGTCTGCAAAGACTGCAGAAGGTCCGGCCCCTCCAGCAGGCAATCATTCAGGCAGACTCCGTTCGCCTTGGCTGCTGCGTCGAAGACAAGCCTGATCTTTCCTGGCTTGTTCGGGTTCTTCACTGCGAAGTGTGGTAAGTACCACGCTACTGAACTGTCTTCTTCTTCGCCACTACACTGCTCGGCGTATCCCTTCTTTAGCAGGTTCTCCACTTGCTCGTGGTACTGCTTCTTCTCTTCGGGACGACGTTCTAAGCTGGACTCAAGTGTCTTCAGCCTCTTCAAGGCAGCGTTGTAGCTGTTTGGTAGCTTCATGCCTTCGCTCTTCCACGGTAGACTTACTTCGAATCTTCCGTTTTTGTTTACCGCGGTTTCTTCGAAGATCTTCATGGCTCGTAGGTCATCTTCTTTCGTGAATTCATTCTTCATAGATATCCCTAGCGAGTCGACGCGAAAGTGATGTTCGACCAGATCTTCGATCTTCTCATCTAGTTTGATGTGCAAGATCTTCTCTGTATCTTGACAGCTTCTAGGTACTCTTCCGTGGATCACCCATCCTAGTAAGGTCTTGGAGGCTGCCGGCTGATACGGCTTGCCCGCTCGCAGCTCCCTCGTGATGATCAACGGCCAGTTGTCAGTTCCTATGAGGACTCGTGGCTTGGCGTTCTGGTAGGCTAGGCTTGAGATATCCAGTCCTCGCAGGTGTTCCAGTTGTAGTGCCTCCTTTGGCAACGACTGCGTCGATAGGTCCAGACCTGCCATCGTTCGGAATGTGATGACAGAGCTGTGTCCGCTGACGTCATCTCCCATGATCTTGACGCGGACGGTTCTGCTGTTCATGCTCGTGACTTCTTTGTCTATGCTTCTTAGTTTTAGACAAGTACTGGGTCCGCTAGCTCCAACTTCGTTCGCGAGGTCTTCGTCGATTAGAGAGATCGTGGCCCCTTCATCAAAGAGCGCGTATGTTCGCTGCGCCCCCCGCTGGCCGCTGATGATGATCGGACATATCTTCAGCTTCACGTCACTCCCTCCAGGTGTAGCTGTGGCCATTGCGACCTCTGCTTGGTTCGTAGTCACCTGTTCGACTTCCTCTTTGGCCGGGACTTCAGCATGTAGGGTGGCGTGGTGAGGACGTTTGCAGCCCTTTACGCCGCAGAGCTTCTGTTTACAGTTCATTCTTCTGTGCCTGCTGTTGATGCACCGGAAACAGAGTTTTGCGTTCTTCACTGCCTCCCACCGCTCCGACACCGACAGCTCCTTGTACTTCGGGCACGCAGGTAGCTTGTGTTCACTGTTGCACACTATGCAGACGCTGGCTTCGGGCTTCTGATTGTCTTCTGGCCTGCCGCTCGTCTCCGTTACAGTGAATACTTTTCTCTTTTGTTCGATCTTCGTGTTCTTGATCGGGACGTCTTTTCTAGCACCACTGTAACTGTGTTTTAATGCACGGTCAGCTTGCTGCATTAAAAATTCGGAAAGCCTTACGATTTGAGTCGTATTTCTCGGCTGCTCCTCGGCGAAGTCACACCACCTTGATTTGATGTGTGGGCTCAGCTTCTCTAATACTTCACGCACTAGCAATGGGTTATACAGATATGCTGGATCCACGTTGCCAAGAGTTGCCACGATGTTCTGGACTTTGATGGCGAAGGAATTTAATTCACTTGCAGTACTTCCCATCTTGGGCAGCTTCTTAAGTTCTTCGTATGCCATATCTATGATCATCTCTGGGCGTCCAAAGCATTGCTGTAACGTCTTCATTACTCGATCTGGGTGCGTTGCGCTGCTAAGTAGTGGCGTTACCACTTCCTTTGCTTCACCTCTGAGAGCGTTGCGTAGTCGGGCCAAGTTTTCGTATGGAGTGAACTTATACAGCCTTGTTGATTCCTCCATTGCAGTAGTGAAGTGTATCCACTCCAGTGGTGATCCGGAGAACAGCGGTAGATCCGTAACTTGCCGCGGTGGTGGTCGCGACGCCATCATCTGTGACAGCGTGTCTGCCAGCTGTTCAATACCTCGTCCCTTCGGGGTTGACGATCTCTTCCTTTCTGCGCGTGGTCTGGGTTGGACCGGTCCCGGCGTCCAAAATCTTGCCCTTCGGGTCACAGGCGTCTCTTCGTTGCTGGGTTCCGGTGGAGCCTCCAGGCGCTCCCCCCGTTCGGCATCCACGTTTGGCGCAGACTTGTCCAGCCACTCGTTTACTTTTTCTATTTCTTGCATCTGTTCCTGGTCACTGTCGTCATCCAACTCTGCTAGGTCTGCCGTGAGCTTCTTTTTTACCATCTCGGCCTCAAGCTCAAGCTCCTTGCGTCTGATGGCTGCGAGCCGCTCCTCTGCCTCGAACCGTAGCCGTGCTACAGCGCTAGCAGTGGATCTGGTGGAGCGTGCTCTGGCGTGCTGCGTCCTGCTCGTTGCGGCGGTCTCGACATGTCCCATGTTCACGTCGAACGCTGAGTGCGTACCCAACACAGCGGCGCCACGTTCGTTAGGCTGGGCGGCCGTATGCTGTTCCGCTTCCAAGCGGCTCCTCGTCGACGGGGACGGCGACCGGGGCGGTTCCGGTAACACACGTTCGGAACGTTCGGCCATGACTTGGCTTCGCGTATACACCATTTAAACACTTATCAGAGTCAATTAGCAGAGTCAAATGTCTATTTGTAAATCACAATTAACACAGACAGAGTTCATCCACAGTTCAGGAATCAAAGTTCAGATTAGATGCACTTAACACGAAATAACACAGTAATCACTTGTAGAAATAATAAAAGTACTTACAATTTTTAGTCCAAAATAAGTGTGTCCATATTGCACTAAGTCATAAACACTAATTTCACAGCACAGAGTCCACTGGTGCGTACTTTCGATCCGTCTCCGATAGGACCAACGATGTTGGTGTTACACTATGGAGAGAGTACAGTCGTCAAGCCCAGAGAGCGAGTGGACTGTAATTTAAATTTAACACTAGGCACTGACTGTTCCCCAGTAAAACACTGCACTTATACTGACACACATTAATTTATTAATACTTTTACTATTTTCACAATTCACTGGTAATTACTGGTACTTCACTTTTCACTAGTAGCTGTATTCACTATTAAACCGTAGGAAGGAATGAACGTACTGCATACAAATTCGGCTCTATTCTTGTATGATTTTCTGCGTTCAATTAGCGACTAAAGCGATCCATTATTATCTCTAATTATTGAGCACGAAGTTTGCACACGGCACTACTATGTTCATTTCTTTCTTACATATATTGCTATCCTATTTAATTTTTCTTAACAATTTTCGTATTCGTTCTTACTTATACATTTTTCTCTTTCTTTAAGTCTAGTAGAAAATAAACGACAATATTAAAGCTTAATGAAATCATATGAAACTTCTTTTGGTCTTGTGGCTGTCGTTAACAGTATTTATTTCAATAAATGGCAAATCCAGATTTTTCATTTATTTTGTTCTGTAATTTGTGTTTTTAACACGAATTATAAGATTTTTTATCTTGGCTGTTGGCCGATCTAGTTCGCGCCTTAGCCTTGCGCGGGCATCGGTATCGCGGCAAGAAAAAAAAATAATGCACCATTTTTCGTAAATAGGTAATTGTCGGCTGTGACGAAGTTTGGATTAATTGTGTCGTTTAATATTAACGAAAATGTCTACTTCAAGTAAAGAAAATAAAGAAAACCTTTTATTAACTCTGCCGGACGAAGGCGAAAAACGCGTGCGATAGTCTTTTGCCATCAAAGTCGAGTGAAATGTATTTTTAATAAATGTTTTATTATTTAAAAACTTAGTAAGTGAAGTCTTGTTTTTTCTTCGCAAGTGTGTTGAAAAACGTCGTATGATACGCGTGTGCCTGTGACTTATCTTTAGACATACTCTTACTAATCTGTGTTATATACGCGGCTTTCTTATGGCGCACTCGCTTTCGCTCGTGCGCACACAATATCGCCTTGTATATAATGGTCAACTTAGCACACTTGTATCATAATGTACTAATATGACAGATAAGTAACAGTACCTATGTCAAAAGTCTACAAATCTAGGCACGCAGCAGCGTGTCAAGGCCAAGTTCAAACAAAGGAACTGGCTAGCCAGCGCCGTGTGGAAGGGAACGATTTTGCAACGATGAGGTTGAAACTTGGATGAATTAACCACTGGATATGAAACGCAAGCGCGAATGTATGAAAACATCATTAGCAATTTCTGCGGGGCGGGGGGAGCTTGTCGTGTAAATTTTTGACATATTTTTTTTAATTACATGCTTAACGTCTTCGGCTCTAGGCCATACAGACAATACTTAAGTGAATTTTCAGTATTTTAACACTTAAAACTAACACTAAACTAGCCTATCTATATCCTAGCCTAACCTATCTTAATCTAACCCATTAAAATGCGAGGTGGTTCGCATTTTACGTTTTTATTTTTCCTAACTAAAAATATTATTTTTTAAGAACACCCTGTTCCGCGACATCGCCTTTCGTCTCTTACATAAGTATTAGATTGAGCGAAAACTAGACAGACGTATGGGCCTGAGAGTGACGGAAGATAGACTAGCTAAGCGAGAACGAGACAGACGCGTGGGCGTGAGCGTGACAGAAGATTCATGCGGCGTGCCGATGCGCGGTACTCGGGCGGTCCTACATAATAATAATAATAAGGGTAACTACCTACTGCATTCGATTACCTATTATTACGAAACACTAATATGAAATAGTACATTATGATACAAGTGTGCTAAGTTGACCATTATATACAAGGCGATATTGTGTGCGCACGAGCGAAAGCGAGTGCGCCATAAGAAAGCCGCGTATATTATGGTCACAGGCACACGTGTTTCATACGACGTTTTTCAACACACTTGCCACATTAATCCAAACTTCGTCACACCACACTCAGCCGTCAACTATTTACGAAAAATGGCGCGATGTTTTTTTTTTTGCCGCGAAACCGATGCGCGCGCAATTTTAAGGCGCGAACTAGATCGGCCAACAGAAAAATTACAGAAAATTTTATATGAATTTGAGTTATTTTTAGTAATAAAGCTGGATTTACCATTTATTGAAATAAATATGTACATACTGTTATTTTTCGCATAAATACTGTTTGTTGTGTAAGTTATAACCCGACTAAATTATATCGCTTCATCTTCTTATTTACTACTTGGTACTAGGATACAAATGTTAATTGGTCGGGTTAATAAACAAAAGGCACTAGTGCAATAATATACTGAAAAAGCACGCGTGTTTAATGTCTATGATTATGTGCCAAAAATCGGTGGAATAAAAACGTCATTTTGAGCAAGTATGTTGAAAAAAACATTATCAACGTGTATCAAACAGACAGATCAGTTAGATAAACGCTAAACAAACAAAACAGCTGGGTATGAAAACAAAGACAAAAACTTAGGAAGGTAATGTGTCCATTTATCTGAGGCCTAAAACAGCTCGGTGGGTATGATTATCTGAAACAGAAACTTAACTTAGGTAGGTATGTGTTCATTAATCGTAGTCCTAAAACACTAACAGCTGGGTATGTATGATAAATTAAGACAGAAACTCAACTTAGGTATGTGTTTATCGCAGGCTTAAAACATGAACAGCTGGGCAGGTATGATAAACTAAAACTACCTAATTTTGTTGTGTTCCTTCTGTTTATTTAAAAATAAGGAGACAAAGCTTATGTGAAAGTAAACTTTAAAAAGAATACCTATTAAAATTGATTACTAACTTTAACAGATGTTATAAGTAATGATTAACTGAAACTACCTAATTGTGTTGTGTTACCTCTGTTTATTTAATAATAATAAGACAAATCTTATGTGAAAGTAAACTTTAAAAAGAATACTGTAACGCGACCTTAACACTCGGGGTATAACGCGCCCTTAAATATATTCCCGCGAAGTTTGCCTCCTCCGCCCCGCGCGCCCGCCCGCGCTGCCAGCGCTCCAGTCCGCCGCGCGCGATTGTAATGTACGCGCAAGCTCTGCAATTTTGCTTTGATTACTGTTTCTATGTAACCTCACCACTAATGTAGCGTTTATAATTGTTAGCCGTGGTAGTGTATTGTGTATGACAATATATTCATTCACTTATTTGATCACGCCTTGAACTCATTTACGACCCTACGAGAGAAGACCTCAAACCAAAGTTCTACAGTGGCGCCCAACTCGCGGGGCGCGATCTACAAGTGAATAGTGTTCATAGAAGACAAACATAATCAGTACACAGCGGTAGTAGCTAGCGCTATCGTAGGAACCTACGCCGTACATAGATACTCTGATTACCTACGTACATAAAACCGCGGCGAGGCGGCGCGACGACCGGGAAGTCGACTCCAGTTCGCAGCTAACATGCCACTGAGAAGAAAGTCAAAGAGCGCCGAACCGGCGAGCTCCACTAACATCACTATGTCGGAGGAGATGCTGCAAAACCTTACCGCTAATATCACCAAGAGCCAAGCGGAGGCGATTCGTTCGCGTCATCTCCGCGGCCCGAGACGCCAAGTTTACCGAACTCTCAGCCGGCCGGTAACTTCGCGAAGTGCACAGCGCGATTCGACGGAAAGTCAAAAGACGCAGATGAGCTCGAGGCTTTCATCGACTCGATCGAGGTGTTCCGCGAGTGTACCAACATCAGCGACGACCACGCTCTGAGGGGTCTACCGATGCTACTAGTTGGCGAGGCCGCTGTATGGTGGCAGGGCGTGAAACCGACCGTGACGACCTGGACCGAAGCCCTACAACGTCTCCGAGGGATGTTCGGCGTGCCGCGGCCCGGGTACAAGATATTCCGCGACATCTTTTCCGTCGAACAAAATAACGAACGCGGTGATGTATTTGTGTGTAGAGTGCGCGCTTTGTTAACAAAGTTACCTTATATAGTGCCGGAGGAAATGAAAGTGGATATCGCGTACGGACTGTTAGATCGTAGAATAAGAAAACGAGTGCGTCGTGACGCCGTGGACGGACTGGAACAGCTGATTATCAAAGTCAGGTTGGTTGAGGAGTCGTTGGCGGAGGTGACTCCCCATAACAAAAATAATATTCCGATTACTGTTAACCCCTTTAAAACGGGAGGCCGTTTGACTCCGAGTGTTAACCTTTTTAGTACGGCATCCGAAACTTGTAATAAATCTTTTCATGACGAAATCATCACATCGAAAGATTCTAAAGAGTTGATAGGTAAACGTAACGATAGTGATGGGCAAAAGCGTGTTCGCCCTAAATGTTCTTATTGCAAACTTTTCGGCCACCTTATTGACGATTGCCAGAAGAAGGGCAACAAAAACTCTTACGAATCCGGCAACAATAATAATAATAATAGTACCAAATTACGCTGTTATGGTTGCGGTCAGCTGGGAGTGGTACGTTCAAAGTGCGAAAATTGTAGAAACACGCCAAGCACCAGTAAATCAGACTTTTGTACTGCACACGTGGTTGATAGTGACTGCCTTCGCCCGATGGTGGAAATTATGGTTGGCAATCGAACAGGGGTGGCGATTTTGGATACGGGGGCTACGCACTCCATTGCTAGTCCTATGCTGTACAGTGTGCTAGTCGATGCTGGTATCTTATTTAGGAAGTCACTGCGAACCTTAGGACTAGCAGACGGATCGCAGCAAGTCTGCAGTATTCTGGAATGCGAGGTTGAGGTCACCCTCAGAAGTCGAGCAATACTTACCACTTTTATGGTGTTACCAGATGCGCAGACCAGAACCCTGCTAGGTAGGGACTTTATTATGAGCGCATCTATACTACTGGACTTACCGCAGAGCAGCTGGCGTTTTACTGATGAGCCCTACTGCTGGTGTCCGTTTATCACCAGTTTTGAACTGTCTACCGGCCGTGATCTGGAGCTGATGAAGGTAGAAGCCGAGAACGTGTCGCTTCGGGACGATGAAGGCACTCAACTGACGGCGGATCAGAGGGTACAACTGAATGCCTTCTTGGTGAGTAGAGTCGACCGTTTCGCTAAGGAAGGGCCTCCTACGGAGTATGCTACTCACCATCTGAAGATTGATGCAAATCAGGAACCTATAGCCTCGCCGCCATACAGAATGTCACCTGGAAAGAAAGTTTTGCTGGAGAACGAGTTGCAGAAGTTAATGGACGCTGACGTGATTGAGGAGTGTGATTCACCATGGGCAGCTAACGCAGTCTTGGTGACAAAAAAGAACGGAGGGGTCCGGCTGTTCATCGACTATCGAAAGATAAATGCCGTCACAGAAACAGACCGATACCCACTGCCGAGAATCGAAGATGTTCTTCACGCGGCCAAAACCACCAGGTTCATGACAACATGCGACCTCAGATCCGGGTACTACCAAGTAAGTGTGGAACCAGGCGATCGAGACAAGACAGCATTTGTGACTCCGCTAGGATGTTTTAGATTCAAAAGGATGCCTATGGGGTTAAGGAACTCTGGGGCTACTTTCCAACGACTTATGGATCGGTTTAAATCGGGTAAGGAATTAGCAGGTGTGTGCCTGCTGACTTACTTAGATGATATAATAGTGCTTTCTGAATCATTCTCTCAGCACCTGGAAGACCTGGACGCAGTATTCAACAGACTGAGGATGTATAACTTACGTATCAACCGCGAGAAAAGTCTTTTTGCTCGAGAGGCAGTCAAGTTCTTGGGCCACGTTATTGTACCGGGGGGCGTTAAGGCAGACCCTGAGAAAACCGCTTCCATAACAGAAATGGCACCTCCGACGAACGTCAAACAGCTTAAAACCTTCTTGCAGACGTCTAGCTGGTTTCGTCGATTCATACCAAACTACGCCGACGTAGCCAGACCCTTGACGAACCTACTTAAGAAAGATAGCAAGTGGATTTGGACAACACAACAAGAGAGAGCATACGAAGATATTAAGCAACTACTCGTTTCGGCTCCTATCTTGCGTCAAGCCGACGAAACGAAACCTTTTACACTCAGGACTGACAGTAGTGGTTATTGTCTCGGAGCAGTGCTCATGCAGGGGGAGGGCCCTGAAGAAAGGCCTGTCGAATATGCGAGTCGCCTATTAAACAGCGCAGAAAAGAATTATAACACTACTGAGAGAGAAGCGCTCGCGGTCGTGTGGGCAGTGACGAAATTCCGTGGATATATCGAAGGATCGGAGGTAGTGGTAAAGAGTGACCACCAACCTCTGCGGTGGCTCATGACAGTAAAGTCGCCGAGCGGGCGCTTAGCTAGATGGGCCCTTACCTTGCAAGAATTCAACCTCCGTGTTGAATACACGCCAGGGAAATCAAACATCGTTGCCGACACTTTATCCCGGCCGCCGTGCATCGACGAAATAGAATGCGACCTGGGCTATGCTGAGATCGATTTTCCTTCTAGAACGCCAAAGGACGTACGTGAGAACCAGCTCAAAGACCCAGAACTCCGCAAAATAATAGAAGATCTCGAGTCAGCCGACGATCCCTTCAGGGGGAGGTGCTGGTCCGATAAAGGCTATATAATATCTGACGGGATACTCTACAGGTATGGCCCCGACGAATGCGACGAGGAGTCAGCTTGCCTTGTTGTGCCTGAACACGAACGTGATAAGGTATTAATTGAATATCATGATGCACCGACAGCAGGTCACTTTGGAGTGGAGCGTACGTTGGATCGAGTGAGAGCTAAGCATTATTGGCCTGGCATGCGGCAGGATATCGTTACCTACTTGAAAAAATGTGTCGATTGTCAAAGGTATAAAGTGGACAACAGAATGCCGGCTGGACTTCTGCAGACGCCTGCTTCCAACCGCCGCTTCGAAGTAGTTGCCGTAGACCTCTTCGGGCCACTACCGGAAACTGACGACAAGAATAAATGGATTCTTATTCTAGAGGACACGTGCTCTAGGTGGGTGGAGTTGTTTGCACTTCAGAACGCCACTAGTTCGGACTGTGCCAAAGCGTTAGTTGCCGAGGTGTTTCTGAGGTATGGCGTTCCCAGACGTATATTGAGCGACAACGGTGTCCAGTTTATTAGCGAAATAATGCAGCAGGTATGTCATGCTTTCGGCATAGTTCAGTCATTGTCACCGGTGTATCATCCTCAAGCTAATCCAGTGGAACGAAAAAACCGAGACTTAAAGCCACAACTAGCTATCCTTGTAGGAAAAGATCACAACACCTGGGACATACATTTACCTGCGATACGCTTCGCCATGAACTCTGCCGTTACGAGCAGCACTGGTTACTCGCCGGCCTTCCTCACGTTTGGACGCGAAATAAGGGCTCCGGCAGACGTGATCGTAGACATGCGTACCATAGTAGAAAACGATAATGTAGTAACCAGCCTTACGCCCTATTTACATAGAATGTCTTCAGTTTTGTTTGAAGCAAGAGATGTGCACGAAAGGATTCAGGCACACCAAAAGCGTTTCGCTGATGAGCATCGGCGTCCTGCTCCTGACTACTCACCGGGTGATCTAGTCCTGTTGAAAACCCAGGGCAGCAACGACACTACTCGGGGCCAGACGCCGAAGTTTATCCCACGACGAGATGGTCCCTACAGAATTAGAGAACCGGCCAGTTCTACCACGTACGTGCTAGAGAAGACGGGCAATGGAGAAGTCCTAGGTAGATACCATGTTTCCCAGCTGACTCCATTCGTAGGTGACGTTCTGCCGGTGCCAGTAAATGAGAAACGTAAACGTGGAAGGCCTAAACGATATCTTGACTAACCAAGACGCGAGGGCGCTATGTCTAGGTTAGAGGGGGAGGTTGTAACGCGACCTTAACACTCGGGGTATAACGCGCCCTTAAATATATTCCCGCGAAGTTTGCCTCCTCCGCCCCGCGCGCCCGCCCGCGCTGCCAGCGCTCCAGTCCGCCGCGCGCGATTGTAATGTACGCGCAAGCTCTGCAATTTTGCTTTGATTACTGTTTTATGTAACCTCACCACTAATGTAGCGTTTATAATTGTTAGCCGTGGTAGTGTATTGTGTATGACAATATATTCATTCACTTATTTGATCACGCCTTGAACTCATTTACGACCCTACGAGAGAAGACCTCAAACCAAAGTTCTACAATACCTATTAAAATTTCCAATCTTACCAAATCTAACTTTAACAGATGTTGTAGTTACCTACCTACCAAATGAGTACCTATTGATTCCTTTTGATTCAGTAGATGGATATGCACTAAAAATTGCGTGAGTAAATTTAACACCGTTTTGTTATAAATTTCGTTTATTAGGTACTGTCAATAAACATAACATATAAAACGCGAACACATCTTTGAAAATTACGTACATTTTTATTATTTTTTACTTTTAATTATGGCACTTGCTCAGTTTTTGTACAGATATGTGGATACAAGTCTTATTTCACAATAAAATAAATTAAAACTAGGATTTCTGCATCGGTTTACAAGTTATTTTTTTTTATCAGCAGCGATAAGTTAACATTTGAAAACAATGACGTCAGAGATTTACAGTAAAATAGGTTATTACAAATTGAGGCGACGATGCCTCCTAACCTTATTATGCAAACTGAAGCGATCACTAGACAATCTAGCTATCACAAGCACTCTTTTTTTTCACTGGCCATCACGGCATTCACTGTTCATTCACACGTATGCACTGAACCTTTGCTGGAATTGGTGGCGAATAACTGCAGCATAGTGTTGTGCATGCACGTTATCCCAACAACGTGCAATTAATTGCGCAGTAGTCAACGGGAGGACTCGAGCTCGTGCTGCTCGATCTTCGTCGCATAAAAGTCAAAAAGTCAAAAGTCTGTTTATTCAATTTAGGACACAATATGCCACTTATGAACGTCAAATGTACAGTGAAAAATAAAATAAAAATAAATGTGCCCTGAAGGGGCCGAATCATGTCTCCTTATCTTTTGGGCCCTACCAGCGCTTCGAGACAGAACACAGACAATTAGGCAAGTGCTGAGAAGAAACGCCGGAACAAACTAAGTCACCACTAGCTGCCGTAAAATCAAAATCATCAAAGGTAAGTACATCAGTCGGTGCAGGCTGGACGGACCACACATTCGTGTCGTTCAGGTAGTCTTGAACCTTATAAATTCTTAAATTTATCAACCGGCAATTCGACAAGATTGTGTGGTATATTATTAAAGAATTTTATACAATTTCCCATGAACGAATTACTAGTTTTAACTTATCTGAAGTTAGGAACGACAAGCTTGTGTTTATTTCTTGTGTTATATGAGTGAATGTCGCTCTTCTTCATGAAATTATCTAAATTTTTACGGACGTACATTATATTGTCAAAAATGTATTGAGAAGCCACAGTTAATATGTTGATTTTCTTAAAGACCTCTCTCAGGGAGTCACGAGGACTAAGTTTATAAATAGCACGAATGGCTCTTTTCTGCAAAATAAATATGGTATCAATGTCTGCAGCAGAACCCCACAAGAGAAGACCGTAAGACATAATACTGTGGAAGTAACTAAAATACACAAGCCTCGCCGTTTCAACATCAGTCAGATACCTTATTTTTCTAACTGCAAAGGCAGCCGAGCTTAGCCTCCTAGCTAGGGCTTCAATATGAGGTCCCCACTGTAATTTTGAGTCAAGTGTAATGCCCAGAAATACAGTGGAGTCTATTAAGACTAGATTATTACCATTTAGTACAATATTTGGTGTAAGTAGCTTTACATTAGGCAAAGTGAATTTTACACATTTAGTTTTACTAGAATTCAGCAACAAGTTATTGGTGGTGAACCAATTCAATACTTTGGAGAGAGTATTGTTTACTTCGTCAAAATTTTCTTCATGCTCACAAAGATTTGTGGAATAAAATGGCAGGTCGTTTACATATATCAGGAAAAGTAAAGGCCCTAATATTGAGCCCTGGGGGACCCCCATTTGAAGAGGGGCTCCGGAAGAGTAGGTACCATTTATGTTAACTGATTGTATTCTACCCGATAAGTACGAACTTAACAACTTAGATGAGTTTTCCGAGACACCATAGTGTTCTAACTTAATGAGCAGTGTCTGATGGTCTACACAATCAAACGCCTTTGACAAATCACAGAATACACCTACGGCATCATGTTTGTCTTCATAAGCATCAAGAATGTGTCTGATGAGTGCTACTCCGGCATCAGTTGTATTTCTACCTTTAGAGAACCCAAACTGTTTTTCGTGTAGTAAATTATTAAGTTTAAAATGGGAAAGTTATTGATTATAAATGAGTTTTTCAAAAATTTTACTTATCGTGGGTAATATTGAAATAGGCCTAAAATTGCTGGGGTCACTTTTGTCTCCTGATTTAAATAAAGGGACAACCTTACTATGTTTCAATAAATTTGGAAACTGATTTTGGACAATACATTGGTAGAGGTATAATGGGTTTTATTGTGTCTATTGATATACCCGATTTATCCTCTGTTTTCTTTTGTTTTAATTCTTTAAATGTTTTTATGATGTCTAAAGGACCAATATTTCTGAATTTAAATGAGGATTCGCACCTATGAACACTCGACACTAGTAATGATTTCGCGTGACTTGAGCAAGAACTCAACTATTTAGTCGTCTCTATAGGAATATTACAGACGTAATCCTCAAAAGCGTTTGCTACCTCGTCATCAGATTTAATAAGCTTGTTGTCTATTTCTAGACTAAATTTGTTATCATGAGATTTCGTTTTACATGTTTCTTTATTTATAATATTCCATGTTTCTTTGATTTTATTACTAGATTTTTTAATTTTATCGCGTATGTAATTCGACTTAGCTACATAGCAAACTCTTTTGAAAATTTTTGAGTACCTCTTAACATACTCATGAAACGATAGATCCTTTCTATATGCTTTTTTGTTATACAATTCAAACATTTTTTTCCTACTTGTATAAACTCCTCGTGTAGCCCAGTCACTGAATTTCGGTTTGCAGTTATTGATAACTATTTTCTTTTGAGGGAAAGTAATATCAAATTGTTTTTTTAACTACCTGAAATAATTGTTCATACAAGTCACTAGCATTTTTTTTATCAAAAGGTATAAACGGTATTTTATCACTTACAAGGTTTTTAAATTTGTCCTTACGAGATGCAGTGACCGGCCTGCATTTGATTTCTAGACGGGGTGGAATAAAACAGTTCTGTAGTGTAACTATCTGACCGCAATGATCCGATTTTACAAAATTAATTATAGATTGTTTGATGATTTTACAGTTGCAAAGAATATTATCTAAGCAAGTAGCTGTTGTAGGAGTAACTCTAGTGGGCTCAGCAAAAACCGGAGTGAGGTCAAATGATTTGAAAATGCTCAAAAACCGAACGCGATGTTCCTCCGTAATATCTATAATGTCCACATTGAAATCTCCACATACAACTACTTTCTTTGTAGTTTTACATATTTTGTTTAACACATTTTCCATTACAGATTCAAATAATTTAAAGTTTCCACTTGGGGGTCTATAAACACAGACAATAATGTAGTCGTCCAGCTCCGCACACGATATCTCAATTGTTCGCTCAATAGTGATAGACACTATGTCTTTTCGCTCTTTACATTTTAGTTTATTATTAATTAATATAAGTGTCCCGCCGCGAATGGCAGTCTCCCTAGTGAACGAACTAATAAGATTATAATTATCTATCGATAACATCAGTTCATGCTGCTTGAGCTAGTGCTCAGTTATGCAGAGAACATGAATATTCATTTTATTCAAAAACAATTCAATTTCCAAATCTTTTCCAGAAAAACCTTGAATATTTTGATGTACTATATTTAATTGATTTGATTCTACAATTTCTGATAAGCAAGAGTTATCCTCTATTGTCTGATCTACTAATTTAAATGATTGTTTGTTATTGGAAGTGATTCCAATGGTTGAATATTCATGTCAATAATCTGCTCAATAAAAGCAGATTTGGTAGCCGAGTTCTTGGCTGAATAGTCAAAATAATATGATAGCGACATTGCTATCTGTCGTTTGAAATAATTATTAACATAATAATTATCTCGCGTCAAATATACTTTGTTTTTTATATAATTATTCATGTCAATTAGTTGGAATTTATTCACCTCATATAATGTCAATTTATGCAGTTGCAAATTAATTTTATATCTTAAATCATTTTCTTCGTCTGGCAATCCACTACTGTAAGGTAATGTAAACAATATTGTTTTATTCACATTTAATTTTCTTAAACTGTCAAAGTATGTACTTAGGTTTTTCTTGTTCATATTACCTCTGTTTCCTATGAAAATAATTAAATCTGAATTTTCTTGAAAGTCATAAGAAAGCACTTTCTGAACTATTTCTGAATATGATGCCCCTGGCATGCAATGGTTGATCACATTTTGTCCTATGTATTTTGATAATAAGTGGCCCATGTTTTTCCCAATCTGATCACTAAACAAAACTATATTTTTAACAGACCTGCTTAGCGATCCACTGGGTTGAGAACAGGAAGGGTTCACATTACACTTAGTTCTCATACTCCGCACCAGCAGCAAAACTTGGACCCTCAAGTGATAAAGGCGTAATCCCCGCCAACAGCAAATCTTGGACCCTCAAGTGATAAAGGTGGAGGGCTTCGATGTGCAGAAACCGCCATAGCAAGCGTCTGCGGTGTTTGGCAGTAGGTGCCGTACCAGGTCAAGGCGCGGCGGGAAACTATGTGATGCTGGTCACCCGGCCCAGGCTTCGGAAAACGCACCGCAGTCACGGTAATATTATCTATCAGTATTGTAACTTCATACAAACGGACGACGCGCGAGCTATATTTATTGTACGCCGACGACTTGAAGATTTACTCTGTAGTTACCAAACTCAATGATGCACTTGCGTTACAACAGGATCTTGACTCAATATCCCAATGGTGCAGCAATAATCTGATGTTTCTTAACGTTAAAAAATGTTTTACCATAACCTTTACTAGAAAAATAAATAAAATCGTGTACGACTATAAAATCAATAACCACGTCTTAATGCGCCGTAGCTCGGCTAAGGACTTAGGCGTGATATTTGACGAGAAGCTGACGTTCAGGGAACATTATGATCTTGTATGCAATAATGCGTCTCGACTTCTGGGGTTCATATTTCGAGTAAGTAAACAGTTTAAAAAACCCGAAAGTTTAAAGTGTTTATTCAATACGCTGGTTAGAAGTAACTTGGAATATGCAGCCATCGTCTGGTCCCCATTCTATAAAAAGCATATTGACCATATTGAAGGCGTTCAAAAGAAATTTTTACGTGTGCTGTCATTTCGACAGGGTCTTCACCGCAAACTTAGCTCATATGAGGCCAGGCTTCGTCGTTTTAATATGATTTCCCTAGAGGAACGACGTAAGCGCAGTGAACTCATGTTTTTGCACAAAATTGTTAACTTTCTTATCGACTCCCCTCTCTTACTATCAACCATAAATTTCAACACTGTTTACAGATCTCGTGGCTCTAAATTATTTTCTCTTGAAGTTTACCGTAATAATACATCTTTCTATAATCCCATCGTCCGAATGTGTCGCCTATACAATGACATTGTGCGTACCCAGCCTGACCTTGATATATTTACGGAAAATCCAAATGTCTTTCGAAGGAGCATTGCTTCACTGTCTTGCTCCTACGGTATTGTCGTTGAGTTATAGATTTATGTGTTTGTTTTTCTTCTTCCTTTTTACATTTTTATGTTCATAAAGCTTTAGACGTCAATAAATTCTAAGCTTATATCGTAAGATGTAACTGCTAGGATGCATTTTTGTTAGGGTACAATTTAGCTCATAAGGTCTAGTTAAGTATATTATATTGTTTATGAATTGTAACCTGTTATGCGTCTTTATCCAATAAAATAAAAATAAAAATAAAATATACCTACTCGCTCGGGTGTTGGCATGCGGTCGGCATGCTACAGTCGCGGACGTGCCGCAGTGACGACCGGACGGTGTGTTGGTTTTTAATCAGTAACCGCGGGAATTTTTAGTAGAAATAAGTACAAGTAGCTATTTAATACGGCAAGTAGAATATATTGTGCTGTTTTTGTTGCTTTATATTAGAATGCGGATTTTTTATAGACTATAATATAATAATAAACCATTTCGTACATCTCTGTCAAGGCGCAAATATTTTTTGGTCGCAAATTTATTAGACCGATTTGTTATAATCAAACATAGATAAAAATAAACATGATTATTTAATAAATCTATCTACCAATAAAAAAAACAACTTGTATTTTTATTCAACACTTTCTATTCAATTCATGAAGTATTTTATGATTTCATATTAATATTTCATATTGTTTTTATTTATTTATCTATTAGTATCTGTACTAATAGATAAATAAATAAAAAGTAATAAATTTACAATCTCAAAACTAGATAGAAACTCAAAGTAGAAAGATGCAATAAAATAAAACGCTGTAGGTGGGCGACAGCCCTATCGCATGCTGACGTACTTTGCTGCTGTAGGTACTTATTTCAAGGACACGGGCCAGTTACAATACTGATAGACATAATATTACCGTGCCGCAGTACCGCGAAGCGCGCGCGGCCGCGGCTATCCGGTGGGGCGGGGGAGCGGCCGCGAGCGCGACACGTGTAGGCAGGCAGGCAACACGGCGGCGATGGGCGGCGCGTATGACAATACCCACAAAGAAAGACCGAGAGCTCCGCTCAGCAACACGCGGCACGGGGTGTTTTATTTTACTCTTTTTTCTACATGTTTAAAGGCGATTTTCTCGAAAACTAGCGTATAATTTTTTTTTTTTTGTACAAAATATGTTTCATTTATTTTTCTGAATCTGTCTTTAAAATATTATCACTTAAAACGAGGTAGCCTTATATATCATTTTATTTCAAAATAATTTATATTAAAAATTTAATAAATGTTTATCGATATGATTTATCGACAATTGTCAAGCACAATTAAAATGAAACTGACAAGAGAACGAATGTTAAACATACGACAATCCTACCGTATAAAGTATACGTTATCTTGTTGATTTTGTTGTAACTGACTACCACTTTTTTAAATGCCAACTTTACTTTTCTCTTGGAAAACACATTTCATTATTTTCATGAAAAATATCAGCTTTTTTGGGATAAAACGTTACTTACGGATGAGAACAAATATTTTTTGTCATGCTGCTACAATTTTTACACAAAAATAAGCCACATTTACCATTTTTTTTCCTCCAATGTTTCTCACTGAGCTCTATCACCGTACTGACAAGACGTCACCTGTCAGTGAGGCCAAAAAGCCCGCTTCGTGGCTACGGGGGCACAAGCGAAATTGCCCGTCATTGCGCGTCCAGTGGTTTATTCGTCCAAGGGTTGAAATGATGAATATTTCCAGAACAAGTACCTACATAGAATATGTTTTAGTTGAATCAAAACATTATCTTAGAAAGGCTTATTTAATAAGTCTTTATGCAGATATTGCTATCTCTCTCACACGGCATGTTATTGCATATTTTAACCCACTCCACAGTATTTCGAGTTCAAAATGTCTGAGTCGCTCTGTCCCCGTTTGCAGACTAGCGCCCTTATCACATGAGGGTCCAAGATTTGCTGCTGGTGCGGACTACGCGCCGAAGATCGAGCAGCTCGAGCTCGAGTCCTCCCGTTGACTACTGCGCAATTGCACGTTTACGCGGCAGGTAACCTGCATGCGAACACAATGCTGCAGTTATTCGCCACCAATTCAAGCAAAGGCTCAGTGCATTCGTGTGTAAATGAACAGTGAATGCCGTAACGGTCAGTGAAAAAACCGGCCAAGTGGGAGTAGGGCTCGCGCACTGAGGTTTCCGTGCCAACTTTAACTAAATTGGGGAATCCAATTTCTTCTACTTAGTAAAATACCACAATATTTTGTTGCCTGCAAATATAACTTTGTTTTTCATAGTGTTTGTATGAAGTACAAAGTTATGTTTGCGGTTGTTGAAAACATGCTTCATCTCAAAAACTACTCGTTCGATCTCATCCAAACCAATTTTCGTTGAAAGTATTTGTTACGATCTATATTACATATTTTTTTCAAAATTTACACTTTCTTGGTTTAGTAGTTAGATGGGGGGGGGGGGGACGCCCATTTTACCACTTTGGAAGCGGATAGCTATGAAACGTTAGACTTTAAAAGAAAATGGTTTTAGGAACCTCAATATCATTTAAAAAGACCTATCCATAGACACCCCAAACGCATAGGTTTGACTAAAAAATTTTTTTTGGTTTTAGTTTCCTGTATGGGATTATTTTTTTCATTTTTTTTTATTTTTGTATGAGAATCGGTAAGCGGTTAACAGGATACATCTTCCTACTAAATTTCAACAGTGTAATGCTTATAGTTACAGAATAAAATGGCTGTGACATACGGACGGACAGACAGACAGACAGAGAGACAGACAGACAGAATTGACGAAACTATAAGGGTTCCGTTTTTTGCCATTTGGCTACGGAACCCTAAAAACTGAGCAAGTGCAATTATTAAAAGTGAAAATAAATAAAGATATAGGTAATTTTGTATAATGTGTTCGCGTTTTATGTATTATGTTTATTTACGGTAACTCATACATAAACGAAATTTGAAACCAAACTGTGTTTAATTTATCACGCAATTTTTGTAGCACATCCATCTACTGAATCACCGGGAATCAATAGGAACTCATTAGGCAGGTACCTAGAACATCTGTTAAAGTTAGATTTGGTCCTGAGATTGGTAAGATTTCGGTACGAATAGATATTCATTTTAAAGTTTACTTTCATATAAGCTTTGTCTTCTTATTATTATTTAATAATCAGAAGTAACACAACACAGTTAGGTAGTTTCAGTTTATCATACCTACCCAGCTGTTAATGTTTTAAGACTGCGATAAACATGAGTTTGTGTCTCAGTCAGTTTATAAATACATACCCAGTTGTTAGTATTTTAGGCCTACGATTAATGAACACATACCTAAGTTGAGTTTCTGTTTTAGATAATCATATCTACCCAGCTGTTTTAGGCCTCCGATAAATGGACACATACCTTCCTAAGTTTTTGTCTTTGTTTTCATACCCAGCTGTTTTATTTGTTTAGCGTTTATCTAACTGATCTCTTTAAGGAACAATTATAAGGTACTGATATACTTTGATAAAGGTATTTTTGGTGTGTTTCGTTATAATAAAAAAAACTTCGTGGGTACTTCAAAGCAACAACACGTACTCGTTTCAGCTCTTCTATTATAAAATTATTTACACTTGTAAAAGTTTACCGATAGTGCTTATTTACGTATCAAGTTGCGCGCAAATATGTGGACTTTGAAAACATTGTTGGACATTGACGACTTACGCAAGTGTTAAAACATTATCTACAAAACTGTGATCGGAAAGTGGCTATTTGTACTGAGACTCGAATTTGTTTGACGGTGTGCGACAGTGAATCAGTGTCTGTGAACTTGCAAAAAAGTCTAAACACCCGCCTACTGCAAAACTTGTTTTCAGGGCAAGAACGCGAAAATTTGTACATAGGCCCTTTTGTCATGTCCCCAGGAGATATCATACTGTTTCTCAACTTTCATAGGTTTTACGAGGATTGTTATAAGATAATAAGATTCTAGATTAAACAGGCATTCTATGCTTGTTGAAATATGATGGAAAAAATTATAATAAAATAGAAAAAATCTTGTCTTAAAAATTGCAATTTCATTGTGTAGTACTGTCCCCTAAAGAAAATCTGACATTTGGCAGCATTTTTTCATAAGCAAATGATTTGCACTGTCAAAATTTCTGGTTGAATTTTGAAGTTTGGCGGGTTTTTTATTATTTTTTATGTTAAATTTGCTGCCAGAGCCAGAAGTTCTCCTAAATAAGTAATATTTAAACCTGTCCCCGGCATATGAATCCGCCGGACATGTCCGCGTTCCGTTACCGCATTTTCTTTTGAAATTGGAGGTTTTTGTTCGATATGGTAAAATTATTTTATTAAAATAGCAACATTGTAATGTGACAAAATAAAAGTTAGAGGGATGATCTATGGTTAAATCGGCCATTTTGCGGAAAAAAACTGTTTCATTTTCGGCGTGTGGCGAGAGGTTGCGTTTTTGCGTGCACTGTCCGGTAAGTAAATATGTTTGCTTTTTTATGTTAAAACGTGTTTCCAAGGCATATTTTATTACTATAACGTAAGTTGACCGTTCAAGATTACTTAAGTGTGAAAAAAGTGTGTTAAATAACTGTGCAATTGTAGAAATTTTATGGTTTTGTATCGGAGTACCCAATTCCGTTACCTCCTGTTCGTTACTATCGCAGTGGTAATGTATGGGATGGACTTGAAAGTAACGAACAGGACCACCTAAAGCAAAGTTTACATGGTGTTAATTTGTTCTTTTTCTACTATTTTATTTTACAAATATTTTTACCCTATTTAGAATGTATTGTTTTTAGCACTCTTAATATTTGACGAAACAAAACTCTGTTTTCATAAAAAATAATAATAATTGGTTCCATTCCTTCCATCTCATCTCATTACCATAGAATATCGTCTAGTAGCTTTAAGTCGAATCTTTAGCTTAAAAATTAGAAAGGGTAACCTAAATACAAATTTTTAAAATACTTACAGATTGCAAGATGGTACTCACTGCAGCTGAAAAAATGCGCCGCTATCGGCAAAAAATTAAAGATAACCCCGAAAAATATATAGAACAAAAGAAAAAAGATCTCGAACGGATGAAAATTAAAAGAAAGAAGGTTTCACAACTAGATGACGAAAAAAAAGATAAAATTAGAAAACAATGGAGAGAACAAAAAAAGAGGCAAAGAAAAAAGAAAAAAATAAATGAAAATAATAACAACCAGAACGAAGTTAACAATACTGATGGGGATGGAGTTTTACTTTGCAGCAGTTCTAATAGCTCAGTGACCAGAAAAAGGGAGGAGTCGGATTCGAGTTTGAAATACAAATTAAAATACATGAGAAAAAAGTGTTACATGCTATCAAAAAATCTTGAACAATCTCGAAAAAATGAACAATCACTGCAAAGAATAAGAGAAAAGTTGAAAAAAAGAATGTATAGACAAAAAATTGCTAGTGAAACTGAAATTAAAAGTCTAAAACTCACTGTCGATAAAATGAAAGCGCGCGAAGAAATGTTAGAAGCTGCTTTGAAAACAACTTATAAGAACTGCAAGAAACAAGCTGAAAAGAAGGCACTAAGAGGGATAATAGAAAACGCTAAAGTGCAAGCTGTCGTGGCTAAATTAATGGGTTTATCCGGAAGAAACAAGTACAAGAAGAAGACAAAACCTAAAGGTAGAATACGAGAAATAGAAAATTTTTTCATCAGAGATGATGTGAGCCGGTGCACTGCTCGAAAGAAGGAATGTCGATCTAAAAATAAGAAAAAACACCAAATCCGATATTTAAATGACACTTTACTCAGCTTGTACCAAAAATACAGGAGCGAAGGTGGGCGTTACAAATTTACGGCGTTCCGAAAATACAAACCATTTTTTGTATTGGCTCCTCATCTTGCATCACGTGACACTTGTCTATGTGTAAAACATGATAATATCCAGCTGAAATTTAAAGCTTTGAGAAAGAGTGGTTTAATTGAACACGGACATATAAAGGATGTCCTCCGAGAATTAGCTTGCGACATCAAATCTTCTTTGTGCATGCATGGGAAATGCAGGAAATGCAGAAATAAGCCTCTTCAATTTACACCCAATGTAAATTTAGATGACACGATCACTTGGAGTCAGTGGGAGAGAAACCGACATGAATACACGAAAAAAGACGGGACTGCAAATAAGACCTGTGTTTGTACTAAAACAGAAAAAGTCAAGAAGACATACAAACTACGTGAACTTTTGCAGTTATTTGAGGCAGACTTAAAACCATTCAAAAAACACCATTACAATGTTCACCACCAACAGCAAAAATATCAAGAGGGCGTTACGCATCTGAAAGAAAATGAAGCTTTGGTAATTTGTGACTTTTCTCAAAACTACGAATCGAAACTAAGCTCAGAGATTCAGAGCATGCACTTTGGTGGGTCTAAATGTCAGATTTCTCTACACATTGGGATGGTGTACTTCAAAAATAAATCCCAGTCATTTTGCACAGTGTCACCGAGTACTATTCACCAACCACAAGCGATCTGGGCACATTTAAAACCTGTGCTTGAGTATATTGAAGAACATCAGCCTCAAGTTACTGTCATTCACTTTTACTCCGATGGCCCTACTTCGCAGTATCGCCAAAAAAACAATTTCTGTCTGCTCAGCGTTTTTAGACAAAAACGGAATTTTGACTATTGCACGTGGTCATTTTTTGAAAGTGGCCATGGTAAAGGTGTGGCGGATGGGATCGGAGGCACAGTGAAAAGAGTTCTAGACAGAAATGTTTGTTTTGGGAGAGACATTTCAAATGCTTCGGACGCTTTTGATATTTTGAAGGAGACTCTGTGCACAATTAAGGTTTGGTATATCTCTGAGAAAAACATTGACGAAATTGCTGCTCTTTTGCCACAAAAGCTTTCAACTGTAGCTGGAACAATGCAGTTACACCAGATTTCAACAGAACAACCTGGAATTATTTCTTACCGAGACTTGGGATGCTTTTGTGGGTCACGCAGGGGTCTCTGTACATGCTACGAACCAAAAATACACAAATTTGATGGAGTTGAGGATCAATCGGCGAGAATACCTACGATTGACTCATTAAACGATATCGAACCATTGGATTTGATGGATGTGGATGTTGAGATAAACCTTGAGGAACTATCAACGATGGAT